>JAOXYL010000113.1:13660200-13697742 GCA_028564955.1 Terapon puta | reverse complement strand
CTGTCATTTCAGATTTTTGTATTTCACTTAACTGTGATTCTGCACCGTGAGTAGCTGAAGCCTTAATTCGATTTCTGAGTGAGCATGAACCTCAGTCTTTCCGACCAGAACATGCAAAACTCTAGTGAAGGCTGCCTAGAGGACGATAAGCCCGATGTCATGCTGCCTTGCTTCCGCAGAAACATGTATGACGAGCCTCTGGCTTCGTACTCCAATGGATCCATCATCTCTCAGCTCCTCCGCAAGACAATCCACAATAAGCGGGCTCTAGAAGAAAGCCATTTCTACCTTTCCAGCTCCGCCGCCACTGACTCTGGCCAGGAGGACCAGGGCAGCGTACTCTCCAAGGACAGCATGGTGGAAGCTGCCTCTCCCAGTGCTCACGTGTCTACGGGAACCAGCCCAGAGGGGGATTCTCCCATGACTGACCACCTGCAGGCCAAGAGGGCCAGGGTGGAGAACATTATCAGGGTGATGGCGGGCTCTCCTAACAGCAAGCAGCACGGAGACAATGAGCGGTGCGACACAGACGCCAGAGACACCAGAGAGGCCAGAGAAGCTTACAGGGAGAACAAACGCAAACAGAGGTTGCCTCAGCATCAGGAGCACAGCGTTGGAGGGCCGGCAAACAGGAGACCCAGGAGCAGCAGTAGCGATAACTGCAACACCAAGGATGAGGAGTGTAACAAACTGAAAGAGCAGCTCCACAGCATGCAAAGGCTCCTGCGCCAGCTGCAGGAAAAGTTCCTTCAAGTTTACAACCAGGAAGACTCCGAACTCAACGACAGTGACGAGACAGAAGTCGCTGTAGAGCATGACACTCTGGGAGAAAGCATGGAGTCTCGCTACATAAGCGCTGAAGACGATTTTGAGAGGAAGAACAACAGAGTGACTGCAGAGTGTAAGGACCAGATGAAAGCTGTTGGTTATCTGGTACACCAAAGAGAAAGTCAGAACCTACAGGAAGCCCTGAAGCAGGAGCTCTCCAGGGCGGTGAATGACTGTGTGGACAGGGTGTTCAAGAAGGCGTCTTCCGCAGGGCTGGACCTGTCCCCCCAGCAGCGCATGTGCTCAACCCCTGAGATGCAGATTAGTGTGGGTGCAGACAGGAAGAGCCAGCAGGCCGGCTCCACCCTGGAACAGCCCCAGCCGGAGGAGGCTGCGGTGAAACCTCGCTCTTTGGAGTACTACGAAAGCTCCGAGGCTCAGAGCCCACAGGACCAGACAGAGGCGCTGTCACTGGTGGTCCGTAAGCCGTCGCTGACCCCTCTGAGCTCAGTCACCCCGAAGAGGCCCTATCCTGTACACCAGACACCATTTCAGTTCAATTACGGCACCCCTCTGCACGACAGTCAGATCCTAGAGCATCTTCTTAAGTATGGGCCCCATTCCAACTTTGGGGGTCTGCCGTGCATGCCCCCGTCAATGGACAGGACCTCCCCAGACTCAGTGGACCTGCCGTGGGACGCCATCGCCATGAGGTCCAAGGTGACATCCAGCCACCTCGGCCACCACCCTCGCCCCTCTGCCCTGGGGGCGGTGACAGTCGACAATCTGTGTCTCCCTCATGTGAAGATCGAGTGTGGAGAGCTGCAGAGCATGACTGAACGAAACCCCTACATGTCACTCAATATATCCTTTCAGTTAAAAGAAATATTTTGAGCCTGGGCAGCTTTGCTTTCAGCCTCTTCTTGATGCAGGATTAAGAACTACATTGTTTAATAATGATGACATAAAATATAGACGATAGTCAGATGTTTGTTTTTGGCATATGTAGGTTGAAAGTGTAGTGATGAAAAAGAATAACTTTACCGTGTAAATACAAAAGAGCTATTACAGAATAATAGAATCAGAAACAGCTCACTATAAATGTGAAAATAATTTATTTACATAAATTAAAAACATAAGTAGGGAAAATTTTGATGTCACATCATATCATTCTGTACTACTCCCCTTATAGCAAGATATGTTTGATAAGATTTTATACACACTGTATTTACCTTTTTATTTTATACAAGCTCTATATTCCAGCTCCTCCATTTGAACAATGGCTGGTTGAGGTTCATTGCAGCATGGGCAGTTCCAGTAACAAACTTCAAGGAGAATTTTTTCTTTGATCTCGCTAACCCCATAGAAAATTACAGCGTCTTCTTTAATCTGAGCAGAGTAATGACTTTAAGTTTAGAAAAAGACAAATAAAAAGGAATACAAGGCTTTGATAAGAATTGCCAGGAACAAAAGCCAATTTTTCAAAGGCAGAGAAAGCATCGGTTTCTGTTTCAGGAAGCGTCGTTTTTTCAGACTTGAAAAGGTGCAGGATCTATTTCTCCATCATCAGAGTGATAGGGGTGCATCTAAAAGGTCACATCTGAGTGCTGGTGGAAATCAAAAGTGCCTCCCAACCATAACACTTGAGCTCTTGTCTTGAGCATTTGTTGTTGGATACCTTTGTTAGAATGTACATGATTGAAACGGAGTGCAAGATAGCAGTGTTTTTTTTTTCCCTCGTAGGAACTCGGAGAAAAAATCTCTGGGACAAGTTGTCCTATTCAGGGAAAATTTGGCATTTGTTTGGAAACTAAAATAAGATTTTACAAAAATAATGTGGTTGCTGACATTCACAATAAGAATGGCGAAAATAATATATATAATTCTTTGCTTAATTGAATTGAAATAAATTTATTTTCTATAGCTCATTATAATATAAATGATCGTAAAGATCCTAAAATAGTCACAAGACAAGAGTCTGTTGTCACAGGGCATTAGAGAGGAATATTATGTGCTGCTTCTCAGGATTCACTTTAGCTTTACAGTGCAAAGAGCTCTGCTTCTCTTTGAACAATACCACATAAATCTTTCATCCCAACTTCCTTATTTCAAAGGTAGGATTCCCTAATACAATGTATGGTGTGGTGACCTGATGAGGAAATATTATGACCTAAGGCATAGTGGTGGACTACAGAGGAAATGTGCCCGAGTGTCTTCATTGCCACAGGGGGAAAACTTGAGAAGGTGTTGCATTTATTTATATTTGCAATAAAGGAAATATATATTATTATATATGTTGAACAAATTTTCACTACTTTTTATTTATTTTCCATGCACACCTAAAGAAGTATTTATTTTATACTTTTTTGTTACATATCTCCAATTTTCACATTTTTACCGTGTTTCCTGAGGAAAAAAAAAGGGAACATACGTTGTCTTTGAATCAACTTAATTATATCAGAAAGTCAGCTCCTTTTTCAAAACATTTCAAAACAAGCTGTCTTAACTGCCAGGCATGAAGTGCTTCGCTCTCTAATTAAAAATCCCTAATCTAATTCGTAATTCTGTTTTGCCAATAAGCACATGTTAGGGTCATTATTGACTCCCCGGTTAATGCCGAGCTGTTCTTTGGGGAAATTCAATTTAGCCGAAGATTGAGGCAACACAATACTCTGGTCTGCTATCACTTTGCGCAGGACTGTATGCGATGTTTAATTGTTAGTTTTTTCCGCCTTAACATAAACGTGAACATCCAGGAGGGTCTCACCCCGAGCCATCTGAAGAAGGCAAAGCTAATGTTCTTCTACACCCGCTACCCCAGCTCCAATGTGCTGAAAACATTCTTCCCTGATGTCAAGGTATGTTTTACACACATAGAGAAAAAAATGTCACTTTGTGTTTAACGCGTCAAAACAACCGGCACAACTGTTTGCCCTGCGTTTCACTCACAGGCATCTACTTGTCAGTGTGTGTTTGGGGACAGAAAAATTCGGCAGTGTGTCGGAGGAGAGAAACAAAAACGCAGAGGGTTTAAATAACAAAGCCACTGAGCTGCTAGTATGTCCTGGGGGCAGAGGGAGATACAGGGGCATTCTCTCTTTAAAAAAGCCACTCCAGTCAGCAAATGGAGTGACAAAGGACTCTGTAGGCAAGGCATTGCTATTGAGTGTCAACAGAGAGTTGGTATTAGAGACTTGTGCAGCAGCAACCAGGCGGCGATGAGCTGACCCTAAACACAACATCCTGTGTATTTTGGCCTTGGTCTCGTGTCATGCCTCCTCTTCTGTCTCCTCTTTTTGTCTTCTGTCGTGTCCTTATCTGTGTCCTGTTGTGAGCTCCTCTTATTCATCCTATTTATCTCTGCTTCCTTCTGTTTTTTTTACCTTTTCCAATAGGAACAGTATGCCCCCCCACCTCCCCAGCTTATAGCACAGCTCCCATTCTAACCTCCTCTCCGGGCCCTAGTTTTCTCCAAACGCCTCTCGAGTTTCCCTTCCATCTCTCCTCCTATCTTCTCTCCCTCCACCACGGCCCTGAGCCAGTGCGGGCCCCTGCCTCTCAATCTGCCCTGACCCCCGGGGTCAGGGGGGAGGATGCTGTTGCTGCAGCCCTGCGAACGTCTCCTCCTTGCTTACAATCCCGTGGTGGGAAGTGGCACTGAACAAAAGCGCACCTAATCCCAGTGTCTGATTCCATCCTATCAGCCCGAGTCAATGAGAGGGAAGCTTCCTTCTGTCCTTATGCTGCCGCTTTCTCACCCACCACACCAGAGAGAAGAAGCGTCTTTGATGCCTGCCCAGGCCTTAGGCATTTTTTCTGTCTTTCTGGATGAGGAGATAGAATAACAAGACTAATGTCAAGACTGAGTTTAGAAATACAGAGCCCTGACAGATGTTTTTTCACCCTGGACATTGGTGGGAAAGGATCAGAGCAATTAATGTCGCGTAGAGTGACAGACCATTTGGTGGCATTTTGCCCTACAGGTACCAAATTCAGGTTTTCCATCAATTATTGAGTGTGGCCATTTGGTTTTTAATTGAAAAGCATGGGGATTAATAATTTTACATTTCTCTATACTTTTATTGAAGTCTGAAATTGAATTCTGAAATGACTTATTTCATTTATCCTGAAAAGGGTGATCTCTGCTTTCATTTGCTTTCTTCATTGGGAGATCAAAGGTCAGAAAAGCACTTCTGGAGCTGCTAGGGATTTATTTTCTGAGGGACACTCCAGCGAGGCAGATTGTTGTGAATGCAGGGTCCTCTGCTGTAAACCTCTGACTGGTGTTAAACGACGTCTATTTTTCCTCCATTTCTAGTTCAACCGCTGCATCACCTCTCAGCTGATCAAGTGGTTCAGTAACTTCAGGGAGTTCTACTACATCCAGATGGAGAAGTTTGCCCGCCAGGCCATTGCAGACGGCATAAGTGATGTCAAAGACATTACAGTGAGCCGGGACTCGGAGCTGTTCCGGGCACTGAACATGCACTACAACAAAGCCAATGACTTCCACGTAAGTGTCACTCATTAGTCATTCATTCTTTCTATCCTGCAGTTTGTATTGTCTACATTCAGCTAATTCCAGCAGATTTTCTGCTTCTGAGGTGTTTTTTCAGAAGAGGTACTGCTCTCGTTTTCTACACACACCATGCAACAGATAAACAACGTTTTCTTACGTTGCACAGGGTAATTCTCCTGGAATCTTTTTTTAAAATTTAATCTCTACATAATTAGAGGAAAGTATTGTCTATACCTTAAAGCAAAACATGAACATTTTACGAAGCGCACTCAGTGGGGAGAGTTAGATGAGAATACAGATACTGCTCTGATGTTTGCCCATTAAATGTGAGGCTACAGGCAGTTAGCTTAGCTTAGCATAAACACTGAAAACGGGGAAACAGCTAGCCTCGCTCTGTGCAAAGACAACAAAATAGTTCATTAATACCTTGTTTTCTTGTCCCTCTGAGCAGTTGCGAGGTATGCACGCCCTGTAAAATCCTTTTCTTTACATTTCAGGTTTTAGTATGGATTCAACAACTGAGATTTAACATTTTTAATTAGTGAGCTTTATGATTTTATTACCTCCAGACAGAGCCAGGGTAGCTGTTTTCCCCAGTCTTCATGCAAAGCTAAGCTAAGCTAATCAGTTGCTGACTGTAGCTTCACATTTAATGGACAGACGTCAGAGTGATATTTTCCAGTGTTCTCCTTTAAAAAAAAAAGTTGACACATCCACCACAGGGGTTAGTAACCTGCTGAAGTATGCCCTCCCGTCAGCACCCGGCCACGTATGTCCGAGTGCTGACCTGTTTGTCACACTGCACCTGTGGCTGGCAGGCCTTTACAGCCATTATCTAAACTCCAGAGTGATGCTTTATCAAACTGTGGGAAGAGGAAGCCGCAAAATCCCACTAAAACAACTCAGGATTAGAGGACCAGTACGCCTGAGCGAGACCGAGATTGCTACTGATGCGGAATGCTGAGAAAGACGCTGCGGATTCCGAGGGAGGAGGCCGTTCGGTGGGAAAGGGACGGGACCGTTTTCTTTACCTTGGGACCAAGACATTCCTTTCCCAGGGATGCTTTTGTGTCAGGAGATGAGGGGAAAGAAAAATAACTTATGCCAACAACTGTTGTGCTAGCTGCTCAGTGGATGGGAATCAAGGGCTGCAGGGCGCTTTGCTCCCAGCATCCCCTGCATCCAGACGTTTTTATGGCGCCGTAGCCGTGGGTCGCTCCCAGAGTCTTTAACAGTCCCAAATCCTCACTTAAACACACCTAAACCACACATCACAGCTCTCACTTCACACCACTTTAGATCCTCAGTTTCTTCCATCTTCCATATTCCTGTTGGGATTTACAATCATGCTTTGTTGACTGGCCCGGGCAGTGATCACTGGTAGTTAGTGAGGGTTCAAGAAAACAAGACTAGCTAATCAAAGAGGCCTCTAAATGAAAGTTAATGACTGCAGCATTGCATTTATTGTATGTGTGCAGAGAACAAAGAGATGAGCTCCCTTTCATCAGTTTGAGTGTTTGAAGAATGGCGCTACAGGTCTTCATCTCATACGTCTCTGACTTTGTGAAAACTGAAGATAAGACTGTAACACAGCTATGGCATGAAGTGTTTTTTTTTACTATTAAACTAATCTTTTAACTTGATTGACTTCACTTGAAAGTTTGCACTTTATCCCTCATTTTACAGGTTCCCGACAGATTCCTGGAGGTTGCTGAAATCACACTGCACGAGTTCTATAATGCCATTTTTGCAACCAAGGATTCAGACCCCTCTTGGAAAAAGGCCATCTACAAGGTGATCTGTAAGCTGGACAGCGACGTCCCCGAGGAGTTCAAGACGTCCTCCTATTTATAGGCTGACGTGGAGACTTGTAACAGTGACGGAGTGAAAGCCTGTCACTTGACAGTATTGATTCATCCTTTCTTGTAGTGCATTTTAGTGAGGTGAAATGTAGATGTTGGATAATTAATCATTTTTGTAGATCTGTAAAAAAAAAAAAACATACACACACGCACACACACACACACACACACACACAACATTTTAAAAATGACCATTGTCGTTTTAAATGCTGTATGTTTTACTTTTACAAACAGGCAGGTAAATATTGATGCTCTTGTGGTTTATTCTGTTGTTTAGTGTTTACTTATATAATCTGCCTCAACACACTTAGAGTTGCTTAGTTTGTAGGTGTGTGAAAATGTGTAAAAAAACAAAAAAAGAAGTGTATTCATCCTTTTCGATATATTATGAAGCTATACTGTAGCCTGATTTAGTTGAACTGGCTTTTTCTTTTTTTTGCAATTACGTCAGTATTAGTTTGCTTTTCATTTAATTTGATAGCTGTGTGTGTCGCGTAAATGTACATGTGCTGCTGTTGTATGTTGCCTACTGTTCTATAATTATGTTGTAAACTATTAGCTCGACAGAATGTGCATGTGAAAATAATGCAAGTGACTGTCATGGGTTTTATTATCATGTATAAAGGTCATGTAAAAAACAATCATTCTCAAATATTTCACTCGCAGACATTATACAGGATGATGATTGAAATTAAAGATGCACTAAATTATAATATAAAACATGTTTGTTGTGTTTTTATTTGGAAACATATATCTTTAATTAACATAATTTAAAGGTACAAGACACACCAGGTAAATGCTTTTTTTTTTGTCATGAATTTTTAAACCTCCCGGCAAAATACTGTGCACCACCGCCGTGCCCCTAAGGTGCCTCTAATCCACATCCAGCAGCCAGCTGTTAAATGTCCCCCAAACTATGCTGTTCACATTGTTCATCGACCCCAATTCAAGTCAACTTTCTAAGGCCTGTTCATTGTGTGGCCGGTGCGGATGCAGACAACTGCCATGTCTTAAAAACAGCCACAATGCATTCCCTCCTAATGACTAATGCCCGAGGTGACCTCATATCTCGGTTGTGCCACCAAAGCAAAATTCCACAAACCCGTTGACTCTTTCTTCCAGGCACCCACTCAAAGCCCGTTGATCGCAAACACTGACGCGCACACACGAGCACGTGCGCACACAAGTTTGGTGATGTCACAAAAATCACAGATGAGCCACTTTTGATACCTTGGACTTCATATAAACCCAGAAATCACAACAGCGAATTAAATGCGATAAATTAAATCGTCTGCCAATCGTCTGTTTGACCGGGAATGAACAGTGTTGAAGTATTCGGCACATCTGCACCATTATTCCATCTTTACAGGTGGTTTTATGTTGAAATCTGAAACAAAAAGGAAATAAGGTGACTTTGAAATAACAGAATAATGACAGGAACACAGCATGCACAACAGCATGGACCACCTCGCTAAAGGTACACTCTTTCTTGTCACTGTGCGAGATTACATTGTCAGTGCCCAAAACCAAACATTTAATTGGAAAACCTGTTAGGCACCCAAGCACCAATTACATCAGAAATGATAACATTAAGGAAATTAAAACATTAGTTGGATTGGTTGATGACAAAGACTGGAGACAATAAACCTCACTAATCTTTTAATAGACATTTCTTTTCAATTAGATCTGTCTTCTTCAGTAAATTGATTTACATTCTCAACTCAATTAAAATGCCTCTGGTTGGACCAAAGTGCTTTGCTCAAATTAATTTGTTGTGTAACATTTTCTGAACAAGACTTGGTAACCTCTGATATAATGAAAGAAAACAAAGAAAATGCCTTCAGTTGTTTGACCGCCTCTGGCTGAACAGGCTTCAACTTAAACAGCGCGAGATGAAATTATGTTCCGCATTAGAGTCTCAGATAAAACAGAGCATGCTTTGTAATGAAGATGAAATGAAACGTAAAAGGCAACACGATAAAATTCAAACAGAACAGGTGCTTTGTGGTATAAGTTTGACCTCCTCAGAAGGCACGTTTACACAAAATGCAGATTTTGATGAAGCTGTACTTTTCATAGACCCACACAGCAAGAGACAAAATAAAGAGAATAAAAATTAGAGCCCATGGCGTCGTTCCTGGAGACGGATGAACAGAAAAGAGTAATAGCATCATCTAGTGAATCTCTGCTGTATCACACGCACAGCTTCATATTTCAGCTCACCTCAAAGTTAATTTACTCATCTCAGACAATGTAAGTGTGATATTTTTGAATGTAAATAAAATGTTTTATATATTTTTCACCCTTTAATAGTGTTCTTTTGAAATGGAATCTACTCTATAAATCAGTCTTTTAAGTCGTTAAATGAAAGAAACAGATTCTGTTGTGTATAAAAATCTCCACAGAGGGGTGCACTTGTCACTGTGTAGAAACTGAACTGCTGTTTAGGGATTCTCCAACACTGCTCAGGTTTTTTTTTATTGTTTTTTTCTCTCTATCTTTCACAGGGAAGCGGACACCGTGAAATCTTTCGTAATTGTCAACATCATATTTTAGACATTTGTGTGTTCGCAAAGCCTGGCTGATTGTCCGCACTCGCAGCGCGTGTGTGTGGCGTAAACGGGGAGGATGAGCTGGTGTCTCGTCAGCAGGGCCCTGGGAAGACAAAGGCAGGATCAAACATCCCTGAGCTGGAGACAAGAGGAGCTGGGGGACCGGGGGCTCTGGGACAGTCCCTCTGTTTAATCTGCTTCTCATAGATACGGGCTGTTTGGCAGGCTCACACAGGAAGGGCGCAGGGAGCAAGAGGGAGTGCAACTTGAGAATGGAGGCCGCTGACTTTAGGCTGCCCTTCAGACAACCACTTCTTGGTGTAGTTTGGTGTGATCACCAGTAAATCTTTATTAATTTTAATTGGAGCCCCCATTTAAAAGAGCAATTAAAGCGGATTAATCGAGCCCATCCCGTATAATGTCTTCTGTTAATTAGTTTGTCAGCACTGTTTTAATATCGCTTAATGACTTCATATTTCAGGGATGACATTAAAGGGATGCTGAAGGAAAAGAAATGGCCTTATCACAATGCGCTGCTTTAATGGGAGATGTCCCCCGCCAGCGGGCAAGGTCAGGCCCGGGGCCGCTGGGGAGGAAGAGTCTTCGGGGTGGCACCGAGGCAGCCACCTCCGGGGACGCAGTGCCTCACACACACCGCCGCTCAGTGTTGTACATTGACTCTCCCTCATCCACCCAGTGTTATAAATAATACTGGGAAAGGGACGAATGGAGAAGCTTGTCAGACTCTTTTGTACCCCATTCATCATGAGCATCAGATTTTGATGATGTTGTTGAAAACACCTCAGAGATGTTCAGATCAAAGTGGATGAGTTTGGTTCGAACTTCACTGCCTGGTACTATTTTTTATTACCATTTTTTTGGCTCCTTGGCTTTGTCTATTATGGCGAAAGATAAGCATGTTTAAGGGAGATGCAAGTGGGTGATACAGCTCAAACTCTTATGGCAGAGAGTCACATTCTTTCTATGTGCACACATGCCTGGCCAACATAGCTGATTCTGATTCACAAAAAGCCACCAGGATGCTTCACACTCTCCCATTCTAGATAACAAGAGATCCTTTATCCTCTTCATATTCAAGGATTCAAGGAGTCTTTATTATCATTTCAACACATGTTAAACATGGGATGGAAACAAAATTAGTTACCCTGGTCCCGGAGCAAGCCCAATACTAAGTATTTATTTAGAAAAATAGAATAGAATATAAACTATTTTAAATACAAGCTTGTATAAATACATACATATAACAGATACCAAAGAAAGACTGCAGCATTTTTTTCATTTTTTAAATGTCACAGACATATTCACAATCTTTGGCTATGAAGAACCAACCACCAGTCATCAGAGTATGACAGTGATGTTTGCTTTCGTCTCAGTATCCTCTCCTTTTTTAACGTTTATTTTAGATTAAGCTTTAAAGTATAAAACAGCTAAATTCTTGAGAAAATGCTAATATTATTGTACTTAATTATAATTATGCTTGTTTATATATGTAGCATTATGGCAGTGATTGATTTGATCAGATGTTCAAAAAAATCTTTCATATATCCATGCACCATAGCATGTGCACGTGTTGGGTGGGTGGGGTGGGAAAGAGGAAGTGCTGTGAGGAAAAAAGCCCAATGAAGGGGCTCTGATGATGTACATTGCATTGCTTTTTTGTGGGATACCAGCTGTTAAACAGAGACAGTAAGAATCTGAAAATGCTCCTCTGGTGCATGTTAACGTAAAGTCCTGTAGTATACTGTTACAATTCCTTACCTCAGCCTCTACATTTAGCCTGTGACGCTCCGTTCACAGTCACACCGAGCCAAAGGTGGCCAGGCAGCAAGAAGTTGATAAAAACCAACAGCACATCCTCCTTATTGCAGCCCTGGCTGGCGTGCATCCCTGCTAATTTGAGTGTGCCCTAGCACCTCCACTCTCCTCAGCAGATTCATAAATCTCATTCCCATTATCCCGCTAATTAGCCGGGATTACAGGAGCATGTAATGCCCCCGCTTCCCAATAGATTGATTGGAGGACGGTCTCTTTGTTTTGAAATCACTTCCTGATTGATGTACAGAGCCCTAGTTTGCAATTGTAATGGCCCAGATGTTAACAATCAAATGCGTTTCCGCTCCAGGAAGTAACAGTCTGTCATGGAAGAGGAGCCAGCCGAGCGTGTAACGACACATCACAGGAGTGTGGGGAAGGAGGGACTGCAGAGGAGGGGATGGTGGGATAAAGTGGAGGGGGGGAGGTTAGGTACTGGAGCCCTGGCTTGAAATGCTTCTGAGAGAGGGCATAATGTCCATGCCCATACCTCCATCTGAACAATGCCCAGGCTCTGTGTTTTTGATGGCTTCTGCAGTAGAGAATTGGTTGTTTTGGCTTTTCTGACGCTTTATTCTGGATCTGGATTCGTTTTTTTTGTTGCCCGAATTAGCCCTTTCTTTGGTTTGGCCATGGCAATTAAAGATGATCATATTTCGTATTGACTGGTTTTAGGTTGGAAGTCATGCAAAAGCCTTTTCTAAAACTTGTTCAGCACATGAGTGTTGAAGATGTTATCAGTGCCAGCCTCCACAGTCAAAGCGATCCACTATGCAAACAGTAGAGGGCACTATTGTCTAACCAAACTGACTCCTCCGCTTTCCTCTTCATTCCTTTTTTCTTACCCTTCACCAATAAATCACTTTCCCCGATAGTTAATGGATATAGAAGCAGATCATGAGTGAGCTATCTGTGGGGCGATAATTTAAGTGAAGATCCCCACACTGATTGCAGTGAAAGGTTATTTATTTCAACAATAATGCAGGACACAAAGGGGGAATCTGGGCAAGATTACCAGCTAGGGTACGCTAGAGTGCTCATCTCCAATGGAGCAGCGTGTAAATTGGGTTCACTTTCCCCAATGAAAATACAGACTGCAGTTTATTTCAACTTTATGCACATGGAAGGCTGTGCTTCCCTCTCAAGGGTGGCAGGGGACTTAGAGATGGCTGTGCATATGAGGGGAGGGTGGGTTTAGACCTTGAAAAATGCCCCTTTTGTCCCTGAGTCTCTGGAAGGCTAAACTATTGAGGTATGGTCCCCCATCCACTAGTTCCCACTCTCCTCTAATTAAAAAATATGATGACAATAAGGAAATGGTCTAAAGTATGTTGGCCTGAATAATGGACAGAATAAGCACAGGCTTTTAAATGGGACCGAGGTAAACTCTTTGTGTGCATCTGTCTTTGTGTGCTCGTGGGCCTATAAGTGGGCATGTTGTGTACACTGTGGTGCATGGGCACTATTGATTGACTGCGTTGGTGGAGATCCGCAGGGCACAGAAGCCAGTTCGGCACAGATACTCCAGTTCTCCCCTCATGCAGAAAAATGCATGATTAAGGCCCAACTGACATGTCTAAAAAGTCCTGGAGAGAGAAGAGGAAATAGCTCCATATGCTGCCCCATGTGGTCACAGCATCCTGAAAGTATGGCACCGCTCACTGCCCGGTTCTGCATCACTTCCAATAGTCCCTAATCACGGGGCTCTGCAAACAATGGCAGCGGTAAACACATGCCACAGCAGAGTATAGGAACTTAAAAGCCGTAGCACGCAAAGCTCAGCGCACTTGGCTGTACAATGTACACTTTTACATGTCTGTCATGCTCCAGGCTTTCAACTATGCTGTCAGACAAGATATGCATCGGACATGGATCCAATGCTGTGTGAGATATAACCATTGGGTAAAGGATGGGAGCCCTTGAGCTGCATGATAAGCACTGTCACTGAGACATAACATATGTATCTATGCTATGCTTTGCTTAACGCTCCAGCAGGCTTTGGTTGACTTTACCTGGGGTGGCAGGTGAATTCCCCTGCACAGTGGCGTAGCTCAGGAGGGAGGTGGATCAAAGCAGCAGGGTTTGAAGCAGTAAAGAAGCATGAATAGCCAAGACAGGTAGAGTGAAGGGGTGTCTTTACGCCAAGGTTTGGACTCTCCAGGGGGAAGTCTATCCCCAGATGGGCCTCCTGATCATCAGACTCCTTCCTGAGGGTGATGGAAGCTAAGAAGCCTTCTCAGTGCAGCCTTCCATCCAGATGGGTGGATCATAGGCCAAATTGTCCCAGACAACTGGCTGGGGACATTTGGGTGGCTGGTCCCTTGGGGACAGCATGGGACAAGAGGGAACCTGCCTGAGACTGGCAGCTGCAGCACTCCCTTCTGGCCTAACACACCCGGGGGTGTGCCTGCTGCTTAGCTTGTGCCCCAGTGGCATGTGACAAATGGTGACATGCTTCTGCTCCCGTGCTTTGTTAGATCGGTGGCCCTGATTGAAAGTAACGCAGCAGGCATCTCTCAGATCCATATGTCTGCAGAGGGGGGTGTAGACTCATCTGCAGCTTTCGCCAATGCTCAGACAAATGAAAATAAAGTGATATCATTCCAGCGCATAAACGTATGCAATTTTCTGCAATAATGGGGTAGTGGAGATGATCATATGCACTGCCATCATTTTATTTACATATGGATGAGTCCATTTTTGTTTTTATGCACACTGCTCTCTTCATTAAAATGTGCAGCTCAAGTCATTCAAAGAAGGATCATATTTCATGGAGGAATAAGGAGAGTTCCAAAGGATTTTGAAGAAATAAAACAAGAAAGAAGACAACTGAGCCAGGCCTTCCACTGAAGTTCCAGCAGCCTTTATTAAAAGTGCGGTATGATTGATAACCTGTCAGTCATCGGAATAATCACGACCAATCCCGTCTCTCACAGCCAGCTCTGCTTCCCGCCCTCATCCTTTATGCCCCTATCATCCCCAACACATCCACTTGCCATTGAAAACCTGTAATTGAATGAGTTTTTGTCATTATTGTGATTAATCATATTAATTTGAACTAATTAAGAGATGGTTTGAAGTTATGACAATTAGATTAATGAAATTAGTTTTAACTTTTTTTCACCCAACCTAATAAAAAAGGGAAAATCAGACCAGGACTGTTATGAAACAGTTGGCAATCTGGATTTTGGGACTAATTGAATGTCTGATTTTATTAATGATGAAATTTATAAAAGTCCTTGAGGGGGAAATTAACGCAGATTCAGCTGCTAAGAGTGGAAAATTAATTAAAATTCCTGGAGATATTCCTGTCATTAAAGGCACAGGCCCTGTTCACCCCGGCCCTACTGTGAATGGCTACTGTGTACACAGAGGTGTTCTGTGCAGTGACTGGAAGGAGTTTTGGGGGATGACAAATAAGCTTTAAAAATCCCTCCCACAACAGAGTTTATCTGGAGTTCAGGGATGGAAAATTGTTTTTATTCATGTTTTTACCTCACATGATTTCTGTGGCCATCTCTGCAAGATTCTCATACAACATTATATCATACCAGTAGGTCTGTGTTGGGCATCACTGCTTGGTAGTTAGGGTTAGGGTTAAAAAAGTTGGAAAGCAAAGGAGGCTGTGCATTTGAGTATGTGGCTCCTAAATTTGGCACTTGTGTCTTTTAGTCTTAAACTATATGAACATATTTAAATAGAAACTAAAGACCCTCCTTTTAGATTGTAATAACCTTTGAGATCTTTTCACTAGTCAACATGGAACAACATTAAGTCACAAATCTAATCTGTCCAATATTTTGGGGCTATTACTACTTGACTAAATGCTGGCAAAGCTAATGTTTATAATATACTAAGATGCAATCATGGTAAACATCATAAGCTACCGGCTTAACAGGAGCATGGTAGCATTTTTATTGTAGGCATGTTAGCATTCTGTGTGTACAAACGGAAAGCCACTTGCATGACAGTCTTATTACAATAGATTTTGTTCTTACATTGTGAATGCATTTTAAAAAACTAATCTAGAAAAGTGTTATATAAATAATCCTGCAAAGCAGTGATCCATGTTTCTTATTGTGTTTCCATGTTGCTTGGATGATGATTAAACAGCCCGAGGGTAGTCACAAGTTTTGATTGGTATTAACTTGCCATGGGAAATTAAAAACCAAACTCTCAAAATTCCCTTGAAAATGGTATTTAGGACATATGAGTTGTATGGAGATTAAATGCTTCCCATTTCGACTTGCAACAAACCCTTGAGCCTTTATTTTCAGCACCCCGGCATTTGTCAGGGAAAGATGATGCCGAACTTCCTTGTGCTACCATTAAGTTAAGTTAATTTCCATGTGAGTCAAACTGCAGTTTTTTGGGTCAATTCCAAGCAATCCCTGTCCTGTAGCTTGGCTGGTGCTAGTGATTGACACCCAGGTCAACCCCTGCCACTCCGGGTGCAGTGGGGGTCTGACACTTGTGTTGCATGGGCTCTGCGCGTTCCTTCAGCTCTGCATATTCACCGGCCTGTCTCCCTCTCTGCAGGCCAATTCATAATTAACAGCTGTTGGCTTGTCAAGAGTGGCCCTGGCTGTGGCACACACACATATATTTATATTCACTGTGAAGACCCCTTGCCATGGATAGATTTCAGAGGCCATGAACCCATCCTCTTCCCCTGAATGATGGACACTCACCTGAAAGCTCAAACACATACTCAGTCAACCTGCTCTCACCATCCCACCACCTTCCTCTTCTCTCTCTCTCTCTCTCTCGCTTCCTCACTCATTCAGTTTCTCTCCATCTCTCTTTCTCTCTTCTCTCTCCTGCTCAAGGACCTTCTGCCACCATGTCAGGAACTTTTGCATTAAGTCCAGTCCGTCTGGCCTGCGAAGAGGCAATATGAAAATGAAGCGTGGCCGTGGCTGGCCCTTTGCTATGTGTGTTTGTCATGCCTGTTTAGCTGAAGTTGAAATGTAAATATAGACCGTGGGAGATCTCGGCCGCGATAGGCTGCTTGAAATTCTAATAAACAAGTAGCTGTCCACTTGTAATAAATGATACCCATAAAAAGGGGTGATTCCTTGAGCAGATAAAGATGAAAAGTAATTGTTTGTGCTCACACAAAATTAATCAGATCAAAACAGGGGCAATCATTTTAAAGAGACACCAGACCCATAAAAAAGGCAAAGCTGTGATAAAGTATTGGCTATCAGGCATGCAGTCTGGAGGTTAGCATTACAATAATATGGAGGGCCGGTATTCATGTGGCTGGAGATAGGATTATTGCATATATTCAAAGAGGGGGAAATGTTTATGGTGCATACGTATAGAAGCAGAGGTTCACAAAGACATTCAAGGCGCAAGGTCATAAGCAATGGAGAGTTTCACTACAAGGTGGATTTTAAATAAAGAACAAAATCACTACACTTTACAGCTCTAATATTTATCTAATTATTATGAAAAATGTCAATCCATTTACGATTAAAGTGTCAATAAAGATGGATAAATGCATTGAAAAAATAATACTGTACTTAACAGAAATTAATATGGTGAATTACTGCATTAATAATTCATAAAATAATAATGACAAGGGCATGCTGTGCACTGTACCTGATGGCATTTGTCTATCACCGTTATCACATTTGTGCAAAAAGAAGCCTAATTGGAATGAGGTCCGTGTCTTGTTTGCTTTGTCATGGCTGCCATCACTTGTATTGAAATGAACACACTTGCGGTGCCAGCCAGGGGTGTTCCCCTTACCCAGATGCCACAGTGATCAACACACACAGACGCGTGCCATCCGGTCTGAGGGCCCAGATATGACAGACCACCTGGAAAGAGGAGAGGCAACGCAAACATGGTTATTTTCACAGCTTTGATATGCTAAACACACAAAACCCACTCCAGCAAAGGCTCCAATTTCTGTTGCTCAGTGTTTAGTCATACACATGGTGAGGACATAGAGGAGCTCTGTTCAGCCCTTATGCACTGGCTGTGGTCCTATGCAATGTGTTTACCAGAGCAGTGGAGAGAGACAATGATACACACAAACAACAGTGGAGCTCAGTGCCCACTCGCCACCTTGGAGACCATCCATACTTTATTTCTAGTATGAGAACTGTTCCTTTGCACATTACTCTGTTTGAATACTTATATTATAAATTGGTCTTCATATAGTCTTTTCCAAACTTAAAGTGATAAAAAGAACCCTTCTTGCAGCATTTGATGTGATAAAAAAAAAACAGCGCTAGGGGGTCAACTTCCCATTTCCAGAGAAAGCTTTAGAGCTCAGATGGAGCTCAAAATGAATCGCAGTTCACTGGAACAACTCTGTTCTGTCAACTGACAAAGACCTGCTTTTCTACTTGAGTGCAAAGCTGCCAAACTAAAGTACAATGAACTCTGAGGGTGTCAAATAGAAGAGATCAACAAGTCTTCCATTTAGCAGCTGTCCTAATTGAGTGGGTGATGAGTCTAAGGCTTCTCTTGAGGGTATTGTATGCTTTGGCAAGTGTCTCATCTAGTTACAGGCAAAAGATTGCATTTGAACGTGAGGGAGAGCCAGCAGCCGAAGGCAGCACTTGTGTGAAACTCTTAACGCAGACCAAATTCCCTGCTCTCTTTATTCTTGTCTGGCAGGTTGTAATGGAGTTAATTGTACAATAAAAGCTATTCTCTAAATCATTTCCTCTCTGTCCATACAAGATTGATCACGGAACCAATCTTTTCTACTGCTGTAATTTTCATATTTAATGAGCGTGACTCCAAAACTATTACACTAATTAGTCAAATCTCACATATCGGTAATGATGCTCGCAGTAATTAATATTGTATTTAATTAAAAAATGACCCATTTCAATGGCTTGCATGCAGGCGTTGCTGGTTGGTTTGCCTGCGGGTAGGAGGGGGTGTTGGAGAGGGGATGTTAGAGAGGGGGGAGGATGGGGGTTGGGCTGTTGGACAGCAGAGTGGAGATGGATAGAGAGCTAGAAGAGATGGGGAGAAGTGGGTGGGGAGGGGTAGACAGGTGTAGGTGCTGAGAGTGTCTCTCTCTCTAGCTGTGCCACTGCAGATTTCCAGTTTCCTGCAGCATATGTCTGTGTGGTTAGCATGTGCTCCAAACCCCCTCTTTCTTTCACTGGAGGCAGCCAGCCTGTGTGATTTATGTGGGGCCCCTGTTCCACTGTGCATACACTGGAAAATCTCCAGTTTACACAAGAATTGCCTGAAAAATGAGATCTGTGACTACATTCTTTTCATTAGCGGCTTACGCTAGCGTGGAGCCTGGGAGCCTCCGAGCTCCTAATGATGCGCACGCAGGCCCGTAGCCTCCCAGCTGCTCCCGGGCTCTCATTACCTACAACACTCATGTCACAAACACTCCTATTTAATTTCCACAACAATTAAAAAGGAAAACAGTTGCTAAACTTGTGCTGCTTGAGGCAGCTGAGCGCTGTGTGCTCAATGGCTCAAACAAAATGTTTGTGCAACAAATGTACACACACACACATACACACACCAGCACACATTTTGATGTTCAGCTATAAAGGGAGGCCATAAACAACAGCTATATTTTGATACTGTATTCCATGCAATGCACAGCCAAAGAGCTCCGAGATAGGAAACGACATTAGGATGGATATACTACAATGAAATTTTATTACCAGGGGACTCAGTTCACAAATGCACACTTAGAAAACAAAAACCATACCTGTCTCTCTGTGTAGTGACAGATATCCCCTGCATGTGGCCTGTACGCCTGCGCTGCTGCAAACACACAAACAACATTCAATCTCTCTTATGGCATAAGAACATGCAAAGACCACTTTCCCCCCAAACCCCCCCCCCCTCTTCCCATCTCCTCCTCCTCCCCTCCAGCCATCAGTAACAAACAATGATGCTCTCGTCCCGGGCAGCAGTTCAGTTCTCTTATCTAAATAAGATTTAGCCTTCATTTAAACGGGGCCTCCATCAGTTTGGAGAGATGGCAGAGGAGTAGTCAGCGGGATAGAAGACCTAGGGCACCTCATTTTATCTTTATTTATGTCTCTCTGCCTCGCTCTTTACCCAGCAGCAGGACTGGGTGTGCACATGCCACCGCCGAGACGCACTCAACAATGTAATTGGGGTGATGAAAAATTATCGTGATTGGGGGCATTGCCTCTCTCCCTCTCCTCTTCCCCCTCGCCGCCCTGTGCTCCCCAGCCCGCTCCTCCCAGCACCGGCTCCCCCCTGCCTCCCCCGACCAGTAATAACATCTCTGGGCCCATCTGTCACCATCTAATGTGACAAAGTTTTTATCGCATGTATTAAGGCGGCCAGATTAAAAAGTAAATACGGCAATCTCACCAGGCCCCTGCGCTGGCAGGTTATGGCGCATTTCACGGTGGCCTGAGCACCTCATCAGTGTTCCGCCGCCTGTGCCCCTGGCAGGGAAACAAACAGGCCCCCAGGGAGCAGAGCCTGAGGGGGGTGGAGGTAGAGGGGACCATGGTGGGGTTGTGGAGCGGGTTGCGGTTGGCTGCAGGGGGAAAAGAAGGGGATGGGAGGTGCTCGGCAAGCAAGGGGGATTGGGGTTAAGGAGATGTTAACGGATACCATTAATGTTATATGTCTTCTTCCCCAAGAGGTAGACGGCAGCCTATATTGCCCCTTTGTTCCCCCCACGTTTTCTCCTCCTGCTCACCATGGGTAAAGAATGTGGAAGAAATCAAGAGAGGTGAAGGGCCACCATACCAAAGCAGACGCTGTACTGCCGCTGTCTGAATAAAATGTATCACATAACAACTGAAGTGCTGAATTGGATGTTGATCCTCCCAAAACTTCTCACCAGGTGATTCATCCGTGGCACGACCATGCCTTCCTTCCTCCCTGTGTCTCTCTGCATCCATGGTCAGTGGCTTGCTTCTAAAGTAGGGTGTTTTCCATCTGGCCCATCCATCCCGGCTCTGCACTCAGGAGGAACACACTGTGGCTCTCAGCACTGTGGCTGGCAGATGGGGAACTGAATGCAGTATGCCTGTCAGATTAGCTCCTGTAATGGCTCATTTGGGCTCCTATGAGGAGATATTAGCACATGTGTTCCATACGTCTGTGCTGAGCTCCATTACGCCACCAGGAGAATCCTTCATAAACACAAAACGCACACCTCAGGAGTCATCTTAACAAGGGAGACCAAGTGGAACAGGGTAGAGAGAGTTTTCTGGAAATTTTACACCAGAGTACAAGATGACTGAACAACACGGACTCTGGAGGACTCTGGACAGCAAATCAAAACATAAAAAGTGCTGTTTATTTGTGTCCCACACACTCTTAGGTGTGTTCATAACGAAGTGGCCGAGGGCCGCTATCAGTGGAGCCTTAATGAATCTTAGCAGCAGCAGGCTTGGCAGAGCAGCCGACAGAACAGGGTGTGGAGATTGTCAGCCGAGCACCTGGGATAGCTGGGCTGCGTGCTGGGCTGCATGGCTGACAGGCTGGCTGCTGACAGCTTTGTGACAGGTCAGTGTCTGTGCCGGAGCGCTATCTGTAGCCTCCTCCAGAGGGAGAGCCAGCGAACATGTGTAGCTGTCTCTCTGCCTGTCATTAGGGGCTGCTTAGCGAGAGGGCCCCAACGCGCCACTCCAGTTCACAATTAACTTTGCAGGGCGCCGGGTGTGACAGACAGTGGATAGTGCAGGATGGTGTCGGGCCAACAGCGAGGACAGGGCGGCCGCTGTGCTGCTCCCGTCCGCAACAGATGCTAGTTCAGATGCCCAGGACCTCTGTGTCACTGACCAGTCTCATTGCCACCACACTCCATGGGCCTTAGATGGCACTTGGACAAAGACCAGGAAATTCAATGGCAGCAAATACTCTATACACGTGTCTCACTCTGCATAATGTAGTGGAATGAATTACTGACAGGCCAGTATGCAGTGTAGAACTATATTAAATAGGCTACATACATGCCACGGGTCAACAAAGTGGAATGTCATGCTGCACTCTCATGCAACATGTTTTCCATCTGCCTACAGTGCAGATCTAAACTAAACGCAGCTGCATGAATCGTCACAGCCTCGGATGGACTCACCGTTCTGTGCCGAGGCCATCTTTGTCGCGTCTCAGCAGTTCGGCGTGCATGCGGTCGTGCGTCGGAGACGGAGGAGTGTTTGCATTTGTACTGAGAGAGAGCGTGATGTGCTGACAGGCTGCTGATGTCTGCCAGCCAGGCCACACTGCAGATGGAGGACACCCATGGTGCTGAAAAGGCCAGGGCCAAACACTTAGGAGTCAATTCACCAGAAAGGAGCCCACCAAGAAAGGTCAAGTGGACACATTACTGCATTCAGTGAGGAAGACATGGGCTTTATAGGGCGGAAGAAATCAATTCATAATCTCCTAACTGAAGGTTTTTCTGTGTGTGTGCGTACGTGCAGGCCGATACCTGCTATATCTCTCTCTTTCTGGATGTGTGTATCACGGTGCTGTACTATCGAATGACCTATTGTGAATCTAGTCTTAACACACACAAACACATATTTCCAGTCACAACACTCACCTTATCCAGCTCCAGAGTGCTGAACTGAGAATCTAAATCGCGCAGTTGAGTTACTTGACTTACAAGCATTGACTATAATACCGGAGAAATGAAAAGAAGCAATCTCGAGGCCTTTTAAAGGCTGGAAAGAGATATTTTACTCACAGGAATACAACGCACTCGGGTACACAGCACAGAGGGGGAATATCTAATAAAGTCTTAACAGATTCAGTTGTTTTTTTTTTTTTCTCCAGCCCCTCAGTATTTCTGCCAAGTGGCCATCTATCATTGATTCCTGCAGCCATTGTGATCAGATATGTGAATGACCTCTCATTAAGTCAAATGCAGCAGATTAATCAGGGCCAATGGGTCCTGTTCAGGAGCAGGACAGGAGAAGGGGGAGAGACATAATGACTGGGGTATGAAATGAGATTGAGAGGAGGAGGAAAGGTAGGTAAAGACAGAGGAGAGAAATGCATCATCCTACTGAGGCAGAGAGAGGTGAGAGCGGAGCTGGGAATGAGTATGCAAACTAGGCGATGGATGTGGCTCCAGCACTTACTGAATTACTCTGTTTTAAAATATTGTCCAGGCGCACTGGGTGATGCAGGGAACATATAGGTAGCATATTTCTGATGTAGCAGCAAAAAATAAAACAAAAACAAGTAATGTCAAAGCAACATGTTAATTTGTTACAAAAATTTAAATGAAAAAGAGAGAGTGTCTGGTGTTTAAATGAATAGTTGACTGAAAAAATAAGATTTGGACTGAAAACGTTGAGACTTAGATGATGTGCAAAAAGAAGAACTTCTGCTGAGCAAATAACCCAGCCCTCATTTGTGGGTTTATTCAAATATATGTCTTTTACATTTTTAGTCGCTTTGTAAATCTTGTGCATTTACAGCTATTTAATTTGAATAAATATACAGTACCAACACATCCCAGACACGAGACAATTATTAATGTTTCAACGTTTTTCTACAAGAATGTATTTGGATTAGGCTGCTCTACGTGTGCATTCTTGAGCAAGGCATTGTGACCAAAGTAACAAATTTAACATGGTTTTCATTTTCTGCTACAGGTGCCGTTTGTTCAGCCACTCTCTGTTGAGCTTCAATTCACATGACAGTGTGAAGTAGATTCATTTACTAAAAACTGAATTAAGATGTAAATGTGGCAGCATTAAAGCTGTTTTCATTGAGCTTTTTTTCAGGAACATATAATTGAGGTAAAGATTTGCCTACAGATTTTTGCTCTTTAAATATGTTTTTAACCAACACAAAATCTGCTTTGGAAGAAAGATTTTTTTGTGTCTTTTTTCAGTTCACTCATAAACTGATTGTTATGATATGATCATTAGAATAACGGCAGTCCCTCTCCTCATATTGTGTCTCTCTCAGGCTACAAATAGATAAATACTTCCTTTGGAGGAGGTTTTAAATCCATTAGTCAGTATTTTAAAAAACACACTCTTTAATCTTTGGCTACTACTGAAAAAGAAAAGGCTTTTCCGATGACTCATTATATTTATAATATGATAATATATCATATAAATTCATGACCTATAATCTCCCTTGCTCTGACTTCAGCAATTATTTGAAGGAAGCAGACATCACTGCTCTCATGTGAATACCCAACATCGGAAATGTGAGGATCGAGTTCCCACTCATCCTACAAAAGCGAGTGTGTCAAGCTTCTTTGAGAGCAAACTAGTCATAATATCTGATATGATACAATTAAACACTGCGCAAACGCTGTCCGACAAAAAATCCCAAACTGTCAATATTTGTCTGCTACACTCACAATATGTCTTGTAATGTGTCTCTCCACCTGCTGACTACAGATAATTCCTTTTGTCCTGTGTGTATCTGGTCACCTGAATTCGCCCTCATCCACAGTTGCGTGGGTATTGATGGGTGGACAAGGTCAAGAGCCAGCGGCCCCTCCACCTTCTTGTGCATAGCAATTAACACTGAAGCAGTGGGAGGGAGGGACCTGATTTCACTAGCCAGTCAAAGTGCCAATCAACCCTGATTGGCTCTTCTTCCTCTGGTGTGGATGCTGCTGGGGGAATGGTGGGGGTGGTGTCCGTGGGGGTGGGAGTGGGGCTGTGAGCTCGAAGGGTACCTGCAGCGATGGTTGGTGGGGAAGGGGGTGTTTAAGCTTTTCGCGCAACTCCCACTACTTAGCGTCTTTGTTTAGCAAAACGGTATTCCTGATTTAATTAACACTTCAATTAGATGTGATTGCATAAACACTCTGCTAATAACAGCAGAAACCCGCTTGTAAGCGGTGCAACATTTGAAGGAGTTTTTCTCATTATGGCAATGAGAGCAATCTTGTTACACAAATGATAATTAGGTGTCATTAGCACATACAAACTGGGTTAATTAGGGAGCAGGAGCACAAACACTTGAGATGGACTGATCAAAGTTCCAGTCTGACATCGTTAAGACTAAATCCAGCTGAGGGTAGGGCTAAAGAATTATCACTTATATCAGCTATAGAGCCGGACCAAAAACAAAATATGAATACACAGAGAAACATCCATTATGGACTGTATTTTATCATGCCTCATGCCTCAAGCCTCCCCCTTATCGTCCCAAGTTTTTTCCTCTTTATTCATGGAATATTCCTGTGGTAATCTGTAGCTGCTCAGAGCATCCCCTGCTGCTACAACAAGATGGTAGACTCACACCTGAACTTTGATACTCTTTAGAATAATTGCATATCAGCATACAGCATCGCCGTGGTGCACACCAAACAAGCTCTTATGCATGGCAAAAACCCCAGTGTTTGCATAAGCCCATTTATTATGAGTGATAGCGCTGCCTTCACTGACATTTCGTAAACTGGAAGCGCCTAATCTTGTTTGGGCTTGATACTTATTAAAATACCAGAATAGTCAGGCAGCCGGTGTCCAAAGCAACGCTGGCCGTGTCCTGATAGGCGTCTTGTTTTTTGGTTACAAATATAAATACATTTGTCTTGTGGCGAGCTGGCTGGCTGGGTGCGCCTGTGTCCGACAACGCTGTCCGAGGTGAGAGGAGTCCAGTGGCTGCCTGCTTCAGTCACATGATTTATGATCTAAAAGCAGCGAGCAGGGAGACACGGCTGAATATGAAAAAGTTCACCATGGCCAGGCCAGAGAGCAGGCCTGTCTCTTTTTCTTCCACAGCTGGCATGAATAGCACGCCAGAGGAAAGGCTGTCAATATCGCATGAAGACAATCAGATGTGTTCTTCTATGCAATAAAGGCAGGTGCAGGGGGGCCCGTGATGGTGCTGTTAAGGTTAGTAGCTGAAGACAGGTGGGGGTAGTGTTACCGAAATAATTGAATTCTACAATGGCTGGCAGATATCTGAATGTGACTTTGTGCAGCTCCAATCCTTTATCCCTTCCCAGTCCGAGTATTGACAGCTAAAAACAACAGCCATTATCTGTTAATTACATTAACATTTTATCAGCGATGGGTTGCTTGGGTGCATGTCCCGCAGCTGGAAGATAGCTGTCAGTCAGTGGCAGGAGCATGGAGGGGTGTGGAGAGGGGGCTGGAGGAGCAGGCCCTGGAGATGCGGCCCTGCAGGAAAAAGGGCCTTCTCCGAGTTGCCCTGCTGCCCCCATGCCCCTGCCCCCTCCAGGCCTAACAGGGAGGGGGCTGACAGGGGCTCTGCACCACCTCCTCACTTGTCCTGTCCACAGAAGACAGGCCAAGATAACCGCTGACACCTGCCAAGCTATCCAACCCCGGGGCCAGAGACTCACAAACTACTCAGGACAATGGACTTAAGACATGTGCAGACGTGCGATCAATGTCACTGCAGCTCTCGGTGAGAACTAAAGGTGGAGCTGTTGGCTCTGTAGCCTCCCGTTACAACTGTAATTGTACTGGACTCTTCTCGAGTTGTCTATCAGTGTATATCCATGGACAGTGCTCTCTGGCTCTGTTGGCCCTGCAGCTCTTTTCTCATTACAGCTCTCATATGTTTTATTTATGCCGTTTGTAGAGTGTCCAGCTCTGCCTGGGCACTGGCATGGGTGGCAGTGCCAAACAGAGGACAATAATAGCGGGTGCCAGCTAGCGCTGCAGGACTTGGCAGTGGAGTGATGGTCTCAGTCAGGCAGCAGAGAGATGGTTTCGGCTTTGCCTGCGGGTCTTTGGGGTGATCCACAGACCTCTATTGCATTACCCCCCGGCTAGTGGGGCTCCTGCTTTGGGGACTTGGCCCTGCCCCTCCTCGCTGCTGGCTCTGTTTATTGATTGGAAGCTGACTTATAACTTAATATTTCACCTGCTTATTTCCCCCACTGAGGCTGCTTCCTGTCAGAGGGGCGACGGAGGGATCAATGGGAACCTTGTCTGAGCAGGGGAAGGTCCCGGCAGGGGTCGGTCGCTGATTGACAGGAGCCCTGCATCCAGCTGGCAGCAGGACAGCTCACGGTCAATGAGAAAAGCCGTGTCACACCGGTCGCATCGGGTCCCTTCACAATTAAAAACATTATCTTGTTTTTACATGGGAGGGTGCTGCGGCGTCCAGTCACTGAGGGGTTAAGGACCGCTGGGCTGAATACACACAAACACACCTACCATACACCAAACCATACACAAAAAATGCTAAGAACCACTGCTGACAAAGAGAGAGTAAGAAAGAAAGAGATATCAAGTGTAGTAATCAAAATGAAAAATGGGTCTCCGGCTACTTTAAACAAGAGCTAATTTATCACCAGAAAGTACGGATAAGTAGCCGAGTTGTTGCCGTTCAGTAAGTACCCGTTCTGCACCAAATTATTCCACCCCTGCCTGCGTGCAACCATAAATCATACACTTCCACACATCTTTTCCTATTAGCGGCCGTGTTAGGCATGGGCGCGTGCTCAGCTACCAAACACAGACTAATAGGCTACAACTTTTAATTTTGAGAATGCAACTCCCCCTTCAACACTCCCCTCCTCCAATCCCTCATTTTCTTGTCACCCCCACCGCCCCCACCCCACACATTGCCCCTACCGCTCCTCACGGCGCAATATTCACATTATCACATACAGCAGCATTACACAATCATGTTTATCGTCTTGTGCCGACCAGTCAGCCTGATTGTAAACGCTACCCCCCCTCCACCACTACCCCCCCCTCTTCACATTAAAGACAGGAGTGCAGCCCACCACTATAGACAGAGCTGATCTTTTGGCTCTGGACACAGAGAAAACACCTGAGAGTACTGTGCTCGCTGGATGTAAACCTCTATTCTAAAAAAGTGCAAATTTGAATGAAGAATTTTGAACTATTTGAACTATTTGTTTTTTTTTTGCAAAGACAAAAAAAAGTGCAAAACCTTGACATTTGAGGTCTGCTTGAGAGAAACACTTTGATATTTTGGGAAATGTCTTCATTCACTTTTTTTGGGAAATTTAGGCAAGGAGATCAACACCTCTCTCAAATTGATCCTTTATATATGAAACTTCCATTTTAGCTTGGCTCAGCGTAAAGACTGGAAATGGGGGGAAACAGCCAGTCCGGCTCCATCCACTGGTTACAAAATCTGCCCATTAGCACCTCACTATAAACTTGTAATTCCTACTTTAAATCTTGCTCGTTTAATTTGTACCAAAATTTTTAAAAATAAAAATACAATTTGACCATTTCTTGCCTCTTAGCAGTTCCTAACCAGTAAAACATCAAATGTATGTGTCTACACTCTTAATTTGTACAGATTAAACAAACAAGATACAACATGTTAATCAGTGATCTTTAGGGGTGGTGGTAAGTGTATTATTTAGATATGAAGCTGTTAATTTACCTGTTTCTTTTAAACACCTTAAGAAAATAAGCAAATGTACTTTCTTTTTGAATGCATACATTATATTAAACGCCCCGCACCCTCGCTCACAGTCCTCCTCAGTGGAATAACAACAACAGCAAAACAATGGCCAGCGCAATAAATTCATCACACAGACTCGTGAGTTAGACCGGGAAGTCCCAGGGAAGACAGCAGCGCCAGCCCCAGTCAAATGCTAAGGGGACGTTATATGTGATGGATGGAGTCTTTGACTTCCAGCAGAAGTGGCATGATGGCCTGGCATCTCTCTGAAGTGCTCCGCTCGCATTGTGACCAAATCCTGTTATGTCCCTGTTTCATTGTGGTGACAGCATGAGGAATGCTTGGTTTTGTTCTCCCCACTGTTGCTATCCATCATCTGTGGAGAAATAGAAAGAGAGCGCAGTGGCACTTTGCTTTCCACCTCCAACCCCCCACCCCCTGCACACACACACACACACACATACATGCACACCTTTCCCCGCACACTCCTCTCCCTTTCTCTCTGTTGAGACATCCTGTCTTTGCCACGGCACACCCGCCGGCCCCCTCCTTCCCATCTACACGTGTGTTGTTAAATTATCCCTCCTGTTTTTCACATAGTCCACACTCCATTCCAGGGGAGCTCTCTTTATGGGGCACGTGAAAGGACAGAAGAGGAGGTATGTGCAGCAGCTCTATTCAGAAACACTTAGCTCGTAAAGGCAGCCTCTCCTTCCCCAATCAATCCGCTACTTAAAGGCGGATGTAATTTGAGCTCAGTCAATGTGCTTGGTGTTGAAAGCATCCTGCCTGGTTTTCCTAACCTGAAAAAAAAAAAAAAGAAAAAAAACTCCTGTCCAAGCATCTAATTAAAGCTTGAGTCTCACTTGATCACATTCTGGAGCGGTCAATGGGTGGGGGTTTGAGGGGGGTGTAATAGTTTAATTATCTCCCCCCAAAGTGGTTAAAGCTAATATTTAATTAGAAAATAAACAGAAAACGGAGGCCTTGGTATCAAATCATGATCAATGAAGCAGAGCAAGGACCTATATCGTAATAAGGGGGGAAACACCCAGCTTATATTGCCACATAAAAGAATCATAATTAGTCAAACGTAATTAGCAGAACATTACAGAATTACTAGGCTGCACGGCGATGCCTTTCATGCTTGTGTGAAGAGAAAGCAAGGAGACGACTAATCAATGAGCCTGTGATTCTACAGATAGTGTTTTTATATTGCAAAACCATCCAGTGTTTTTACTGCAGCGTAATACAAAAACAATAGCATTAGCATTGTCATTTGTTTCACACAATCAGATTTAAAGGATGGCACTTGGTAGTACCCTGTCATATTATGACTGTCAATAAGGATACAAAATAATAACCCTTGTGTGGATTTGTCTATAGGAATATCCCACCTCAGGCTAAGTATACAGACGTGCTGTTATTCTGCTGCTTAATAAGCATCCAGGCCCTGCCTCTGCATGTAATTGTGTGTCAGTGTGTGTATGACGCAAGCTCAAGTGTTGAGATCTTATCTCATAAAGAGGCTTATAAATGTACAACTATCTCATGTCACATAAAGGAGCCCACTGATTTATTCCTATTGATCAACTGCCGGGGGCTGCGACAGCCTTGTAACGGAAATCAACACTCCCTCACAGCCAAGGCAGTCTGGCTGCACTGAGACATATGCACACAAGTCGTCTGCCGGACTATACGGATTAAAATGGAAATTATGCATGATTTATCACGCTTCACTTGAAAGTAACTCCGCGGGAAGAAATACAGCATGCATTGCAGAAAGACTGGCAGACAGGTGGACACACAGAAAGGCATGAATATTGCAGGAGGAAACTGCATGAGCGCTGTTCCATCCCCAACTTTGGCGAGCTTTTAAAAAACAAGTAAACTGACACCACAAGTTTACTAAGTGTTTGTGAGACATCACAGCTGACCAGTGCTAGACAATGACCCTCAACCTGTCTCTGTATGGTGCCCCAGAGGTGTCATAAAACCTGGGCAGGGAGCTTTGCTCGGGATGACAGAGTGCCAGGCGCTCTCCCACCAGGACCTAATTTCCCCCTGTGAAAATGGATAGCACGTCCATAGCGTAGCTTAGTTTAAAATGCAAAATGTGGACATTATCTGGCATGGAGATTCAGCGGCATCCATCACACTATGCTAATGCAGCCCAGTGGTTAAGATATTCTAATGTAAGCCACCCTGGAGATGTAGAGGAATTAACACAAACAGAGCAGGGCGGCGGGAACACAGAGGGGTCAGGAGATAGGACAGGGGAGCTACTCCTGAGACAGGCGCTGCCACACACACACACACACACACACACACACACACACATGCTAGCTCAAATAGAGAGAAATACACAACAGTGTTTGTACGCTTGTGCATGTGTAGGCATACTCATACACACTTTCTTACTTAATTATGCACTCATGCCCAGTCCATACTCACACGCGTTTGCAGGCACTCGTGCTGACATACACCAAATCCAGACCAAAGTCAGCTTATATGTCAGAATTTGCTTTGTCATCTTTGACAGATATACACAATCAAAGTGATAGTTAATATACAAAGAGACAAACAGTGTGCTCCCTTTGTGGCATTAACAGCAATTATGAGCCATTTTTTAAATCCAACATCCAGATGAACTCTACTAATTGTCTGACTGCATCGACTGCAGCTCCCGCATCCGATTCAGCCTCCATTCAGACTTTTTCTCCCTGTCTCGAGCAACATCTCCATTCACATGGCAGCTGCAGGGAGCAGTGAGCATGTTTTCCCCGTCTGCAGGCTGTTTTGTGGGTGGGGGGGGGGGGGCTGTGCAGAGTCCCAGCAGAGTTCCTCTCCTCAGCTTAGCGGTGCTTATGAAAGCCCTGTCCCAGTCCCCTGCTCTGCCTGCCAGAGCTGTAAGGGAAGGCATTATTATCATTATATTAATGTGACATTAATTGCTTTTACTTTTTCACTCCATTAAGTGTGCTCTATCTCTTTGGGAGCCTGGCCAGATGGTTTATCACTTCCTGTGCTGTTGGTAGCACCATTAATGGGCTAAGACACTGGGCTATAAAATAATTGCGCCGCAGTGTTGGAAATGTTCATCGTGCTAATTGAAAAGTAATTGCGGAGGTATAGTGCAACTGTCACGCCATAAAAGCCTGTCATAGGCGAGGAGGAGGGCTTTCTAGTAAAAGGCTATTGTTTGCAGTCACACAGTACAGCAAGTGGTCAAAGTGATGGTGGAGCAGCCTTTATGTTAAATGTTAACAGGGGCAATGATCCATTGAAAACATGACTCTTTTATTTTCTACCACCACCCATATTAATGTAGTAAATATATCACACCAATTCTCTTTTATCCTGTAGTGATTTACATTATCTCAGTGTTTTTATAGCTGTAAACCATGTCTACATATTGTAAAATTAACACTGTGAGCAGGAGGATATGAGTCAATTAAAGAAGTGAAATGATAACCTGTGATATACCAGTAATACCTTTCAGTTCAAGAGCTGGGGAAAACTGCAGTGCTGGAGGGTATTTTTTTAAAACAACAGGACAGTGGTTTTAGATCAAATCTGTAAAACTATTGTTTAAAAACAAGACAGCATGCAGAGCAGGGGAAAGTGGACAATTTCAGTTGTTTCTGCGGACCGTACTAACCTAACCCATGGCCGCCTGCTGCGAGGGGGATGAGGGTGCAGGCACAAAACAAGCAGAGTCCGAATCGATGACTTTGGAGAGCAAAACATATATTTTGACTTTCGTTTGCCCTGTGCTTTCTCAAGTGTAATGTAATGTTTCTCAGTGTGTGTGTGTGTGTGTGTGCAGTCAGCGGATGGACATGTGGATGCATACATGCAGGCTACACAGTATGTTCATCCTCGTAGGCAGTCACCTCTGATAAAACATTTGGTGCATTCCTGATTTTCCACTATGCTACATATCTTTGTTGAGATATAAATCAGAATTACAATTTCAATAACCCCAGCGCCAACAGTAATGAGATATGATTTACTTCTAATGAACTTTGGATATTACATTGCAGAACCAAGAGTATTAAATCGTTAAAGTGTTAATGTAACATTATAAAGTGCCATTAAGATGGCAATTAATCAGCTTGAAAAATAAAAAGGAAGCATTTTACTACCCCCAAACCTATAGATTTTTAATTTCTTCACAATAGTGAGTTGAGAAATAAACCCCTGCAGATTCTCCAGTGAGTGTCTGATGCTAAAGGGATTCCTATGAAGTTGTTGCCATCACAGGAAATGCTCAGAATGCATGAAACAAATGTCTGAAGCGACAAAGATTCAAAACCAAGAGTCATAAACATTTTTGAGAGGCACTTTTCCTAAAACTCAGAGAGCGTGGGGCGTGTGTGGATGCTGCTAGGAGGGTCCACAGTCTGTCTGACCCTGTATTGATGAAAGCTTGTTGTTTGAGGTGACGCTGTGGGTTAACGGAAGGGCCGGTGGGCGTTCGTTTAAGCCGTCATTACTAAAACAAAGCAGCCTCTCGGTGCTTATCAGCCCCTCATCGACTCCCCTTCCAGCCCCTGTCGCCTGGCCAATCCAGCGTATTGACACCCATTGACTGGGACTTGAGGAAGAACAGCATGGTGAACTTGTCCAACACAGATCAGGGTCAGGGCAAGGGACGGGGGTGGGCATGTTTGTTTGTGTGCATATATGTGTGTGTGTGTATGAGACCCCCGCATTCTCCCGCATGGATCCAATAGTGCTGTGTGCGCTCCAAATCAATGACATGGGGTGAAAACGAGGCCTGAAATTGGAGTGATTGATTCCAGCAGTTATGATGCTGCGTTCATTGACGCCTTTTGATTTGCACTACTCTTCTTTCGATCCTTCTCACTTCCAAAATGGCCACATGCAGCATGTAGACTGTAAACTGCGTGCGTGCGCGTGGGCCGCTTTGAGGAAGGAATAAATTCTCTGTAGGTCAACCGACCGGCGTGAACTGTGAGCCACCTCAACCCTTCACCCAATTTCCCCTCCCTTCCCTCGCTCTCTCCTCCTTCCCAAGGTCAATATCCTCAACAATTAGTCCAGAGAGGAGGAGGAGGATTTGAAGCATGGTCGCACCCTCTCCAAATGCCCCCTCAAGGGCTTCAGGGGGCAGCAACGGTATGTCAGACTAAAGTGAAAAGTGTACCCATTCCCTCTTTATGTCTCCATTTTCTACCCTCATTAGGACCATTCATGAGCACTTAGAGGCCCCCTGCACATCCACACATCACCTCGGTCAGGTCTGCCCTCTCCTCAACGCACCTTTCCCAATCAAATAACTATCATTAAAAGACTGCATGTGTGTGTGTGTGTGTGAGACAGAGCGCAAGAGAGACAGTCACAAAGATAGTTGTATCCATACAGCGCGGTCATACTAATGTAATATTGATTGGTCCCAGTCACCATGGCACCAGGACAATAGTCCAGTCCTGCTGGCCACTGGTCAGTCTCCCAGCAGCCTCTTCTGTCTCCCCCCGCTTGGCTACGTGGGCGATCCATACTGCTGCAGATTAAAAGGCATGTCTCTTGGTGTCTTTGCATTAGAGCTGTGGAATCTATACCGCAGACAGGACAGCAGCATCAGAGGACAAAATCTGAATGCATTTAGAAACTTCATCCTCAAAGTGGCAGATCCACGGAGTCGTAAATCTCCGGCTCGCGCGCTCCCCTCCTCTCTCTCTTTTCTCTCCCTCTGCCAACGCCTGCTGGCCTTTCGGGCCTCAGAGGAAGAGAAAACAAGAACAGGGCAGTCGTCGGGGAGGAAGAAGAGTGCGAAAATACAGCGAGGTGAAGCGAGTACAAATGTTGAGCTCAGAGAAACTAGTCCCCCGTGAGTTCATGTGCAGTTCTACACACATACACACACACAAAAAAAACAACAGAATCATAACACTCAACTCAGGATTTGCTGTTTGTTCTCACAGCGCACTCGCCCGCTTTTTAACACACGTGGAGAAACTTCCCGTGCTCTGAACGTTTCGGGGAACAAAACACAGTGGTGAGTTGACGTCATTTTGAATTCCAAATATCTGAGAGTGTTTCTTCTGTTGTTTGGTCTGTACAGCTGTGCCCTTCCATCCACCGGACCACACACACAAGCTGAGAATTGAGGAGACTGAAGGATGCAGCAGCAAAAATGAAAAAAAAAAAAAAAAAGAATTGTGTTTGATGACAAGAAAGATTTCTGGATTTTCCTGACGTCCCAGCTGCCTGAAAACAAAAAGCGCAGGTCTCCATTTTTGATTCGAGTGAGTGATTTGCATAGAAAAGTTCATAAGCACGGGACATAAGGATATGGTCATAAAAGAGGGCAATAAAAAATTTAACTATGACAGAATATTAAAAGTGGCAGTAAATTGAAGGCAGGCTGCAGAATGACCCTTGCGGAGTGACTTCCTCGGTTGGGACGGCTAATCTCAGCGTGTGAGAGGGGCACTCACTGTACACAGAGAATAAAACATCTCCTGCCGACCCCTGACAGATATGGTTGTCTCTCACACTTTAATCCTGCTGGATAGTTAAGATTTAAGATAATGACACAACGACTTTCACGTTGATGCCGACATTGAATCTTTTTAAGAGGCCTCCCGCTGCCGAGCCGGGGCGGCCTGTCAGCCACTGGCAGTGAAAGAGTTGAATGTCTTGCGCATACTCGTTTCCCGATGTCAGGAAGAAATTGTTCGTAACATCGGCCCCTCACACTTGTCTCAACTCATTTATTTCAGCCAAGGTCTGCGGATATAAATAAAAGGAAATGTTACTGGAGCATTTAAACTCGGCGCCAGCCTTGAGACCAGTAATGTAACCACATATCATCAAAAGTGCTGAATCTCCCTTTGTCATCACACATGACGTGCAATTCCTCCAAACATATTCACGTTTTGTTGCCATTCATACAAATAAATAATCACAGGAAGCCAGGACAGTCCTTTAAAGCTGACCTCTACAGCAATACTGAGTGTCCATCAGATTTATCCCGTGCAGCTACTAAAAATAGACCGTTGGTATTATTTACCACCCACAAGCCTTTTCTTTAATACACTGGAGTAACAAGCTCCTTCTCAGCTGGATTTAGGGTTTTTATGTTTTTTTTTTTATCATCAATGCAGTTCAACAGGTGGTCTATAGATGGAGCTCTTCTCATTAGAATATACATTACATTACATTACACCACTGTCCTCGGGTAACTGTGCGCTGTCCTTCATTCCTCAGCAGCGACACAGCTGAGCTGCAGTACAGGCTCTACCTTTACCTGCCCTCTGTGCGAGCAGGGGAGGGGAGGGGAGGGGGGAGGTGGCTGAAAAACAACCATGCCGCCTTGCTGAGGGAGAAATGCTGCGATATGTCTCAGGTTGTCTCTAAAAGATATGGTGACCATTTTAATAGTTGTGTTTCTCTGCCTTACTTAACACACTGGACCCCCTGTGAGTGAGTGTCAAACCACAAACCACCGGGTCCCCGGAGCAGTATGACTTAATTGAGCTATCCTGGGAAATCTAATTACAATAATGCACAGAGGATTGTGTAATATTCCCTCTGCTTCTGCTCTAACACCTATCCCTCTCTCTCTTTCTCTCTTTCTTACTCTTTCTCTCTCTCTCTCTCTCTCTCTCACACACACACACACACACACACACATACACACACCACACACACAGATAAAATGAGAGGGAGGGTGAGGGAAGGTGCACAGACACGGATGCGTTGGGAGGTTGTAGATAGGCACAAACCGCAACAACCGTAAAACATTTCACAGGAGATGTTTTAATCACGATTCATGGGCCAGTAAACCTTTAAACAGCAGTCAGTCAGATCTGCTGGGCAGTGAGGACAAAACAATGACAGTGTTATGTGATCAAAGAGGGTAGCGAGGGGACAAAATAAAGTTGCTTCCACTTTGTTTTTTCAAATTATTACTTTTTTCTTTTCTTTCTTTCTTTTTTTTTTTTTTTTACAGTTTCAAAGTTTGTGAGAAGCAATAGAGAGAGCAGTTTAGCTGAAGGTGGGCAGGTTACGCAGGAGAACAATATTAGAACAAAAGCACACTTAATTTGCTCATTTGATATCAAACTGTACAGCTGGGCAATGATCATAGCCATATCACTGTGGAGAGTTATTGAGCAAATCACGGCAATTCAAACATTGCCATGCGCGGTGCTGCTGGGGCCATGAGACAAGCTATAGAACACACACACACACACGCATTTGTACGATAATCTATCCTCTGACTGTTCTCATTGACAGCGTTAATTCCACTGAAAAGTCTCCTAAAACGCCTGCCGATATGTGAGCTTTTACTGCACAAAGACAATAGGAAGAGCCCTGCAGCTGCACACCGAAGGTATTGATGCTTGTCAGACATTGACAAAGGCAACCTTTGCGTCTGGTATGGACTGACTGTGTTAGGAGGCACTTTCTGTCCCTCTATTCTGCGTGAGTGACACTACAGAGGGGAGATGCCTGAACCTCAAACACTAAAATGAACTCATTTGTATGATTGGATCAAATTTATTTGGGACTTCCCGTGTGCGTGGTGTGAAAACAGAGGCATATCAAGGGCTTGGAAAGCAGATGTGATTTGTATATAGTTCCTTATAGAGTCAATATGTGTGTGCGTGCGTGTGTGTGTGTGTGCGTGAGGTCTGTTTGTGATTGAGTGCAAGGTCAAAGGGACATGGGGGAGAGACGGGGGAGAGCGGTGGTGAACTAAGAGGGGGGTTGCTACCGTGCCCAAGGCCATACCCACACAGACGGACACCATATTGAAATTAGCAAATGGACTGCATAGTGTCGCTTGCTGCCCCATTTGCGGTCTCCTCTTCTCGAGTGATATACAGATGCACCCAGTGAAGGGACATCACTGCTTCAAAGGGGCAGCAGGGTGTGGTGTACCAGGGGGGTGACTAACCTCCCCCTCATCCCCCCTCCCTGCTGCATCCTAAAATGAAATGGGTTGACTCTTATTTATTTACAGCATGTTTTGCACTCATCCCATAACACTGTAAATTACCTGCATGGTCAAGGCTCCTTTCTCAGGCAAGGAGAGGAGGGGGAAAAAAAAGGACATAAAACATGTGATCTATATGATATTTAATTCAGGAATCACATATGATCTGTCAATTTCCATATATCATGCTTTATGAGTCATATTTTAAATACAAAATCACGTTTATGAATATAAATGCGTGAATTACGAGCGGTCATATGTGTTATATGATGTACAATATGTCTATAGGCCCCAGACAGAGTGTCTTGCCAATATTTATGAGATTTCCGCAGTGTATCTCGTAAGAGGATAAGGGACGGGTGATTTCCTTGCTGGGGTCTTAGGTGGTTGATCACGGATCTATTTCTCACAGCGTGTGCAGTCTCGTGATGCTGTTGACTGTTTGACTCCCCGTTCATTTCCCTTCTGAAATGCAAACAAGGTGAAAAGGGAAACAAGGACGATTCAAAATAAGAAACACGATGCAGCGTGTTTCAGGACCTGCAGAGCTTTGTTTGATTTATTGTTATAAAATGCGGTGAGTTTGGTTTGTTTGATCCAAGAAAGCTTGACACTTACTTGAACTTAATTGTACAGCAAAGCAGGCAGCAATGGAAGGGGAGCGCTGTGTGTGTGTGTGTGTGTGTGTGTGTGTGTGTG
>JAOXYL010000113.1:13642139-13660100 GCA_028564955.1 Terapon puta | reverse complement strand
ACTTAATTGTACAGCAAAGCAGGCAGCAATGGAAGGGGAGCGCTGTGTGTGTGTGTGTGTGTGTGTGTGTGTGTGTGCGTGCAGAGAGAATTCCATCAGAGGGAACTCTCCCGGGACCGGACCTGGTCTCCGGCTGAAAAAAAGGCAGGGGCCTCGTCCATTATGGCAAACAAGTGCATTTGCTTTAAGGCCAGTGGAGATTTCTAACCTTTGCTTGACATGCCGAAAAGGTCAGGCCCATCCTTGGCTTCCCTCCGGAGTTGAGTCTGACCATTTCCTCCCTGCTCCTTTGGAACCTGGGAAATCCCAGAATCCGCGGTACCAACGTGCACAGTGCAGAAAGGCAGCAAATGACACGTGAGAAAATTTGTCTTTCTGCTCAAATCACAGCTCAGTGATTTTGAAGCCTTTCTGAGAGTATTCAGAACTTAATACATATATAACCAATAAGGACACTAAAACCAATTTGTTTAACTGGAAGAAAAAAAATCATATAAATACAACCAATTATACTGCTAGTTTTTAGTTTTATAATGTCTAAAACATGCACAGAAAATATGAGAAATCACGCCTGCACACTCAGATGAAGCAAACGTCTTAATATAATTCAAAAGACAGGCCTGACCCCAGTAATAACACGGTAATTGTGTTAAACGCCTGTGAAGTGAGCACACACAGAGCCCTCTGTGTGAGTTTTTCTGCATTTGATGGACATATCCATGCTTATCAATGTTCCTTATCTCCCTTCATTATTTCCAAACCAGTGGTTAAATTGGAAAAGCCCATAAGAACGTGTGAATACATGGCAGAGGCAATAAAACAGTAGGCAGGAGAGACCCCCCACACATCCCACAACAGTGTTTTCCTTGGGTGGTGGGAGATACATTGAGCAGATAGTTGGAAATATTTCTGCTCCCCCCACAGCTTCATATCACTGAGCAGCACAGATAAAGATACAGTTGGGCAAATAAATCTCAAATGAAGGAACAAAACCCTTCATGTGCAGTTATCTCGTGCGTGTGTGTGCAGTCTGTGTGTGTGTGTGTATACAGTTTATTACCTGCCCGTTCTCTCACGGCGCTTGTGTTCCTACAACGTTCAAGTGTTGGGGAAGTCGAAGGCACTGATTTTAGCTAAAAGCGGTATTTTCTCAGCAGAGCTGGAGGGTCGGCGCGGTCTCATCCTGACAGGCATCCTGTGTGGTGCTGTCCCGGGGCACTGCGCCTCTCCCTGCATCCTCTGGGACTTCTCCTCAAGGGGATTTCGTGGCTTCGCTTAATTTCTGCAGCGCTTATCAGCTGAAATAGTGGAGCCTGTTCACGCCGCTGCCTCCGTGCGAGCGGAGACACAGTTTGGCCCAGAAACCAATAGTACTTGTGAAATACAAGACTTTGTGTAATATTTCATTTCTTTTTTTTTTTTTGTTCCAGATTTTTGTCTGACACCTGGAAGGAGATTGATATCAGATCAGAAAATGGGTATTTAAACTGTACTTATGCCCAAAGTCTCGTCTTTCACCGCATGATTGCATAATGGTCTGATGAAAAATGTAACCAGAGTAATTTGACAAACTGGGACAGAGGTCCGCTGATGGCCATTAGGTTTTTTAGGACAGCAGCTCAGCCGTGCATTAAGTGGTGAGGAGAGCAGGCATGTAACCTGATAAATGCACTTAAAACAGTGAAGATGGACAATGAGAGGGCGAAATCTCAGATGGCCCGGCCTCTGTGCCTGCTAGGCACTTTGACAGCCTATTGATCAGCCAGAGAGAGTCTTGGGCAGGGTCAGAGGTGTGAGGATGCACGGCTCGGATACTGCTCGTGGGATAGGTACAGGACAGCAGTAACCAGGATCTATTAGGAAATAGATCTACTCTTGGGCCAATTACATCGTCCTTTTGTTGAAGATCAGACGCGCTCGTTGACTGCTGGCGCTCACGGATTTTCCTCCACGGAGCAGCGTGGAATTTCGCCTCCAATATAACGCACGGCGACAATATAGCAATCTGTCTGTTGTTTGAAATTGATGTGACGTAACGTTTCTGTCTGGGGCATTGATAGCTTGTGGTTGTGAAAATGCCCAGCTCCTGTTATTGAATAGTAATAGGCTTGTCGGTCGGTGCCTCCAATTTCACAAATGGAGCAATAAATACACATAACAGAATCAGTGGAACAATAAGAATGCCCATAAAGGATGGTTGTGCCGCAAAAACACGGAGGAGAGAGCAAGAAGGGGAGGTGAAGGAAGAGGGAGAGGGGAGGGAGGTGGAGGGGAGGGTGTGGGGGGGTTAAAAGAAAATTTGACAAAGGAAAGAGATGAAAAGTGTGTGTATGTGTGTGTGAGGAAACTGAGAGAGAGAGAGAGAGAAAGAGAGAGAGAGAGATGGTGGCCCACTCTTCATTTCTGTGCCACAAGCTCTCCTGGGCATTTGCGTGCTCCGTTTTCAACCTAAGTGTAATTTGAGCCCTGGGTTGATACAAAGTGTATGCAGCAGCTCTGTTCAAACCCAATCACTCACCCTGACGTGTAATCCTTTCCCTCACCATCATCAACGCTGCTTTGGGAATAATGAAACACACTTAAGCAATACACAGCAGTCATACAGCTGCGAGCGCGGCCGCATCTTGATGAGATGCCTCGTAACTCTAATGAAAGGTGTTTTGACCTGTCAATGGAGGTAAATGATTGCCTTGCTACTGTATCTGTGGGAAACTTATTGATGGCAATATCCGGTCCAATTGGATGATTTGCATGAGAAATGAGGAGCATGTTGCTTTTCAAAATACAGCACCTGTGAACCGCGCTCCACATTTTACACGTATGGGCCTCCTCATCCCCTTTTTTCCCTCCTTTCATCCCCAACTCATCTCTTGTTATGTCCTGCGATGCCATTGTTTCCACGAAGAGGATTATTACAATTAATTGGTTAGCAAGACATTATTTCAAAAAGGGAAATTGGCTCTTATAATTATATAGAGAAGGGAATACTTTAACTCCCTGGAATATCAGCTTCCTGAAATAATGGAGCTACAGCCCCCCCTCTGTTTCCCCCACCTCCATCAGCGTTAGCGTGTCTGCCTGCCTCTTTCCTGTGACGGATCCATTTTCAACAGCTCCTGGCACTGCAGCGGCTGCGGCTGACGGCTGGGTGGTTGGGTGGCCTGAATCTCGGACTGGCTCGCCTCGCTCACAGCCACCCATCTGTGGTCTGCTGGGAGCCGCGGCCTTCTCTTTGTTCTGTCCCATCGCCGAAGTCCCCGTCACTCCTTGTGCACGGTGGTGTGTGTGACTGGCCGTAGTGGAATTGGTCAATACACAGAGCAGAGGGCAGGGTTAGGGTGAGGGTCCCTCCACTGGGTGAATGACTAAGTAGACACACTGCAGTGACAGTAAACACGGTGAGAGGCAAGTGCGCATGCTATGTTGGTTGTTTCTTGCTCAGCCTACTAAAAGCTTTTTACAACTGAGAGAAGATTCTGTGGTTGGCAACATCCGTCTGTCTGCTGATTGGTCCAGCACTTTGTTTCTCCGAGAGGATGAATGGTCAAATGTTTTACTTGCATGTGATGTTGTATAAGGGGCAAGAGTTTCCAATGCTTTTGTGTTTTTTAATCCACCCAGTCGGGGAAAAAGAGAAGGATCTCAGTGGAGTGCTGTGCATTTTAGAGAGATGAGAGAAAAAGCTCAATAATAAAATAACAGGGATGATAGCCACTCCCTTCCCTTTCCCATATGCCAATGTACTTTGAATATCATTTCACAGTGTAATGTCATTAAGTCATGAAAGACCTCAACATGTACTTGACAGACTGGTACAAATGTGTAATCCATTCAAATTCATGGCTCCCAGAACATATATAGACTTTAGTGATATCATGACTTTTTCTTGGATAACATTTGTGATTTTGAGTGAAATGTCTCAAAAACGAATGTACTCCTTAACGTTCCTCTTGCACCATCAATGATAAAGTCAACCATTTAATGTGTAATGCAATGGTTTGTGGCCAAATAGGTGCAAAACTGGTGGGATTCCTATCAGGCTCACTTGTTCTTTGTGTTTTGTGCTGATAACAGATTGTTTGTAATTAGACCAGAAAAGAATCACAGAGTTCAAGGAGTATTTAATTCATTGATCCTTTACCTTTTTGAAAATCAAAACGTAAAAGTTACACAGATATTGGTGATTTAACGATCAGAGATATCAATGTACACCATTGCCAAATTATATATTTCACACCATAAATACTTATAGCACAGAAGCAGGAAATCAGTTACCTGCCCCTGTCTGCAATTTATCAAGGGACCAATTCTGACACACTGATGTTCATAAAAACACATACCCGCTTTGTAACCAAAATGGGGGTCACACCCACTGATGGCCAAGTCACATGGTCAACCTGAAGCATGCTTTACCTTTACAAACAGATCTATGAAGAATGAATGGGAAGAACTACAATTACAAATATTTTGGCAGGAGCACTGAGGGAGAAACAGTGTTTGATAAAAACATGGATGGCTCAGGTATGTCACAGATGTGTGAGGATGGTAAAGAGCAGAAAGTGTTGAATCAGAGAAATATTGACAATATGATAATGAGGTAGTAGTCAGCAGGGCGCTGCATACTTTATTTTCAATGGTATTTCGGCAACCTACTGGATTGACGCTAATATATTTACACACTTAGACACAGCTTGTACTGTAAGACATGTTCTCTTTTACTTCACACAGTGCCATATTGCAAGGTAAAAAGGGAGATGAGAGGACTCATTAATTATTGTTCTTATAGCTGATCATCTTGGGCCACTACAAAAAAATTCTAGTTGTAAAGATTTTCTGCAAAAGTTTTCATTGATACTGCACTTTTATTGAAACAAGCACAAAGGTCTTTTAATCAGTGGAACAAATCAAATATAGTTCTTCTGATATACAGGATACATGTTTCTGATTAGAGGGATTTAGAATATGTCACTTAGTAGCATACAAATTCTCCCAAATCTAAGTAAAAGCATGCTTTAAGCATGGTTTCAGTCAGAATTGGTCCCTGTTGTATTGCACAACAGTAAAATAACTCAAGTTATATTGTCACCCTCTACAGTGGAGCTTGTTAACTGGACAGCAGCTAGTTCAAGTTGGGATGATTGGGTGCTGGAGTGGGTAAGCATCCTCCATTACGTGGTCAATCAGACTGCTGTAAAAAAAAAAAAAAAGAAAACAGAAAGAAAAAAAAAAAAGAAAAAAGGGCATACCGGCCACTGGATCAGTGCTAGCCATTGATATCGCGAGCATGGCAGCATCTCTACCCTACTGCAATGTCAGGGATTCCTTTGATCACAGTATCATATTGTTGTGACAGCGCCACAATTTATCACATCACATAAAATCCCTCAGTAGTATAAGCACCCACCTCCAACGTATTCTCTCTCACATGGAGACTAGCGGTACGGCTCTGCTGGGCTGGACTACAGTATTACTCACACCCAGTATAATGGACATGTAGCTTGATGCGGGGAAAAGGGAGCACAAGATCTCTTTCTCCCACCAGAGATCACACCTTGTACTGACACACTGTTGGGTTGCTGTTACCCTTTGGAGCATGCTGACACTTTGTTTCTTGCATAGCTATTCACATGTGCATGCTAGAGCATCCTGAGCTCTGCTCGCAGATGCCTGCCTCTCTCCGGGCCCGGTGGGAAGGGTGTTACTCTGCACCGGCCACTGTGTCAACATGAGGTCAAGAAGAAGTGTTCCACGTGTCTACTGTACTCCTGGAGGGAGGCCGCGCAGACAACAACCTCCTGCTGGGTTAAAAATAAACCCAGTGTGAAGTGCCACCACTCCCGCTCTGCACCTGCCATTTACCTCCGTTTGGTTGAAGCTCTATAAATGCAGGCACAGCTATTAAAAGACGGGAGGTGTCTAAAATGGCGAGAGCAGATGCTGGGCACCTTGCTCCCTGTGTGCGGGATGACTCTGCCACAGGCTTAAAGGCGACCAAAATAGAGCGGCTGACATATGGGCCTCTGATTGTTTGAACATGGAATCTCCTGGACTTCTGCCACTCGGCATAAATCCTTTGATACTGCCACACCAAACCCGCTGATCATCTTTCACCTAGCCTGAATCGGGTCATCTATTTGCATGCCAAGAGGCAATTTCCACAGGCTTAAACAATGACCAAATTTGGGGTTCAATGGGGTGCATGACCAGCAGCCACACACTCCACTACAGTAGAGGAGGAACACTGGTGAGCAACAGTGGTGCAGTGTGTGTATGTGTGTGTCCAACTGGTGGGGCTGAGATACACAGGCATGAGCTTCAAGCAGCAACATTGTTGAAAAGCACATAAAAGATAGGAGGTTAAGCCTGGCTTTCCCACAGCTCCCTTTATTGCTGAGTTACTACAGAATAAGACGACTGACTAATTGTACCTGCCTATGCTAGTTTGGTTAAACATGGGACCAGCAAGTCTTCCAGTCTGAGACAGATCCACAAAGATCACACGGCTTACTGCTCTGGAGAGGTATATCCAAGTACATTTAAACTGATAAGAGTTCACATTTAGGTAACAATTTTAGTTCTTTTTTTTTCAGGAGGAGAACAAGAGAAAATGGCCACCAAGGTCACCAGACTTTGAACTGTACACTCAATCTTCCATTAATAAATATATACATGTCCTGGTCAAGTCCAGGTAAAAACACAACTGTGAGACAAGTGTTTATGGTTGTTGACACCTCTGCTGTCTTCAGAACAAATTAAAGGAACTTTTAGTTGTATGAAAAACAGAAACTTCTTTATCTTGTTATCAAGAACTGGCAAGTACTTATTCTGAAGATGCTGAGGGGCAGAAGGGTCCTTCTTCATATACAGTATGACCACTGACAATAAACAAAAACCAAAAAATTATTACTGTACATAGTATTTCTTATATATTTTAAATTAATCTGCATCATTTTTATATTTATACTAATAACCAAGTTTTGCATTTTTTATTTAGTGTCCCAGGGTTCCAGGAGGAGTGAGAGAGATCAGTCTCTGTCCTGCCTAGCACAGTCAGTGGGGGGGTCTCCCTCTCCTGAGTACCCTCAGCCTTGGTTCAAGTCACTTTCTGTATCGCTAACGCAGCCCTCCGCCGGTGCTGTGGCTAATCAGCCACCCACCGATCAGACCTTGGCCTCCAGCATCTCCAGGAAGAGTTTGTGCATGGGCACCTTGCCCTGCACCTTGATGCTGTAAAAGTGCTGCACCGCCTTGGTGGCCGTCTGCCGCAGCAGAGGCAGGGTCATGAGCAGCTTGCCCGCCCGTCGCGGGTCCTCCTGGTGCTGGCTGCTCTCGTAGTCCTGCAGGGCCTCGTGGAGAGCGTCCTGAAGCTTCTGGACTGCCTCCATGTCCTCTATGTGCATGGAGTCTGACGGGGCGAGAGAAGAGAGAAGAGCATTAAGATTGATGGATTTTCACGTTTGAAAAGAAAAAAAGTAACTTGTCAGAAATGTAGTGTGTACTTTGAGACACTGGTAACAAACAGGAGTGAGGGGAAATGGATTTTCTGAAAACAAAATTTAATCTCACGATTGATCTTTACTGCTCTGTCAGAAGCAGTAAGGTAGGGTACACATTATCAGTGTAACTCACACCATGACAAGATAACAGATAGATCATAAAAACAAAAAAAAGACAAAGTCTATTTCATTTTATTTATTTATTGGTTTATTTATATATTTATTTATTCTTCGGTAGACGGGGCAGTATATTCATATGGCCCTTGATCAGAAAGACTAAAAAAAGTAATAATGGCAGGAATAGCACCCAATCTCTGCTGAGTGAGTACACATTAAACACCTCCACATTAAACTGTGTTCAAACAAACAAAAAAAAAAAAAACAAGAAACAAGCCTGAATTGAATTCAACATTTCCTTTCAATTAATTTCCTCCCTGCTCTCTCAAAGGGGTTTCGGACCTTCATAGCGGAGGGAAAACATACTGGTGGGTTTATCTTAATGCAACATGCAACACTAATGCTATCTAAATATAAATGAAAAATTCACAGAATTTCGTTTGCGTCATTTACAATAAACACTTACAATAAAATACTCTGAAAAACAAAAACAGCGACACGCTCAGCTTGAGTCAGTCCAAATCTCTCCCGCCTGCCGGCCAGTTTTAGATCAGTCTACTGTTTCAGTCTGGCTTCTCTCCGGTGTTCTTTGCTCCTATAACGTTTCGCTACACTGCCACCGTTTTTTTTTTTTTCAAACTGATCCTACTGTACATCATGTTACAGAACCCCCCTCTCATTCTCGTCTTTTCCTGCGCCTGTTTCTATCTTCCAGCCTCTCTCAGGGACAGTCCGGGGTCGCGGTTTCTCTCACTGGTTAACCGGTGTCTGGCACTCCAGAGGCGGCATGTCATTGGCTGCCTGACTCGTCTCACCTTGGCGGTGCATATTTTACCACGCGGGACAATAAAAGGCAAAACAGATTTCAGACTTCGCCCCAAATTCATTGACTGGAACAACTGTATTCCCAAGACCTTGAGACATTTCTCACCCTGACGGTTTTCAAATCCACAGTGGTAAAATGAAGTAGGTCGTTTTGTAAAGTGAATGTGGGAGGGAGGGAGGTGAGAGGGGGAGGATGGAAGAACAAAAGGCAAAAAAGAAAAGAAATCTCAGATGAGGATGTGGTGTGACATAATTATCCCTTGTTCTTTTTCACACACGCCCGATTCACAGCCTAACAAGCTGCACTTTTATAAATCAAACCAATATTTTGTTTTTTTTCCGCCTTTCTAAATAGGCCCACATTTTAGCAGTAAACCTGATTTGAACTTGAATTGACTGAAAGTTTTCCAGCGACTGGGAGAAAAAAAAAAAGAGGAGAAAATAAAAAGAGAGATGGAGACATCTCAACAGATGGGCAGCAAAAGAGGGCAGGAGACGCAGAGCACACAGTTTGCAGTCCTTGGAGGAGGGCTAGACTTAAAAAAAAAAACAACTTTGAAGAAACAATTTCCTCGCAATCCATCAGTGAGCCCACGTCGATCCGATTGATAAACTGCTAATTACAAAATCAATCGCTATGAATTTTCACAGCTGTCAGGCAGAGGGGCTCCCGGGAGAGTGATCTCCCAGAGACCTTGTTCTAACATTCCGGACACCCTCCTCCTCCTCCGCTTCTCTCCTCGACCCCCACCTCTCCCCTCTCCCACACCCCACCTCCCTACCAGAGCTCTGTTGTCTGAAAGCAAAGGCCCACCATCAGCATTTTCATTTTTCAGCCCCGGACAAAACAAGGGAAAGCGGCCCAGTGACCCAGGCGTGCATTGATCAGAGCGGGACAGGTCCTGCCTCCTCAAAAGGAGCCTGTCAATAGCAGCTTGCCGTCTCGGCATTGGAACAAACGAGGCCTATCACTCCCTGATACTCATTCCATTCGACTTAACACATTTTATTGACAGCCCCTGTGCTCCTAATGAAATGCTAAATTTATCTCCCGTGGCTGCTGTGCCCCGCGGCTACTGTTATGGAGATAGAGAGAAAGAGAGGGGAGAGGGAGCGCTGGAGAAATACCACAACACGGAAGGTGTTCAATTAAAATAGCTCACTCTCTTTCACCGTACGCTGCCCTTATCTTCCCTCCATCTCTCCATCTCACGCTCCAAACTAAAGGTTACACTGAAAAACTCCTGGAAAAACTAAGAAATGTCATTTCTGAAAGTGTGTTAGACAATACCTCACTGTTTCTGGTGTTACAATGTCTAGTGTGCATTAATCCAAGGTCCAGTCAGGAAAAAGTGAAAAATTCTGAGTGAGTAATACACCTGAAGAATATTTTCATGCCATGTCTTGTTTTTTGTCTTTTTTAAATAACGCTATAATTTGGGGAGCATACTAATTTGTTATTTTTGTAGAAAAAAATGCAGCACATTTTCATTTTGGTTTACATTTATTGTGAAAAATTATCAAATTTTTTTTCTTGTCATATTTTACCTAATACAATAATGCCTTAACAACATTAATTATATAAACTGAATAAGGGAATATATTTTTTAATAAAACAATAAAAGTAATATCATGTGAAGGCACATGATAAAAACTGTCACGCACATTCAAAACCAATAACTGCTTTGGGAAAGGTTTTTCCTCTGACTCTAACTCTACAATCTAAGTAAGAATATAAATATTGTTAAAAGAAATGATTTACGTGTAAGGTAAATCAGGACAATTTTTCGTACATTACAGTGATATTTCTTCCGCTTTGATGTTATTAATTATTATAATATTATGAAATACTATGACGTTTAAAATAATTTGCATGATGAACTCAAACCCTAAAATAAAATATTTCAAATTTTTGCTGTGATGTTTATGTTTAATATGTATTTAAAACACACACGTGCACACACACACACACACACATATATGTATATCTATAAATTATATCTGTAAATTTCATGAAATTTGCTTCAATGAGAAATCATTGCACCTTAATGTTATTTATGATGCGTCAACAGTGCTGGAGACACCCCACCTGAGTTGGCGAGAGCGATGGCCTTGAGGGTGACAAACTCCTCCTTCTCCACTTTGAGCTTCTTGCACTTGCGGACCAGCTGCAGGATGGAGACATAGAGGTCGAGCAGGCCCGTCAGCCGCGAGTGCTCCTCGTCCATGATGTAGTCCTCGGCATACACCAGCTCGTCCTCGTATGGCAGCGAGCGGAACACAATGCTGAGGATGAGGATCTCCATCCAGGCGCTCTGCAGTAAACTCATCTGGTCTCCCAAAGACAGAGAGGAGAAGCCTGGAAGGACAGAGGGGTACTCTATGAGGAAGGGAGGACTGCATAGTAAATTGCAATTAAAACAAAATCTGTGTTTAAGAAAAAAAAAAAAACGTAATCTAAAAAAATATACATAAACAAAATTAAATTTATATAAATATATACAAACAAATATGCATATGTGTATATATATATATATATATATATATTTCTCTCTCTATATATAATATATATATATATATATATATATATATATATATATATATATATATATATGTATATATATTTATTTATTCATTTTTTCCAGCACTCTGAGCTGATCAGTATACCTAACATGACCTGTCGAGCCCCGGCTGCCTAGAACACATGCAGGAGCACATGTTAGCGAGTGGTGTTTAATTTTAAATGCACAGTGGAAGGTCCTCTTTGAAGCCGGTGTCAAAGCACTTGAGTGGGCTTTACTGTAAGTGAGGACAGTAAATCGGTGCAAAGGTCCGGGATACACAAAGCCATGTGGTTACCCCTTGTATCCTGTCACACTTCTATTGGTGTGAGGGGGATTAGCACCAAGACATATTCTCATTGGAGGGGTTGAGGACATGACATGTACTGTGTTGTGAGAGGAGGTGATGAGGGGACACACACTCACACACAGCAATGTGTGCAGATAGACAAGTGTGTCAACCAGGAAAACAAAAACGGACACACGTGCGCGTGAGGATCGTGACACCTATACCCATGCCCATAAATCCATACACATAAAAGTACACACACGCAAACACACACACACACATAGAAAGCAAAGGGGTCACAAGGTTCAAGCCCAGCCTGAAGACCTGCGTAAACCCCGGGGCCTCATTCTCCAACAGCAGCTGGATGAGGTGAAATGTATGAGCTCTGGCGCATTTCCCCCTCAACACCTCTACATGTGCTCAGAATAGCACATTAAATAAAACAAACTGCTAGATCCCCAAAAGATGAGCTGTGAGAAATTCAAACAAATTAAAAAAGGGTGAAGGCAAAAAGAGAAAGGAAGACAGAGCGAGGAGCAGATAGCCATCTCATCCCCTTTCCCTTCGTACTACCCTTCAGCTGTCAATAAACTGCACAAACCCCCCTCCCACAGCACCGACACCCCCCCCTCCACTCCATCTCCTGCCTCCTGCAAAGCGTGCCTGCAGGCGGCCCATTCTGACAGCGTATTAGGCTCTTCAGCTCCGCCCCTGATTAATATGATTGTTTTTACAAGTTTGCTGTCGCCACGCTACCTGCCAGTGCGTGATTAAGAGGCGATAGATTACAGTATTGACCAGGGCGCTCACTGCACATACGCCCCACGTTTTCTCTTCAATATAAAATGATCTCATTGGGCCGCAGCCACCAGTCTCTGATGTTTATCTCCTTCAGCCAGGACACCATGAACACACACACACTCTCATACACACACACACACACACACACACACACACACACACACGTGCAGGTCAAGAAGAACAAGAGACATGATGAGGAAGCGTGAGACAAAGTGAAAAAGAAACGAGGACTGGGAGAGAGAGATGGGCAGAGAGGAAAGAAGAACCAGGGAGAGTAGTACCTGAGTGTTCAATTTCCCTTATCGTGGTGATGACCACTGCAGGGGAAGAGCTGGAGGATACATTAATTAACAGATTGTGATCAGAATGTGAGGGCCTTCACATTTTGAAGGGGAATCAATAGTCAGTAGAATAGAGTGCTAACAGAAAGGTGCCGGTGCCCGGCTGGACTGGTCAGAGGTCTGAATGGCCCAAATTAGACCCAACAAAGCAAACTGCTGAAAGCACTCAAAACACTTGACTATTATCAGCCGAGGCAATAAGCCATATTTTGTAAAGGCCTGTGCGCCATTACACGTACCCTGACTGCATCGTAAAAATCTTTTGTTGTGTTATTTCCTTGTCTGCATACGTGGCCATTAAGTTGGACAGAATGCGGACTGGCCAGAGGGAATTTGTCATGCAAGCGTGGACGTGGTCTTGATTGCCGCATCAGGTTGGCATCACAATCACAGGCAAGGCTTTGTCTAGCCTTTTAATGCCAAGGAGGACTGAAGCGGAACTAAAGCTCCTGCTCCCAATGTGACAGCTCGTGTGAAGGCCTTGTTCAGGGCTTGTTGGAGAGGCTTTAGAGTTGTTCTGATACAGCAGACACCTCTCAGCCATATGCACACATGCAGCCCAGCAGCCTACAATTACCTTTGACGCTAAAAGTCCTTGAATTTAATCCAGTGTTGTGAGATGGAGAGGTGGTGTTTTTCCCTTGCTCCATCCCCTCTCTTCAGGGCCTAAATTATCGCTCCAAATGGGATCTCGTGTCGTTGCCTCGCCTTTTTCCACTCAATTTAATCGAGTAATGAAGTGACTTCCCGACTCCGCAGGTCACACGGCGCTCCGGCCGCCGCACTCTGAAGGTGGCCCGGTTAAGTGCCGTCGGAGTGGGTGATTTCCTCTAATGAAATATCAATATTTACATCTTCATTTCCAGCCCACTGCCTTGGCGGGGTTTGACCAAACATGACACAATATTGACCAAATCAGAGAGGCCTGTCTACGCGCTTGAAGGGCCTTTTCCACTCCACTGCTGAGTGCACCGGCAGATTTCTGTCTGAAAGTCTTTGTGGCAGGAACGCAGAAATGATAACAATGCAGTTTTTCTTTGTTCCCTCTGACTTGACAATCCTCCTCATATAGCGATCATACCCCTCAAAGGGATTTTCAAAATTAAGTGAATATAATTATTATATATTATACAAAATACGTTCAATGTTAAGTCAGTTCAAACTAGACAAAGGAACAAACGTCCCGGTGACCACTAACAGCATCAGCACACCATTATTCACAGCTCAAAGGGTGAAAACAAGATCACTAAAGACCAACAACTGAAGCCAAAACCATCATCTCTCCTTTTATCTTCCCAAAAGCCCTCAGCTGTGGGCAGGAGGGGGCAGCCCAAACCCACAGACGGCTGCTTCAAACCCCTCGCAGAGATTAATCAGAGCACCGTTTCATCTGCCAGAGCACAGGACGGTCCAAAATGAAATGCTGGAGATTTCTGTTGAGCTGGAGTTCATATTCTATTAATTTATTATTGTTTCCCTCTCCCCGAGGGCCATTAGCGCGGGTAATAAAAAGAGATGTAATTACGAGGCACGGTGGCCCCCTCCAGCTGCAGCCCCCTCGTAACTCACCCTCAATCAGACAACAGAGCAGACAGAAGGGGAGGGGGGGGGCAAAAAAACTGTCGAGAGAGGGAGTGAGAGAGAGAGAGAGAAATGGAGGATAAAAGAGAGGAGAAGATATGGGGCAGAGGAGGGAGATAAGGAAGAGAGAAAGAGTGCAGCAGCAGGGAACGAAAAAGGGGACCGGAGCAGGAGGGGAAAAGGAAGCGCGAGATAGAAAGAGGAAAGAGAGTAATTCTGGCTGGACAGGAGCTGATCTATCATGGCTGGCTATCAGAAGGACAAGCAGGCCCTGAAGACTTCTGCCCAGCGGCAATCTCACCTCAGCCAAGTCAAGTGCTCTCCGGGCTCCAGTTGGAGTAAAACTGCCCCTAACAGGACCCCGGGGGTTCAGCACGTCTTTTTTTTTTTTTCCTAACCTCAAACTGAGCTGAATGATCATGCTGTCATAAGCTTATTCTATATCAAAGCTTTTTTTTATTTAAGATGGCACTTTAAAAAAAAAGAAGAAGAACAGGACAAGAGGAAAATGTATGAAGCTCTGATTTGTATAGATTCCTTGGATCTGACAGTGACACAATATAGTGTTGGATGTATAACCAATGTAGGAATGAAGGGCAATTTTGAACAGCTTCATAATGGTGTGTGTGTGTGTGTGTGTGTGTGTGTGTGTGTGTGTGTGTGTGTGTGTGCATGTGTGTGTGAACCTGCCATGATTCTTCTTGAATTTACATGACAGCGTCAGGAGAGCCCAATCAATAGCAGCTCGGTAATAAATTGCTGCGCTTGACATAAATAATTTGACCTGAAGTCCAGCCGCATGTACAACACAAACAGCTCGGTTTGCTGTGAGCTTTCTCCAGACGCCGATTTGATGACACAAAGGCTGTTTTTATATTGAACGAAATCAAGTCAATATAAACTAAATTGACTCAGTGAAAAAGAGGCTGACGACTGAAAATGAATCTTGGGTTTTTTTTTTCCTTCAGCTTTAGTGCTCGCTTTCAGAAGGGTCAGCTATCCGGCTGCTTTGAACATGATAACCAGCCCACTATCCTGTGGTAAGTAGCTTGGAAATGGGTGATTTGACCACTAGCCTGTGAACACTATGAGGTTGAAGAACGTTAAATACAGTAATCCCCTTGTTTTAATCTGCACCCTATGACCTCCTGACCCTAAAGGAGAAGTCTTTAACCCTCCCCAGGGCCCGACTGCCCAATACTGATGATACATATATCTGTGTAGCCCCAAAGACCAGGACGAATCAGGCTTTAATCATTGCCATAATTACACATAATTTATCTCCGTTGCCGTCAAGCAACAAGGCTTAATGAGGGATGGCGCTCTGCTGACGATCACTTAAAGACACACCAGCATGTAAATTTCTTGCAGGACATTTTATATAATATATGATAAAAAATCTTTAACACAGACTCTAGAGTTTTTAGACCCAGGATTTTACTCAGATTCAACTAGGTGAATACGAACAGTGTGCACACATAATTGTGATGCTGGATGTACCTGCTCATGTGTCACGGTAACTAAACAATGCCCTCCCCCACCCAGCCTGGCAGATGTCCCTTTCCTGGCCCTGCATACTCTTGACTGCCTGTCTGCCTCCAATACGCCCCCATCTCAATCTCCCCGCAGCTTTTCCGCCTTCCTCCCGCTCTCCTGCCTGGGTTCAGGCCTCAGCATCCACCTGATTGCTCAATCTATCTTTATCTCCTGTGTTGAGGCCTACGTCAGAAGGTAAATTGAATATACTAAGAGCTGTCTGTTGGTGTCTATATTTAATAAAGTGCACTGATGAGGTGCTGATTTATTGCCGGGCAGTATTCACACTCTATTACAAGGAGATTACGCAGCTTGAGTGGGATCAGGCTGGCAACACAGTAAGTAGATTTCACAATTTAATGGCAAAGAGAAAACAGGAGCCCGGAGGGGGCTGGAGGAGGGTGGGCTGACGTGTGGGTTGGTGATTACGGTGGAGCGTTGAGCTGACACAAACACGACAACATACAAGAGGCGCGATCTCTTTTTAACATCGTTGCCTTCATGCTAACAACAAACACGTCAGGCAGTTGTCTGTCATGCACTGAGCTGATGAGCTGAAATCCAATAAAGCTCATGATGAATATTCCCAATACACCAGTAATGAAGACAACAATTCAAACAAGACCATTTCATCAGATTAATCCGTTTTGAATCTCAAACTGAAAAATACAATAACAAACAAGGATTTTAGTAAAGTAAAATAAGTAAAGTAAAATAAAAATGTAAATGAATTTAAAACATAAACAGGAGGTCCAAACAGAGTTTGAATATTTTTCATTTTCTGAGTGACATGTCAGAGGAAAAATATGTTTTACTGTGTAGAAGCAAAACAGCAGCAGCAGCGGAGAGTCAATGTTTGCTTGGCCCTTCAGCCTTCTGAGAATTCCCAGCTGAAAACACTCTGGGACAGGAGCTGACCAGCACCAAACAACGAGTACCTCTTGTATAAGCAGCATGCATGGCAGTTTTTACATATGAACACGGGTGGGAAAGGATGTGGCATGGCACACTGCAGGGGTCACGCTGGTATCCCAACACTCCCTAAGGCAGGCAGCAATGTCAAAAAGGTGGTAAACAAGTTCTAGTGGGCTGAAGCCATCAGTATACTTAGTTCCTCCCTAAACCTCTTTTCACTTCACAGAGTGAAATGTAGCTTTACGGGATGGACAGGGGCCAGAGGGGTGGACAGTGGACTGCTATGTGTGTCAAAGGTTGTTAACACCTTAGGAGCAACAAGCCATCTGTCAGCATCCCCCCCAACACTGCTCCTAATGACCCTACCCCCTCCGGCAACAGCCGTGTTAGACTCTGCTTCATGGTGCTATTTGGAGCGGTGACACTGGTGTCCAAAAGCTCCGCAGTGATTATCAATTAATCAAAGGCAGATTCAGAACGAGGGCAAGGCTGCAGTCTGGCAATGGTAATGTGATATGTGACACCGGTCTTCAATATCTAGCTTATTAAACTAAGTGAAGACACACACCTGATCTGATTGATTAATAGCATTTTCATTTCATTTAAAATTGTAAAAAAAAAGAAAAAAATCCTGTAAAACCTGAAAAGCATTCATGTGTGCAAACTGGCCTTTTGTGGTATGCTAAATAGAGCCGGGATGAGAACGTTGACATTGGACCCTGTAAGGCAAAGATACCATCTACACTAATGATAGAGCTTTGATATCCTCCAATCGCCCTCCAATTAAAACTCAATAGGGCCACTCTACTCCACATTATGCCACTTTTGAAATGCGTTTTCAAATGTTAGCTGAGAATAGAGGAAATTAAAAATCAATTGGGAGAAGGTAAGTGCCAATTTTCGTGACATTTAAATTGTTACATTTGGACTTTAGTTATTGGCCCGTCTGTCAATGGCCTAATCAATGTGTTCTACTTCATAATGAACTGTTAATCTTTTTAATTCCATTGCCTAAGGCTGCAAAAATCTATCAGAATGCAATCAGCAGTTTTTTCCCCCCTTGTTCCTTTCTTGTCCCGGAGCGGATGGAGGGAGAAATATTGCAGGAATCAAGCATGGTAGGCGGGCCTGGGGTACCGTTGTTGCGTGGAGTGTTAGTGCATGGAGTCTCACTCAACCAGTGAACCGTCTCTGATCAGGTTCAGCCATGTACAACTCAATTATGCAGCCATTTCATGGCCAGAGGACACCCACTGTCCTAATACAGACACCACCACAGGGACAGACACAGCACTCAGCTGAACTGGAAGTCTTTATCCTGTCAAATAGTCTTTTTAATCTAAAAGGAATGTGTGTGATTTTATGATATAATAAAAAGTGTCCAAGTATACAACAAAAGCACAAATGTTACTGTGTGCATTTATACAGAAGCAGATCAGAATAATCTACTTAAGGTCTACCATCTTGCAGGTACAGCACATTGTTTAGCGCATCCATTC
>JAOXYL010000113.1:13618759-13639196 GCA_028564955.1 Terapon puta | reverse complement strand
TGTGTGTGTGTGTGTGTGTGTGTGTGTGTGTGTGTGTGTTCGTGCACGGATGTGTCAGAGGCACGGCTGCCTTCCCATATGTGGTCCATGCCTGGCTGGTCTACTGTGACACAGCTGAGCCCAGAGCAGGTCTAAACATATGAATATTTAACGCAGGGTCAATGATCTCACAGACTGGCCCTCTAATTATTTAGCTTTTGGGGTGAGGTAGACTGCATACTAATTAGCTGCCAGCGACATGCCTCCTTGCTTGTGTGTGTAAAGCTCAGGTGTGTGCTCCTCAGCGTTCAACTTAAACTTAACCAGCCTACAAGTGAAGATGGGGTCCCGCGCACACACTGTACAAAACCTCCGCTGTCACACTGGAGATAGATAACTAGGTATTGCTTTCCCATAAAAGACCCTTATTTCACCCCTCTTTCTCCAGAGTAACACTGAGGCCTTATCACCCGCAGCCACAGCTAGGGGGCCAGGTTGCACACTGATACTGTAAATGTCAAGCTGGCCTCATCATAACATAAGTTATTTATTATCTCATTATTTGATAAGAATGTTTCCATTTGGATGTCTTTTCTATTCTATTAATTTTCAACATAGTTAAAATATTTCATCTACCCTGTTCTATTTATTTGATACCACGGGGCAGGTATTTGGTTATTTAATGCAATTGTATGCAAACATTTATATCCTGTATCCCATATTTGGCACGGTGTGTCAGTACTACCGCAGAGCCTAAATATCCCTGATATCTTAATCCTGTCAAGAGGGAGAATCCCTTCAATTTACCTTGTATGCATAATGTAACCCCCCCAAACAAATTTAATACTAAAGGGCAGATGAGAAAAGGCTCAATGAAATGCTTGCAGTGGAGGAGGAGTTAATTTGTCAGCCACCCGCGTCCTCTGAGCGAACAACACCCGCAGCCAGAGCACTTCCTTGATGATTTCATCACTTTATAACAGGGAGGACGGTGTCAAACCTGGGCATTGTGTGGCCACTGCAAATGAGCCTAATACAATTTACCCATCAGCAAGTGCTCTTGGAGGGGATGAGTTTGGATGTGTCCCATGTGCAGTGATTGGAGGTCGCTCGGTGAACGGGGGGAAGCAAAATCAGATGATGTAAGATAGAAGCGGTGGCCTTCATTTAACAAAGAGGGATTCAACAGTGGCTTTATGCAAAATATCTTCTCAATCTTCTCTTCTTATCTTACACGACTTTAGCCCCTCTCCCTCCCATTCAATACATGGAGGCAGAAGGGGTCCAGTAAACTGTATCATCATGGAACTGTAGAATTGAGATTTCTTCTACTTATATAAATGATTTGATTCCCTAGAAACACAAATCTGATTAGGATTGTCTTTCAATTTCCTGACACCGACAACCCACTAACCTAATTACCCCCAATTCCCAACAGAGCCTCATCCTTCCCAGCAAGCACCAGGGAATCATGTGATGGCAACTACATGTATTTTACATGCATGCACACACCATGACAATTTCATTTTTATGTGAAACATATAGGGAAAGATTTTTCTCTTTGAAGGCGTCCTCAAACTCCCTCCACTTGCCGCTCACGTTTAAGTACTTAGAAACTTTACAATTCGGCTGAGATGGGGCCATTGCTACTGTAGGGATGGAAAATTCCTCTCATTGACAAATGTGATGTCATCCCTTTCTATGGTTTCTTCCGGCTCTCCCGATGAGCTAGGCTGCTGCCAGGTGCCTGTGCTTCTGCTCTCCATGATCCTCTCTGCTGGTTGAGTCATGCGGCTGTGTCAGCCAGTGTAAAGCCAGCGATGAAGGTAGATGGGTGCCTCTTTTAATTAGAACAGTCCTGGCCATAATTAACAGATGCTGACAGGAATTAAAGCTTGGCACTAACCTGTCTCATTTTACTGTCCAACAGGGCCAGATACAGGCAGAGAGGAAGAGAGAGTGATTAAGAGCAGCTAGACGGATTCATTCACTCACGCTGTCGGTCACTATGGCCAGGACTTTATAGGGGCCTTTGTGAGGTTCATATGTCCCTTTGGTGGCACCCGGAGCTTTAAGTGATCTGACTCTTATCGGTCTGTTGTGCTCCCTCCAAAGTAAACAGAGGGTGTGTTATAAATGTGCGAAGAGAGTTGAGCACCACCTCGTCCAAAGTCATCTCGCTGTTTTATGGCCCACTACACAGTGCAGCGAGGGTAGCAGTGGGTGAGCTCGGGTATCATCTCTTCAAAGCAGGGTGCAGGGGAGAGGGCTTTTGGCCAAGGCGGCTGGCATTTGTGCACGGATTAGCACAGGCCTCGGGGTGGGGGCTGGGGCCAGCTGACCTAGGGCTCTTCTTTCTCTCCAAAAACAATAATAATCCCCTTCCAAGCACACTCCTACAAAAGGGCCTGTCTTCACTCACTTTGTGTGGCCGGCCGTGGTAGGGGCCCTTATTTTGAGTCCCTCACCTGTTCTGGGTGTCTTTCCCTGGGGAAAGTGTCAGGATGTCTGGGATGGTTGGCAATGCCAAGGGGGGCTTAGGCGGACCCTATTTTAGCTGGGAAAATCAGAAGGCCACATGGCAAGGCATGGTGAACCTTGCCTTTCAAGGAAGCCGCCCCGCTAAACTGCCGTCAGCACTATTTCAAAGGGTCCCCGTTGCCAGCTTTGCATACTTGTAAGTGTGTTGCAGCATTTTTAATCACGAGTGGGGATGAGCGAGGGTAGCGGAAAAATTGTCACGCATCGCACCCCTCCCCATCTGACGACCCCAGGAGCTGCCATACTAACACCCTCGTCACATACTCCATTTACAGGTTAGCTACAATATCCCTAGTGAGCTGACATTCATGCCCCTACTTCTAATTGAAAAGACTCTACTTAAACAACACTTCAGATTGCTCTGAACTACAGTACTGTAAAAACAAAAACATTTTAAGCGAGAGTTGCTCCACCAAAACTTTCTTTATTGCTTACTTCACGGTTGCCGTTACTACATCTTGGAAACAAGCTGAATTTGTCTTACTGGTATTGATGGCCTACGACACACGTGGACACTTACATGTCTAGAATTTCAGGGACCATACATCTGAGCGTAGTGTGGTTTGTGTGTATGTTCTGTATGTTGTGTATGTGACTATGACGGGGCTATTGTGGGATGTGGTTGTTCTTTGCATGCCAATCTGAACAATGAGAGGTGTATTGTATATCAACACGGACACACTTTGCTCCTTTGTTCAGCAAATGTTCATGACTTTCATGCTGGTCTCTGACAATGAGACATGATACTTTCAACTTTTACACACGGCACTGTGTGACTTTTTTTCTGTGCTGATTTGTGTGCGCGAGAATCTATGCGTTAGTGAGGGAGGGGGAAAGGAAGTGCAGGAAGAGCAACTGCCACTGAATGATGTCAATGTAATCTCTCAATAGTATCTTGTCGTCTCTCCTCCTCTAAGCTCTGATCCGTTTCCATTGATCAGAGGAAAAACCTGTTGCCCCTGACATTTGATTCTTCTATTGATCACTTCCTCCTTTATACAGTCAAGGGAAAGTACAGAGACTCAACACAGGGTTTAGGAAGGTCTCCTGTAATCAGACTGCTGATCTTCAAAAGACCACTTTCCTTACACCTCTCACCACACTTTGAGATACAAATTTTAAGATTGTGGCCTTTGTGCTTTCTCATGTGAATTTTACTTCTGAGAGCATAAGCCAAAATAAAAACAAACTCAAAACAAAATATTGTTATTTTTTCAGAGACGGTGACAGATTTAATCTTCTGTTTCATTGGGGGGCAGCGCTGTACTTTGTAGGAGCTGTAAAGTTATAATTAGGTGATTTTCCATTGAGACACAATGTGACCTTTCTGCAGTAATGAAAGTAAGTGGCAACCTCAGTCACATGAGCGGTGGCCATCTCCATACCCTGGGCCTGAGCATGGCGTTGAGCCGACGGCTTCATAGAGCTTACAGTGGACAGAGACCATGTGTCTCTCTTTCCATTTCATCTTAATGACACGCAAAAAGTGCTGGGCCTCAAGGTAGAGGTTATGCAAAAGTGCACCTCGTGCCTCTTTATGAATCATGACAAATGTGTTTTAAAAGTCTTTAATGTGACAGAAAATCAGTTATTTGAGAGAGAGTTGCGACAACAGCCACGCCGGACTTCAATCAGTCTGTGACAATAGTCGCAGCGGCGATGACAGCCGCTATGTGAAAGAGGAGGGTCAGTCTTATTCTAGGAATGTGCTGAATACACAGAAGTGTGCCTTAGTACCTCAGGCTTAGCCAAAGTCTGCATATTTGAGTTTTACACTCTTTTTCCTCTGACCTGACACTGGTCATTCATTTATAGCCACGGCTACATATTTTTGTAGCCTCTTATTCTCCAAGATGATAAATTGGCATAAATTCTTCATCAGATAGTAATGTGATTACTCTGTCTTTCTGGCACTGAGGCTTTATCTGGCTGCATGCAGTCCAGGGGATTCTGTTACTGTGTGGAGATCCATACGGGCTGTGACTCTGGCTTCAGGTGGCAACTGGATATATATGCATCTATAAATCCCACTCTACAATGAATAATAGGAGGAATAACGACGGGATATATATACTATACAGAGCGGAGACGGAGAACTTAGAAGTGGACGTTTTTACAGAATTTAATTTATCTAAGCTTCTATCTGGCATGGTACTCTGTAACCATGAGGGAAAATCATACTGTGCACAGCATAAGTGCTACCTGACCCATACTCATCAGCACTTGAGGAAAACATGTTTCCTTACAGAGTCCCTGAGCTACTCCCAGAGGAGGCTTGAATAAACATAACACCGCCACTTCACCCCCAAGCCACATATCTTTCATTATTCATTTGTCTGGCCTTTTTGGAGCAACCAACAAGTGAGAAAGAGAGAGGCAGGTGAGAAGATATCTGCTAATGCAGAGGGGTAAGGGAGAAGGGATAGGAGTCTCCCCTGGAAGAGCAGCCAGGCCTCAGAGTCTCAAGGGGCTCAGTCAGTGGCAATAGGGAGGGGGGGCAAGAGGGGGAGAAACCCAGCCAGACAAACCCATCGGAAGCATGTTTAATTGTCACAGAATTCCCTGCTGGCGTGACTTTAAAAAACCATCCACAGGAAGAGAGCTGAGATGTTCGGAAAACATTCAGTGGATCAATATGCTGGGGAGGGCTGAGACTATGCCGAGTGTGTGCTCAGGGACCCGGCCAGAGCCTTTCCAGGCGGAATACTGTTACATTTCTATTACTCAGACGGCAGGATCAACCTATTCAGCATATTTCTGTCCCCAGCTCAACTGCACATTATTTACTGCTGTGTAGGTAGGGGGAGGACAGGGGGGCTGGGAACTGTTGTCTAGGCCAGCCAGTTGGACGCATCTCTCACTCCAGGCTGGTTAAATAAAAATACTGTGAAACTCATTGCTGAGACAGTCTGGGACAAAACACCTATCAGAATTAGTATGTGATGCTGCCTTATCAGATCAATGTTTTCTTTATTTGGATGCATGTTATATCAAAGTTATAAACCCAAATGCATATTGTATGTGTACTGTAGGTGTAAGAATAATAAAAAATGCTCTTACTCTTCTTACCTTCTTTGAGCATCCCCACTTTGAGGCATTTCATGAAGCGACAAGCCTGACATGATTTGCGTCTCCGTTTTGTGATCTCACACTCATTTGTGGCAGGACAGCTGTATTCTATGTTACCTGAGGAGAAGAAGAATAAGAATAAGAGGTCTTCAATAATAAAACCATAGTGAGCACCAAATATATTTCAATTACAGACAAAATGTGTGGAAATATTCCACTATTGGGTAGAAAATGTGAATTTCACCAGGCACTACAGAGAATATTGTAGTACGTACACCAGTGTTAATCCCTGTGCTATCATATGGTCTATAATAAATCATCTTTTGCCAACCACACATGGGCACTTGTTAATCACGTAGATTCCTACAGAATCCATTTCTGTGGAGTTCAGGTGGCTCAGGTGTTCTCCGGTGAGTAGAGAACCTTCCAGCAGTGAGGGCCATGGCAGGAGGACACGCTGGGGTAAGGGGTGAAGGGTGGGGGTGGGGGTGGAGGTAAAGCTACAATAGTCCTTCAGGACCCATCAGTAGACGCCACCCTGGTCCAACACTAAATTGGCCTCATTAATTCTGCGCGTGTCCCCTCCGGGCCCTGGGTGCAGGCCTTGTCCCCCCGCGCTCGGAGGGGCCTGCCACTGCCTCAATAGCAGGCTAGAGATCCAGACACGCCGCCCCTGACCACTTTACATAATACTCCCGTAGACCCAAACCTGTTGTTACCACTGTTGCCATTGTTGACTATTTACATAGTGTACAGGCAAGAGGCCTTATGCATTATTCAACTGCAGCGTCTGATTCCAGGATGGAGCAATGAAAAAGAGTTTCACTGCTACACAATAAAAGAGCTGGTTCTGCTCTCCTCTAGCATTAGCAAAAGAAAGGGCAGGATATGTGAAGCAATTCCTCCGCTTCTGCCTGATTCCCTACATTTTACTGTATTCAGGGGGTTTCAATAAAGGGTTTCAATATAATGGTTGCTTCAGCCTAGGAATTTGAATCATCCTTGTTGTGATTGGGCTTTTAGCTATAAAGCTTTGACATTCGTATTTAGTTAAACTTTTCTTTCAACATAGGGTTTATGTCCTTGTCAGTGTAGGGATATAAATTGTTGAGTAATGTAAAAATGTAATCATTGTAATTACCTCAATATCTTTTAATTGTTCTCAAAAATTTCTAGAAGTAAACAGTATGCCAGCAAATACACTGTTCTGGTGGAACTACTAAATACACACATACTGCACAGGAATCCCCTCAACATATGAGACATTTTTTCTTGTTAACCGACATACAAACACATTAGGATTGCATCCCAACATCCTGCAGCTGCGCCTCAGCTCTGACCCTCACTCCATATTTCTGTACCGAGAAAGCTGTGTAATATTCCACCGGCGTTCTTCTACTAGCCCTCCAACATCCTTTGACAACTTATGCAATTATGTTAACATTATTGGACAGATCAAGTGGAGGGTCCCAAGATGTTATAAATAATTAGAAATTCCTCCTTATATCTGGGTTAGAAATCATTATGCTAATTCTCCTCATCTCTTTGGGACTGGGGTAAATAAAGGTGTGAGGGAAGTGGTTGATGAGCTCTGATTGTCTTTCCTCTGTCTGTTTTCTCTGTTGTCATAGCAGAACTAGACCATAATAATCCTATTCATTGTCCATATGCTGGGAAGAGGCAATCGGTGCAAGCCTGCGCTGGAATCAATTCATGGAGGTCTCTTTGGTTTGTGTTCCCATTACACACTAACCAATCAGCGATTTGCTGGAAGGTAAAAAACATTAAGAAAAAAAAAGGATAAAATCTTTTAACTTTATTCACTTCACATAAAAACACAGCAACATACATGCTGTGTCGCTTAGTTTGCTGGCGCAGTTGAACCCGGCCCAGTCGACCCCACGTGTCCCAGAGGATGCTTTGTTTATGGAGGTATTTTTTCTCTCCTCTACCACTCCCCACCCCTTCACACGGGTGCCAGGGACATGTGTGCAAACCGCACCTGGTGGCTAACTAAGAGAGTTTGCCCTTTGATATCACATGCTCCTGATACAAAAACAAACATACGCTCACACACCGCCTCGTCCACCTGTCCCGTCAAGCCTTCTGTGCATCTGATGTTCTGTCAGAGGCGGCTTCTCTTAGCTCAATGCAGAGAGAGGGCTGGATTAACTCATTTTTCATCTCTACATTTGGTTTATATTTAGGAGAGGTAGTGTTGCAGTATCAGTATACATACAGTAAGTCCCACTTCAAAACATGGCTGACGCTTCTTCATCACGTTCATCAATATGATGATAAGCTCTGACCTCGCTACGGCTTTTGTTTTTATCAATATAAATTCATTACAATTAAAGGAGATAAATATCCGAATAAAAACAAAAAGTGTAGATCCTACACTTTTTGTTTTGATTGCAAACATCTAGAGAACAGCTTAATTTAGGAATTTATGTGTAAAATCTTATGCTTTGAAACCACAGTGGTATGAAACCTTAAATTTCAATTCTGTTCACAAATAGTTATGTTTCACACTTAACAATATGTGGTTTATAAAAATATACCTGTAACGTCAACTATAGCAGGTACTTCGTGTAATTGAAAAAACTAATTAACAAAAATGTAATAATAGTTAATGTATTTCAGATTTTACTTTGGAAATAATTGGCATTATTATTAAAATGTAACCATCATCTTTAAGACTTTTTAGGGTCTTTATTTGTATGAAGGAAATTGTCTGCAGCAGTCTTTTGCAATTTTTATATGAAAACAAATTCTACATAAATATAACTTAACTGACTGGTGTAACATGAACAGGAATGAACTGGATTAAACTTGTTGTTGTTCCTAAATTTGTGACTCTGAATAAGATAAATGGTCAAAGAAAACAAATGAATTAGTTAAACTGAATTCCAGTTTTACGTCTAATAAAGTCTCAGTCTCCTGAACAGTAGTTAAACAGTGTCACATCAGTACTGATTTAAATAGAAATTTCTTGTAACAGTACATACAAACAATGAAGGGGCACATCTATTAAATGTTTTACAGTAACCTTGTCCTTCAGGAGTGATGCCTGGAAATCCTGGCTTGTCGAGTAATAGTATGGCCAGTTTCACTTTCAGAAATGAAGCATACTGGCGGGAACCCCTTTAACCCGAGGGCCATGCTCGGGTTTATCTGTCTTTAGAGAGGTTATGGTATGGTTACCAATAACATTACAGAGTGAAGGGAGAAGAAAAAGATTTCCCTCCTTCTTCTCTTGATAAGTATCTGTCTCAATCTATTTTATGGCTTTTCAGGACCCATGCCAGGGCACAGAGGGGAAAGTCAGGTCTTGTAAGTAAATTACAGTAAAATGGCAGGTATTTCTCATCAAAATCTAAACTGACTTTTACAGGCTTACTGTCAAGGTCTATTACTTCATATAAAAGAGGGCCACTGAGTTCAGTTGGTTTTCAGGCAATTTTACACTTGGGTTCAAAATGGGAAGAAAACACGGTTCAATAAGAGATTTATGTTTTTGATTGGTGGGGCACGTGAGGTGCAGGAATGGAGGGATGATTAGGGAGCAATGAGAACAGGAGTATTTCTGGGATGGATGGAGATAGAGGTTGACATTAATTTGGGCCTGGCCTTGACTAATGTAACTATCTCTACGTAAGAGTTCAAGGGGCTTTTCACTGGATGAATAGGTGACAGAAGATGGATTTTCCATCCGCTTTTGTTGAAAAGGTAAGGGCATCAGCTGAAGAAGAGGAAGCCAGAGCGGGAAGGGGACCAAAGATAGTGCTTTACTCCGTGACTAAAATCCTAAATCTGTACAAAGTCAAAATATTTTAGACAAAACTAAACTAAAAGATTGTATATTAATATCCTCAAAAAACAACTACAAATTCCCTAGAAAGAATTAGTTGCTGTGACACAAGAAAATACGGAGTTGCACAAGGTGATCACAAGGTGATAAAGAAACTGTAATGTACAGTACATGGTTAACATTAACTTTGCACGTTGTTTGCCCTAAGTGCTATAGAACAATGTGATAAAGGGCTGGAAAAGACAGCTCCTTTGTTTTCTTCTCATTAGAGAGGGCCGTCTCACACTCCACCCTTGACTGCCTCGTTATTCCTTTAATTAATCAGTTCTCATCAACGGCACCCTCTCATTCTTTCAAGGGCTCTACATCCCGCTATTTACTGCCTCAATTTTTCCTCTAGCAATCCTGCATGTGTTTCTTTTATCATTTTGGAAGGCTTTCACCTCCCCCAAAAAAGTCCCTGCGTCCTCCTGCTTTCTCTGCCTGGGACCCCTGTCTGATTATTATGCCATTAAGCCTCTCCTCTCCTCCTCTGAAAGAGCAGCAGGGTCCCTCTCCAATCTAAAGAAGTCCTGGGTTTTTTTCCCCTCCTTTCCCTGAAATTACCCGGCGACGCGTGCCTGAGTTTCTAATTGGCATGCCCGTCCCTGGAGACGGCCCCCTCCCTTCTTCCTAATGAAAAGCCTCGGCCTTAATTACACTTTCCAAACGCTGATTGTTATTGACAAAACTCCTGTGGCTCGGACAAACGACGGCAGATTAGCTCCATTACAGGCAGCCCTCCAAGAAGAGAAAGAGAGGGATTTCAAATCGACAATGCAAAGTGAGGGGAGAAAAAAAAGAGGAGCTTTCAATTTTTTTCCATGTATCTTCCTCTTAATTGTTTGGGCCATTGCTTCACTTAAGACGTCTCTTTCTTCCCCGATGCTTCCTCTCTGTTCCATTGTGTTGCTGTCAGTGTACTTTTAGTGAGGGGACAAAAGCCCAGTTATGTTACTTGAGAGAAAATGTTCATCTTTTGTCAATAGACAGGATTGCTGATGGCAGCATGGGTAAACAGGAGGATTTGGCCTAATGCTTTTGTTTGCCTGCAAAAGGTACATAGACTGTCTAAAGCTGATAGGGCTGTAAGGTCCAAAATCAACACCTATCATCCAGACAGCCTGCTCTCCATAAAATGCCTGTAATCATTTGCTGATGAAAGTTTACTTTAAGTAATGGATAAAAGATGTCAGACTCATTTAGTTTAAATATGAAATTCCTATATTTCCTCTGCATATTCACCTCATTTCACCAAAAACCCTTGGGCTCATTTTACCCATTTCATCTGTTTTTTCCGCTGCATGTACTGCACTGCTAAGCCGTCAGGGCTTAGACCTGGGCAGCTGTGCCTGTTGTGCAGATTTTTTTTTCTAGGCTCAACAATATCTCCGTCTTCCTGATTAATCTGGAGCAGAGCGCACAGTTTCACAGTGGGGGGCCTTTCATTGCCTCTCTAATGAGAAGCTGTGATACATCATGCCTTGCAGATAGCCAGTCACACCTTAGTCTCCTGGCACATACACACACACAAACACAAAACAGGACAGGAATAATAAAGCATGTTCTCTGAGCCCCTCAAGGCATCTGGGCAAAAATCCCTACTCTCCACCAAATCTGACCTCTGAGTGATGATGTCATGTCCACCATACACCACCAACCATGACAGATGATGCAATCATACCTACACAGTCGATCTGTCACCATATTCTCCTGTTTTGTTTTTTTAAAAACACAGTACAAGATTTTTAAAATGCAATGATTTGATGATCAGTAAATAAGTTTGGATGTTTATTTTATATTAAACTACAGTAGATAGCTATTGCACATTGTAATGATATCAAAAGCAAGATTTCTTTTTTATTGAAGTTGCTGGTCTCAGGAGGTAGAGAAAACATCTTCCACACTCCAGTGATTTTTTTTTACATAGTAAGTCGCTTGGACTGAGAATGTTTCAGTGTTGTTGTGAGGCCAAAGGTGTCTTGTATGGAGGTTGTTTTTATGTCTGGTGATGCGGCGTCATGGAATGAAATAAGTGTTTGTTGGGGGGAGGTGGGAGAGAAAAATACCTTGTATTGTCCTTTTAAAAAAGGCTTTGCAGGCCTCACAAGAGGCCACCCCATAGTGATACCCCGAGGCTATATCTCCACAGACCAGGCACAGCCTCTTGGGGAGGGAGTTCAACATGTATTCGCACTTTATGGACGAATCCTCCATGATGGTGCTGGAGCAGTCGTCATAGCGCTTGCGGCAAGTGCCGGCCCCGAGCCCGCTGGGGGTGAACATAGGTGGAGAGTCCAGACCGTTGGAGTGACTGTTCATGGCACTGACATAGCCACCACTGGCGTCTGAGTTGCCGCTGGGGCTGTGGTGGCTGACCGTGTCGATGACCGAGGAGGGACTGGATGGCTCCGTCTTTATGTAGGACCCACAACTGGAGGGTAGGTGCCGGTCATCAGCGGCCATTCTATTCAGCAACCTGAGGTGAAAGACGGAGGGGGATGATGGGAAAGGGAGGAGAAGAAGAGGAAGATGATTAACAGAGGTCTTCAGAGAGTAAGAATTAATCTCGTCAACCAATGAAGTGATATAAATGCCTAAACAGCAAAATGCTATATTGATGTCAAGTACAAATACTTTTCTTTAAATTTACATTATATTAAAGCTGCAAAAGTTAACTGCTCTACATAAGCACCTATTGTAAGTGAATATAAATGAACAAATTTTACATATAGGACAGGAGGAAGAAAAGATGAGAGATGACATACTCAGTATTCGGTAAAGTCAAACAGTCCCATGTCAATGTATTGCATGTCTGCTTTTGTCATGTGCCTGTTCTTTTTCAGTCTTTCCAATTTTCTGTTCTCTGTACTGCAATGTGTCCTAACCTTCTCTATAAACCAGTGAACCAGAGGAAGGATCCTAAGTGCTTCATTAGCCCCACACCCCGGCTGCTGCAAAAGCACTTCAGTGTACAAACACACACAACTGCACCTCGCACATCCACACAAAGTCACACAGAGAGAAAGAAAGGAAGGGAAGTGAAAGTGAGAGAGGGAGAAGGGGAGAGCACTCAAATAACTTAACACGCAAGTGCACACACACAAACAGAGCACATCAAGTCGGGGGCATCTCCATAGTTTAGAGAGCGGAGTGGACCTTGGCTTGTCTCCTTGAGTCAGCAGTCAACCAAAAGGAAACATGATGGCAAGATATTGACTTTTTCACTGTCTGGCTAATAACTGTATTTTGGAGTACATGCAATGTGATGCTGTAACGTGTGCAGACTAAAGTGCAGCCTTTTGGCTGTGGTCACAAAATGCACTCTGAAGGCTTCCTGGCCGATATAAATCTATTTCAGTCCTACTCTATAACCTTTAACTCGAAATTGCACTGGAGGAACAATGGGGGAGAAAAACTTGAATGTTCAACTCGTTTTTTGGTCCGCAAATCGAGTGAACTGCGGAGGTGGGGTGGTAGAGGAGATGGATAACTCAATGTATTGGGGATGCAGTGTAGACATACAGTGACCTCTTAGGGTCAAGGCGAGGTCACACTCTTACATACACACACACCCCTTTGCATTAGGTACCACGGAAGAGGTGAGAGGTCACCTGCACTTGCCTGCATTAACAAAATTGAGCCTTGCATGGCTTATGCAAATTCAGACACAGGGGCTCCTAGTGAGTGGCAGCTAGACAGCCCAAGTTGTGCCTTAGCACATTAGTTCCATTAGCATATTGCCAACTAATGGTAATGTTTACATATTTGACATGTCAGTTTACCATCAGCACGGGGAGAGGGGGAGTCCCCTGCTGGGCTCTATCTGCCTGATTGGACGATAGCTGTCTGTCTTGGAGTGCTTCAGAGGAAACAGGAAATAAGAGGCCTCCACTGTGTCCCCTATCGGTCGGCCGGACTGCTTCTTGCTCTCTGAGGCTGATTTAATTGTGAGGGTGGGTGACGGAGGGGTTCAGGCCCAAGGGTCAGTGGGTCAACCTTATTTTCTCACCCTGGCTTCCTGGGCCCGTGGAGATGGGGGTCAGCATGTCAAATTAAATCTCATTCCCAGTTTTCCCTCCCTGCTGTCATGTATATTCATCGGCACTCCAGGTGCCTACCACTTCTGGAAATTCACAAAAAGGTTAACTGCTAAAATAAATAATAAAAAATGCCCCCTGTTAAAACCGTTGACCTTGTGGAATAAGCCCTTTGCCTGAACACTCCTGGAATTCTTCTTGCAATATAAAGCCTTCTCTATATAAAACTAATATACAACTACCATTGTGTTTAAAAACATGCTGCAATTTACCGTTTGTCTTCCTCCTACTTTTAATTCAAACAATACAAAAAATACATTTAATACCACAGATGGAATTGGGGGCGGCTATTCAGATTAGCCGTTTTAAAAATTATCCACTTGTACTCTTAAATGTCCTTGCAGACAGAAATTGAAAAAGTTAATCCATTTCACGCCTTTCTAAAATAGAACTTGCCGCTCTTGATAATGAATGCAGATTGCATCCCCATAAATTAATGCACGGCTCTGTGTTCATCTGCTTTATGTTCTCTGTTTCAGATGGATATGTGCACCTGTGCGATAGGGCACCTGCACTTGGCTTATTAAAGGCTATATATTAAAACGCAGGAGCACAAGATGGCTCCATTTAGCTTTTATTTCACAAATTCAGAGTAAGCTTAACCTCGGTTCAAAGGCCACCTTCAGGGTGACACTTAGCATAATTGCATAAGTGTCTTAACTGTTTCCCCTCCAGCTCAATGTGGTCATTTATAATAAATGTGCTGGCTAGAATCCCCTTAACTCATTCTGCTCTGACACATTATACCAGTGCTATGCTTATGTTTTTAACAAGTCTGCATATATTGATTAATGATACTGAGGGAATACTAACCACTTGAACCTGGCGTATTAATCAAACAGTCTAAAATATTTCTATAAATATTAGTAATCTCTAATGGGACAGGTCCAATTTAAATCTATAAATACCATTGGATGCGAAAATGAATTATGAACATTAAATAGTTTGACATCAGCAATAGTCGTAATAAATAATTCAATATGTAGGGCAGGTGCTAATTAGCTTGTGTGCTATACAGACAGAGCAGACAGGAAAGGGTCTGCTAAACTAACCAAGGCTTTATGTTGTAAAATCTATAGTTCTGTCTTACTTCCTTCCTCAAGCTAAGAGCATTTCAAATTCCGCTGCCTGGCTGCCCAAAGGAGCAGTGCTCGTCTAAGATACAGTATCTCTCCCTCTCTCTTTTTCGCTCTCTGTTCCTCCTCCTTTTGTTCCCTTTGTACCGATCAAAATTCATGCTGAGTAGTGGGTTATGGGCCCACAAAAGCACACTGCGCAGTTTGGTTTTAATCTGATTCCACCTGGCCCCCCTAACAGCATTTCAGATCCCTAATATCATTCCACTGGTGCTGCTGTGACCAGGATTAGTTGGCCTAATGATCTGGCAGCTCGTCTTGCACTCGCTGCTCCTCAACTTCCAAGAGAAGAACCGAGGAGCGCTTGTTCTCTCGCGCCTCAACGCTTCTCTCACCTGCAAGCGAAACTCTGAACACTGAATGACACCGTCATGAGAACGCGGTACATTCAGGATCTAATTGAGCCAATTTGTAAGTATCCCTGCTGAGGCTTCCTGCACACTTCAGGAGGATCCTGCTGTCCTCCACTGTTCTCTGGGTGACTAAAGCTCTCTTCATGTGTAAATCACAAGCACAGCACAAACCTGTGCTGGAGGCTCAACTCAAACAGTGAGTAAATTCCTGATGTCCTTTTCACTCTCAAGGCCACCAGATGCCAAAAACACAATTTTATAACATTTGCTAACCTCATCCCGGCGTGTCACATCCTCGCTACCTGATCAAACTGGGTAAGTGGAGGGGAAAGGGGTGGGTTTTAGAGGTGGGGGTTGACATCTGCAGGCAGGGTGATGGTGATATCAAATGCCCCAATAGGGGCAGATCTGTCTGGAGGGCCCCAGGCGATGTGGCCTGATAAGCCACTGGCCCCAGAGTCAGCGCTGGTAAGATGAACTCAATTAGCTCCTGACAGACCTCCTCTCAGCCCGGCTCAGCCTCCCCACCACAGCCAGAACCCACTGGCAGCTGCCACGCTGACCTCTCCTCCAGGGGCCACTGCCACCTTTTACCGCTCCAACACACAGTCAGGGATTCATTGTTAGAAGAGGGGACACCGTTCTGAAATTCTGTACAGCCGACTTAAGTCACAGAAATACAGCAGTGTATATGCCACCTAGGGTGCTTGCTGTGTGTTCCCGCAGGGGAAAATGTAAATGAAAAAGGACTGGGGCTCAGGGAGGGGCTGGGGTGGCCCTTGGGAGAAAGGAAGGGAATGGAGATTCCAAAACACACTTAGCTGAAATATGGAGGACGCCTTTCTGTCTAACTGGTTCCAGGTTAATGACCACCAGGGGAATAAGGGGCCAAAAGACTCTTGGGGCAATATTCATGTGTCTGTGTCTGTGCTTATGTGCTCATAGGTCTGAGTGTGTGTTTGTGTTGCAGACAGAATATGAAAGATGGAAATATGGCAGGGAGGAGGGGGGCTGAGGGCGGCGGGGTGGTTGGTTGACGGCTGTGGTTTGGTTGGAGGCAAGCCCGGCACTCCATGGGGACCCATTCTAATCTATGAGGGAGAGGCCCCTAATTTTGGAGTTTCTCATTCATTAGTCCTGCTCTGGCAGAGAGAGGAGGGAGCGGAGGGGGTGGACCTGAAGGGAGGGGAGGGGCCTCTTTATTAACGGATATGCCAGACACTCAGGAGAAACTGACAGAGATTTATGATGTGCAGATCTATGGAGGCAAACAAAAGGGAAGTCGAGGAGACAGAAAAACAGGAAAAGAGAAAGTAAGCGATACATGAGGGGAGGAGAGAGAGGAGACAGAGAGAGAGCGGTGTTTATCGTGCCAATGAGAGCGAGGGCCCTGGATCAATAGTCCGTAGGCTAGGGGCTCGTGCAGGGTTACCACTGGTGGGGTGGAGGGGTGGGGGGGGGCAAGCTGCTCTGTGGCCTGGGCAATTAAGTTTTTCAGTCTCCAGCAGAGGATTATATTTAGCTGCTCCACAGCGATGTCACTGTAGTCTTTATAAAGCCATGAGCTCACTCCACTACGACAACATGAGCCCCATGCTCCAGCGGCACCACAAGATAGCACCGGCCAAGAAGCAGATCACATCTATTGATCCCCCCCTCCCCGCCCCCTTTGCTCCTTCCTGTTCTAGAGATGCTGCTGGCAGGAAAGAGGGCCTCTTGTGATACAGGCGCTGCTGTTTGTCTGACGTAAACTGTCTGGGTCGCACTGGGCAGATCTAGTTCTTATAAAGGGGCTGAGTTCAGGATGTTAAGAGAAGCAAATGGCTAATGATAGAGCTGCTGTCAGTTTGGGGGGGGTGGGGGGGGGTGGGAGCGTTGTCCGTTGTCTAAACTTTCTGCTGTGGAGAGGAAAGAGTTAACAATCTTCTATGCGGACCCGGTGGGGAAGGTCCCTGCAGAACCGGACAGCTCATCGTACTGTATGTAAAAAAGAAGTTCAGACTGATAAGTCTAGTCTACCGAGACAGTACATTTGGGATCAAATTTCTAATTCTGCCTTTTCATTAGAAAAGATTAGTTTCCATTACACCCATTATGTGGCATGGCCATGGTATAATTTAACAACATAAATTTACAATGGCTCATGATAACTGGAAAAAGTAATTATAGTCCACTACTGGCAAAAATCACCCTTAAAAACGGTTTCTGATTATCAAGGTTTTGTATATTAAAATCCTCCTCCAAAGCTCACCACAAGAAAAGTGGCGTGGTTAATGACATCAGACACAACTTGGTGCTGTGTGAGACGTTACTGATACACTGGCACCAATATCACAATACACTCTCTTACGACACCAAGGCACAGGCGGATCTCAAAAAGGTTCTGCTCTGTGACACTTCAGCTCTTTGTAACTTTTTGAATGATGGAAAATGTGAACATGTTAATAAAAAGACTACTTTTTACATGTTGTTTCATCTTGTTTGGCTATCAAACTCTAATACAGCTTTTGAAAAATTGTTGATTTTATTCAAACAGTATTTTCCTTGACAGTTATAAATACTGATAACTGATGTATCATGAATTAATGGCATTACTGACATAATAATAAGCGTACTATGACAGTATATCATGAATTACCCAGTGATCCTCAATCAATGAAAAATTTAAATATGTAAAAGCGATGTATATAAGTGATAATTTAGTTGATCAATTAAGTCAGAGAAAAAGGAAAAGACACTCTTGAGAAAAATAACTTTACAATATGCTCACAGACAAATGACCTGTCCTAACTAATATTGTAAGAATGAGTCATAAAAATTCTGTTTTATGCCACAAAAGCCTTTTAAGTCTTGGTTTTGTTTAACTGCCATAAATTATGTGGAAAGCCAGGAGATATCAACCACAGCACACCTCTCACGTACTCTCAGTGGGGTTCCTTATGTAAAATAAAGAGGTGGGATTATAAAATATGAATGATGGAAACTTGAGCAAAAAAAAAAAAAAAAAGAAAATGACTGCAAGTCATGTGTCGCTGTTCGCTGTCTTGATATTTGTGGAACAAATTGCCAGAGAAAAGACATCCAGGAGACTGGCTGATTCCATCAGACAGGTGAAGGCTATTTCTGATTGTACTGCATGTTTTTTGTTTTTTGTTTGTATTTGTGTGTCTGTCACAAACAGAAAGACATATTATTATAAAGGGTTAAGGCTATTTAACACAGTCCAGTGTAAATCACAGGTTTAGACACAGTGACTGTGCGTACAGGAGGACGGAGGCATAGAGCCATGCATGAAATTACTTCATTAATCTTCTTCTGATGGGCCGTCCTTGTTTGGGAGGGGGGGGGACTCTACCTGCTTAAAACAAAGAGCCCACCCTGTCTCCTTCATAAATTGTTCTCCCCATAAGAAGAATAAGAGCCAGATACAAACAGAAAAATATGTACCCAAGCACGTACACACATGTTCACAAATATACAAGGCAAAAAACTGGCAGGCCAAAATTAGCTGTTTAGACAGACCCCCAGTCAGTGTGTAACCAGGGACCATAGGTAAGATTAAAAAAATAAGTGTAATACAACATGATCATCTTGTCATTTTTTTTTTTATTTGTAGCACACAATTCAAACAGCACCAAAATGAATTGATGCTGCTCAAAACACTATTGCTGTGACTCTCCGCCACAGCAGCAGACACAGTCACAGCAATAGCCTCTAGCTTTTTACAGGCTCATCTCTACCAGCTGCCACACATTCCCCATAAATAGTGCTGGTAATAAAAAGGCGGGTGGGCCTAACTGATTTATACGGTAGTGTACACCACCACACCATTCAGGAATAATTAAACTTTGGGGATATTTCCTGAATTAATGTGTCTCCTTCAGGGGGCAATCTAAACATACATTTCAGCGTTCACCACGTCTGGTGTCACCGGACGAACTCGGAGGGAGGGACTCTCCAAGTGGCAGGTTCAACAACCAGCCACTCAATGTGACCATTCGATTGCACTTAGTACTGTAGGGGTGGTCTCATAAGGAAGCATTTTAATGTGAACATGTTTTGTGGCCAACAGACAAATAGACATACAAGCACACAGCTGCATGATGAGGAGGCAGGCGGGCAAGAAGGAACACACACTGAGACGCAAACACTCTTTTAAACTAACAAATCTGTGAGTTATCAGATGAAATGACTATATTTACAAGGAGTCACATTGTAAAAAAAAAAAAAAAAAGTTTTATGAGCCACAGGAAAAAATAAATGTAACCTGTAGTGAATAACATTTTTGTGTAATAGAGTGAGAGTAAGAAGTTAGCCTGATAATGAGACTGAATTGCAATTTCATTTTCACTTCACTTCCACATTTGAGTCACTCAAGAGATCTGACAGTGGTGCAGAGGACCAGAATCAGGTTCAGTCAAAACAGCACAAGAAAATCATTCTGATTTAAAGTGATGTTAGATCTAATGTTAGAGTTTTATTAGTGTCAATTTATTGACAAAATATTATTTTACACTGCCAAATATTTATTAAAAATGTTCAAGTTTTGGTTTCCAGAAAATTTTACAGCGGCATAATTTAACATTTAAGTCACGTAAAAATGAAGTAAAAGGCTTTCTGTAATTTCTGTGATGTGAGCAATGCATTGTTTCAAGAGAAACAAATATGTCAATAGGAATTCCTGCTCTGCACAGACAAACTGGGCCTACAGAGGCTGGCTTTCTGTACACTGCCATGTTAATGGCTGGTTATTTCCCCTGGGCAAATCAGAGTTGAGCGATAGTAGTACATTTCCTGTCTCTCGAAGACACACCCGCAACATGTGAATACTGCATCAGTTTTACAGTTTTCCGTCAAACAACAGACTGTGTTTAAACATGAGCCTGAAACATTTACAGCTTTTTGAAGAGTGAGGAGACACAAAAAAGTGCTTGGTCTAAAAGCTGTAATAGTGCGAGGCTCATTCCGGCCGCGTAGAGAAGACTTGGTGAAGCTGTCAGTGGGAATCAGAGCTGCTACTGTGACGGACGGTTTCAATATTGATTTCATAAATAAACAAAGCTAACCATCGATCCTAATGTTATTTTGCATTTCAATTACTGCTCCGAAACATAACCTTCAAACAACTGGCCGTTCAATACCAATAGCCTTCACTGATAAACACCCATATAGTTACCGCCTTACATCATATTTTCTTTCCAAGTGTGAATTAGCAGACCTAGAATTGTCCCTCTTCTACTTTTAGGACAGAGTGGCTGAACAGCAGCAGCAGTATAGTAAACATTCCTGGGCACGAGTCTCTTATCATAAATCGTAAAGGAGAGAACCGTACGAAACACGGCAAAGTCAGCAAACACAGAAAACTTCATGTTTTCTTGTAAGTAATTTGCCACTTTGTTTACTATTTTT
>JAOXYL010000113.1:13556196-13618659 GCA_028564955.1 Terapon puta | reverse complement strand
GAAACACGGCAAAGTCAGCAAACACAGAAAACTTCATGTTTTCTTGTAAGTAATTTGCCACTTTGTTTACTATTTTTTCAAGTATGTTACTATTGTAATAACTCCTTTTTTATGACTCAAGTATTTTTCGCAACTTCTGAGTGTGTGTGTGTGTGTGTGTGTGTGTGTATGTGTGTGCATGTGTGTGTGTGTGTGTGTGTGTGTGTGCGTGTGCGCACATGCTTGTGTGTAAATGAGGAGGAGCCCTTCAATGTTGGAGCAACAGGAAGAAGTGCTGACGCACCGTGTCAGTGATAGCACTCTGCTGCCACAAGGGCATGAGAGCCCACGTAGGCTAGCATTATCCTTCTAGACTAATGGACCTGGTTATTTTTAAACAGATTCTCACACTGCGGTGGAGGTGTCCAAGGTTACAATGGATGAGAAATCAGGAGGGACGCGTGCGGTGACGGTTGGTGGTTTCTGTGCGGGTGGGTGTTGCGAAATAGCCAAAGAGCCATGGTAGCTAATCAGTGAGTGGTGTAAAGGCCAAACATCAGATGGGGTCTCAAGAGACAGCATGTTATAATAACAGTAACATCTTCCAAAATAAAGCAATAATAAAAAATAATTACATACTTTCTGTAATCATAGTTATGCCATATGTGTTGGCACAATATGACAACTTCAATACTGTTTTTATGCACAATATCAAACAGACTGCTCTGGAGTCCAGATATAAAATAGAAGACATCAGGTATCAGAACAAGTCAGGATACAATTTACATTTCTTATTCTAATTTCCCCTTATCTTATTTTCCCTCTTATTAATTGCCTGATGAATAAAGCACCTGAGGGTACGGTGGAACAACTACAAATGAATGAGTGAGTTTAGGTGGCAACCCCTTAAAAACTAACAATTCTGAACCTGAGTACCTCTGAAGCTACAGAACAGTGAACATCCAGAGAGTGTCAATATACTCTGCATCCCCATTTGGCCTGGAGAGGGACAACATGCTCGACCCTCCCCCCGCTCAGCCTGAGCTGAGTGACATATTTACAGTGAAAGTAATGATACTAGATACCAGAAATGAGAGGGCTCCAGCGTGGCCAGTGGACTCAGGAATCTCTCTAATGAATTGGACAACAAAGCCCTGTTGGTACAAGGAAGAGGTATTTAGAATTGGGTGACAAACTGAATTTTAATACATCAGGTTTTCTTTGAAAGGCACACAACCCAACACCTCCTAAAAGCTCTAGGAGATGAGGAGGGTGGGAGTGGGACAGGTGGATCGGTTGTTCAGCTAGGCTGGACGCTGTAGCGACAGAGGCCACCGGCTCCTGGCTCATAGCGGGGTGGTCATTCTCGGCCAGGAGGCTCTTCTGGTAATGTATTCTGAAACCAAATTACCGTAAGCTGATCCCATCTGGATAGTGTCTGTGCACGGCTGCTTTGGTTACCCACCACTGCCTCTAGCCTGCGATAGCATCTCCATGAAGACAGCAAAAATCTGATTAACCCAATAACAATGAAACACTTGGTCAAAGAGCAAAGAGCTTTTAACTTAAGATACACTAATGCAATTCCCTCGCCTTGTTTTCTGAAACCTAATAAGAATCAAGCAGACGGACTGCTAGAGATGGGTGTTTGCAGGCTCTAATGCAGCAAGCTGGGAATGAAGTCAAATAAATTGAAATCTAATTCATCATTGTGTGCTAACTTCTTTCTGCTTCTCTAAAAAATACATTAAAAATCTCTTATTTCATGAAGGGAAACTGGATAGCCTAGTTAGTTTATAGCACTGGCTCTGTCGGGGCTTAAGCAAAGTGAAGGTGTTGATGGAACATTTAGAAGCAGAAAGAAGTCACATCTCAATTCACTGCTGCTTAAACTGCGTGTGTTTTCCAGCAAGCACCGGGAACTCAAAGTGACAGTCCTCAGCACTGACTGACTTCTGAGTGGCGAAACTGCCACAGCAAGCCTATCAGCCTCATGCAGTAAATGACTAATTACACTGCACGAGCCAAGAGACGTTAAAACTAAATACCAATGGCAATGCCAGTATTGCGCAAACACATGTCTGAGAGAACAAACTTTCAGTAAACTTCCATGTTCTCACATTTATAAATGTCACGAAAGAGACAACAGGAGTGTGTCTCTCTCTACTCTGAAGGCAGAACTCTGTTTCCATCTGACTCCCAGACAGGGGCGATGCCCTCGGGTCAATCTATAGAGTGTATAGTACAGTGATTCCACAACAGGGCTGTGCTAATTACATGGAGCACATACGTCCCACTAATCCTCTCAAACAAGCATCACGGCCACATCCAGTCCACAGTAAGGGGCTGCAAATACCGCTGTACAATTAGCAGAAGACAGCCACTGCTGAACCAAAATTAACAGCACACTCAGGCCAACGATGGAGACATCCCACAAATAACTAGCTGTTGGTAGGCGGACATGTAACTAGGAAAATTCTAATTCATCAAGAGTTCTACATGTTACTGCGGCAGTGTTTTAGCTCAGCAGTAATGAAAAAAACACACTCGTATCACATCCACATTTAACCAAAAAAAAAATTCTTAATGCATCGACAGTAAATCATTGAGGATATTTATACATCTAACACCTGTTCCAAACTCAGCTTTGAAAGAGTAAATGCTTTTTTCATGGTTATTTTAAATGTTACATGTATTTATATAAATCAGATATAATGAACATAAAACACCAAAATGCAGCTGCGTCCTGTGTTGTGCCATTAAATATGAATCAGTATTTTCTTTTATTAGACACTCCAAATGACTGCACAGTATTACTAAATCTCTTTTAATATTGCAGGTTGTCAACACGTAACTGTTGTGTTTTGGGAAAAACTAACAAATCAACAAACATACAATTTAATTGCAATACATTACAACATACATTAAAATTATTCTCCGTGTAAAAATGTAGGAAGTTACTATTTTGAATGTAATAAAATTCACTATAATTTAAGTACAAAAGTAAAATTAAAAATGAATTTCTTATTTTTTTCAGATTACCTGTGAGGAGAAAAGGACAAATAAAGTAAACTGAAAACAATTTAAACAAATGATTTCCAAAATAATTGAAAGTGGCAAATGTTTGCATGTTTAATAATGTTTTTCTTTGTTGCAATGTATGTGATTGAAAATGTGTTGGAGAGTGAACTTGTCAAATAATTTGAAAGTGAAACGTCATAGTGTCTCCTCAGATTTCAGAATAATCATTTATCAGAAAAGTTGAATGTAAATATATGTAAGATGTCATGAAAAAGGCTTAAAAATCAAATACTAATTATTGCACTTTAGCCCTCAGATTTAATGAATACTTTGAGGGCATACGATGATGAAAACTATTAATACACTTCAACGTATGTTGCTTGACATGTTCCAGAAATACCCACTCTGTTACAGCTGTTTATGTAACTTTATATTAAAATGTGTCTTTTGAGAGTGGTGAACTTGTTTAATCTTAGAGGGAAAACAAAGGAGTGACTGACTTTTTGAATTTGCAGTGATTAAAGAATATCTGACTAAATTGGTTAAGTAAAGCAACAAACACAATCAGCTAAGGATTCAGCTTTCTAACGCAACTATGAACACTTTTTGGTAAAGTATTTTCAGTGCACGTATTGGTTTAAAATCTGCTGATTTAAATGAACTAGTGAATTATGGAATCATTAAATAATCTTCAGTATGTGAAAAGTTACAAGATGACTCAATTTGAGAAATTAAGATGAATGCACAATTTAAATGAGGATGTTTTCAAGAAACTAAATAAAATAGAATTTATCTAAACTTCAGACAACTGTAACAGGTAATTAAATTGTCTTTTTGGAGAAGTCTTCCACAAATCACTTTTGCATACATACTAGTTTATCTGATGATACTAAACAACATATTACATAATAAAGCTGTAAAAATATCCATACACTATTACAAATCTTTAAATAAGCAAACATTTTTATGCTTTTATGTTATGTACATCTGTCAAAGTAACTACATTTATCATTTCCTATAAAACATAAAATATTAAAACAACAAATAAATATTTTTCACAAATGAAGGGGGTTTATTTTGAATGAATTGTAAGTTATTGATGAATTTTCTAAGTTAAAGTGTGTTCGGTGCTGTAAGCTCAGACTGTCCCAGCAGCCAGGAGCTGTTCAAACAGCAGCTTGCCTCGTTCCGCTGGCTGGGACAGACCTGCCAGCTCACTGAGGTTACAGGGTCCTTTCATTCGTCTTTCTCTGGCTACAAATATTGCGGTGTGTAATTTATCCTCTCCAATTCCACGGATTCACGTTAATCTCATCTCCTTAAAATATTATTCTCATTCTCCCTGAGCGGCCTGATCCAGGAACAAAGCCATCAGCAAACAACCTCCTAACCCGACTGGACAGGTACCCCAAATTCTTTAGGAGAAAAATACACACATTGCGGAGGGGCAAGCTGAATCAATCAGCCATGCTCTGAATGAAATTTAGAAAGACTGGCAGTACATGGCGTGCTCACACAATTAATCTGCACGCACATGCACACGCATACACAGTTGCACCTGCCCTGTTGCTCTATTCTGTCAAGTCCTACATGATTTAAGGGCCCTTAAAACAATGAGAACAGGAGAAAGTGCATGTTTAAGAGCGTGAATAGGCATGAGAGGAAAAGTGCATCACTGCTAAAACAAGAAAAAGTTCAGTGCCTAGACAAGTAAGGTTCAACGAAACAAAACTAGAGCAGGCACTGTTAGAAGAGCAGATGATAAAAAAAACAAATCAGAATGAGACAAAATAAATAAAACTGCATCACAAAAGAGGGTTAAAAGGAGAAGTGAAAGAAGGAAATAAAGAAACGAGGTGCACCTACTGGTTATGATAGCTGAGAGGGTCTGGAAGACAAAGTTCTGAAATGTCCATCAGTCCAGTTTTAGCATTCCAGGAATGAGAGGAAGAGGAAAGAGAAAACAATTGAGACCCGCTTCTTCCCCAAATGATAGCACAGTACCCTCAGAGACACCGCTGCCGAAAACCCCCTCCAGCACCGCTCCCCCCAGCCTGCACAGGTATGTTGCGACTCTGATGGATTGAGTGGGCGCGTGTGTGCGTGAGCATGTGTGTTGTGTACGTGTGTGTTTATGTATATATGTGTGGGACAGAAAGTGTCTGAGTGTATGTAAGTGAATGTGTGTGTATCTGTGTGTGTGTGTGGCAGAGAGAGAGTGAGTGAGTGAAGGGGGGAGGGACAGATAGACAGAGAGGTAAAGGGGGGTGAAGGAGAGAGGCGGGGAGAGAGAGAGAGAGAAAAAGAGAGAGAGAGAGAGAAGCGCAGGCAGCAGCGGGATGAGCGCTAAGATGGAGAGAGCATGAGAGCGCGAGCGAGAGGAATGACTCTTTCCATGGTCGGGATAGGGCTCTTTAAGACTCAAGGGCTTGATGAATATGGAACAGCTGCTGTTGGCTGGCTCAGAGGGGCAGGACTTAAAGCGACAGAGGGGCCGGCAGAGCAACGAGGAGGAGGGATCCAAACGCTCGCTCGCCCACTCCGCTATGCACAAGCACTAAAACACACACGCCGCACATGGCTCACACACACATAGACAAAACAGCCTATCGCATGAACAACAGAGATGCAACAAGGAAGAAAGTCACATAAAAACACAAACAGCACAATGGAAAAAGCCTCCATCTCAATTAAATAAAGAGCTGTGAAATTCTGGATGCTCAAAAGTCAAATTCAAGCATAAATGAGGAGAATAAATAGAAGTATTATCAGTGTCTGTATTGTCTGTATCAGTGCATGATCCTTTTTGTGGAACTTCTCTAAGAAATGCTTTATTTCTTTCTTTATGAAATGACTTGTAGAAAAAGCAGAGAAAGGATTTATTCTATTTAATCGTAAAATGAAAACTCTTTCAAAAGTGATCTACATTCTATGAATTTGCTTATTAAGTCTCTACATCATGTTTGTATGCTTGCATACTTCATGGCTATGATAACAGTCAAAGGCAAAGGGATGCCAAAGCAATGTGACAGAGACGACAGAGAACAGAGAGCCACGCAGCCGACATTTCAGAACTTAACTATCAAAAAAAAGAAATTACTGTAAACCACTCCATGCACTTTTACCATATCAGAAATGAAGCCTGTGCTGTTATATAACACATAATAAAGTCAAATCTGACACTGGCGTATAAGCAACACTATAGGAGCTCCAGCAAGCAGTCGAGTGCATCTGCAGCACTTCACTTTCAAAAAGCAATAGCTTTCAAACCACTAAGGACAGTAAATGTATTTATTGAGCTGTGTCGCTAGCTCCATTTGCGGGTGTTACATGTGAGGTACCATTGTGAAACCTTTCACCACCTGTGAGAGATGATCTCAAGCCATAACTCATATTCTGGAAGCCCATCAGCTTCTAAAGCAGCGGAAAATCCAGCTCTGTCTTCTCTAACCCCAGCTTTAGAACCGCCTGTGTTTCACTGTTGATCAAGCTCAGTAAGAATGCCGAGAATGCAGATACCATTTCACAGTCAGTGAGGGTCTCCATGTTACTGTATCCCCACATTATAAAACAGAGCTTACCATGGCATCTTATTGGAGAAATGAGCAGTCCGACAATGGCTGACACTTGGCTGAGTCAAGCAGAGAGAACCTCACAAGGTGCCTGACGACCGTCTTCAGCTACTTCAGTAAAAAGAAGAGTGAGCGAGGAGGATGTACGAGATGTACCAGCAGATTCATGCAAAAAAAAAAAAAAAAAAAAAGGTGTGTTAGGTTGCTCAGCTGCTCTCCAGTTTTCTCTGCCGAACAGGAACAGTGTAACCCTTGGAGAGGAATCCAGTTCCATTCATCGGCTCACGTTTCTATAATCAATGCAAAAACATCACGCAATCCCTATTGATCATCACAGGTCTATTGATGTGCAGCAATAGTGCCTCCACAGTGGCACAGATCGCACAGCATCTGCTCCCTTTTTTGTGACAAAAACAAATGACTAAATAAATGAAAATCCAATTAAGATTGATGCCAAACAAAACACCTGTCAGTTTAATTCCTTAAAGAGGAATAAAATCACCATCAAAACAAAGTTATAGATGTCAGTAAGGTACAGGACATAAAATAAATCAAAACTGTACGCAGCAAAAATAAGACAGTATTCACTTAATTGTTCTTATAATCTGAATACAATTTTAAATTCAGATTCTCTGCTATTTATCTAAGCTGTGGCACAACATATCTCATTTGGGATGTAAAATGTCAAAATATGTCGTAAGAACAATATCTTTGTTAAAGAAACCAAAACTGTTGACAAAATCCTTCATTATGAGTCAAATCACTGCACAAACACAACACATTTTTCAGTGGTGCAAACAGCTGACCCAGCAATGCTCTAAAGTTAGTTACTGCTCACAGAATCACAAGAGGGGCTTCCTTTTCATGACGGACTACAATATTATCCTGGTATCTAACCTGTGCGCTGTCCTTCATGTTGATAACTGCCTTCACTTGATAAATCACAGTTCTGCATATTTTCCTTTGGCCTCCCGAGGCGTTCTACTGACACCACACAGACTTTTGTCACGCAGTCTGAGCTATGAAACCCTGCTGCTGCTATCGCTGCATCTTATCAGCTCTGTTATGAAAAAAAAAGAGAAGAAAAAAATCAAGACATGTGACAGCTGATTTGACAGGAAGGGATCTGATACAAGCAAAGAACAGAGCTGCACAACGCAAACGCTCGATCACACGTGGCGCGACAAAGTGAGTGACCAGGGGCAGCGCTGTGTTGATCAGACACCAAGTTAATTTTTTTTTGGTTTATTTATGTTATTGTCTTGGGATTTCTGTTTTTAAATGTATTCACCCTTTGATACCCACGTGGGCATGTGTCTGAGTTTGTTTACACGTGTTGTATGTGTGTAGGAAAAGTGCATCACTGTTGTATGTCAGTGTATAACAAACTAAAAAAAAAAAAAAAACTACTGAAAAGGAAATTAACTTTTAAAAAGAATAAAAGAAAACAGATCATACATAAGTAGTAGTGGGTTACTTTAACAAACTGACTTTAGGTAGTCTAATTAGTTGGATGAGAAGACAGATGAAAGTGCATCTATTAGTGTTTTAAAATAAAAAATGACGTAATTTTGTTTGTTACACAGCAGAAAAACAACAGAACCCCAACTAATGTTTTCACAGCGGGGACCACCACAAGGCAAAATTAAGCGTCATTACAGTCTGTTAATGCTGCTTTAACCTACTTTTTAATAGTCACTTTCATACAAAATCTCGTAAAAGTCTGGTGATATTTGGCCTCAGAGATAGTCTCCGACTCAAACCAGGCATCCCGGAAGCTTTATTTTTTTAAGCAAATTAGCGAACTCCTCCGCGTTGTTGGTGAATTACTTTTACCTGAGAACTCCTCCGGAAATAAACAGACGCGTTAGGCCTTCTACAGTGCCCATGTTTAACCTTTTCGTGCGTACAGTGATGTTCAAATCGATAAAGTAATTCAGCCCCCACAGGAGAAGGTACAGTGCAGCAGGTCCGCGCGCTCAATTAGCGCTGAACCGCGTGCACGTCGGCGCAAATTAAGCCACAGGTGCGTCGGAGCTGCGTTTGAGGGGAAGAAAAAAAAGGTAACGTCTCCAAACTCTCTCTGTTAAAAATAAAACACCATGAGAGGGAGGAAGCGGAGCAGACTGTGCAGATAAACTTAGTTTGATGAACGTACAGTGTACCTTGCTCGGACCACTCACGTCACATCTCCCCGGCTCCCTGAGCGGCTCGGTAAGAGGCGGCGGTGTCTCTCTCCGGGCTGCGGCGGTGGCGCTGGGCGGTGTGGCTCCGCGTGTCTGAGCGCGCCGTTTAACGCCCCGCACGCCGCACTCACCAACTCCTCCTCCGGCGCGCGCCCTGCCGCTAAACCGAACACCTCCACCGGCGGCAGCGAGCAGGTGAGCGGGGTCAGGCGGGCTTCAGGGGGGACAGAGGGTCTGTGTGCGACGAAGAGAAAAAAAAAACACACAGAAAAAGTTAGACGTGGAGCAGCTCCTCTCCAACTTAAAACTCCCCTCTTTTTTGTTTTGCTTGAGAGGGTTTGTTGGGAAAAAAAAACTTTGAATTTTTCGTGTTTTTTAAAATTATTTTTATGTTACATTTTACTGCTCAGTGGGTTCCTTAAAGGCACCCTCACCTCGCTCACTTCGGGCTGGTTGAAGTCTTTTGCCTTGTGCTCATTTGGTGCGTTTTGCCTCTCATTCCCCCCCACCTCACCCCACCCCACCCTACCCTCGAGGCGTGGTGGCCAGCTACATTTTCACCTGAGAAAAACGGCAGGTGACAGCGGACGTGAGGAGGCTGCACGGCACGGCGGCCGGTCGTTTTCCAGTATTGATGAATAAATAACAGGAGCATAGCAGTGTCGCGTCTGCCGCAGAGATCACATAACCCAAACGCTCACAAACTCCAATTCATTTATTTTGTTGCTGTTGTATATTTTAAAGGGCTATCTTTGAATATGTGCATTTTTAAATGTATTTTGGTGTGTAGTTTTCTGTAGGCTACACCCTGCACAGGTCGTCACATGAAAGCTGTTCAATGCATGTGTGAAGTGTAATAAACAACAGAGATATTAAAATTGTTGGCCCTATACAATACCACTCTACTTCATCTTAATGGGTCTATCTTCTGATCCAGTGTCACTCACATCACAAATTCCAGAAACATCAATATGTAAAAACTATTTTACATTTTTCTGAACACCCCCTCTCCCTCCCCCCTTCCCTGCAACTTCTGGAGCCTCCTTTTATCTCAGAAATGGGGTTTTGAAAAAAAAACAGAAAACAAATTGAGATAGTTTGGGATATTTTGTTCCGTCTCATGAAAGGTCCTCCACACGTTTCACATTCCCCCTCAGTGGGTGACTGACTGCCTCAGCTGTGGAGCAGAGCATGAAGCCAGCTGACAGCAGTAACCAACTCTATCATCTCCACTAGAGGGAGGGCTATCTCACAACAAGGCCACCAAGGAGCTGCAGCAGAGGCAGCTTTTATTTATTTATTTTCCCCGGGCGATGGTGTAATTCATAAACTGAATGAATGACAGTCAGGGCAGTGCCAACAACCAGGCGCACAATGGAGACCTGACTGCATTTACTCTGGAGCACAAAAACCTATCCATTACAAATGTGTAATTATTGTCCTTAATAGATTAATTCATGCTGAAAGATAGAAATGGGTTCCAGGCTATTGATGTAATCATTTCACTGAGGAAATTAAGTGACATTAAAAGAATGATATTGTCACCGTGAAAGTATCATTGATTCTTTTCGAATGCAATTAACTGTATTTGAAAATGGGACCTGCACATTGAGCCGCGCGAGGAGCACTGAGGATCACTTCATTTGTGAGCGATATAAAGACCAAATTATCCCATCAAAGAGAAAATCTATAAATGTAATGGCACAGCGCTTCAGCACTAAGGAATGACAACAGCGGTCCTGTTCAGTTCCCTGTGTTAGGTGTATTAACTAGCAGTGAGCGGCTCCCAACAACCCACAGAAAGATTATCCAGACTGCGCCTCGCTCAATTTATGAATTCACATGTGATTTTTTTATTGACCGACATAAACAGTCGTGTCTTAAAAGTAGGAGCCATGAGATATACGGCCGCAATATGTGATTTCATTGAGATATAGCCAGGAACTATCATTGCTAATAAATACAAGAAAGATTTTATGGAGTCTTTGTTTCAGTTTCTACAGTTCAGACTTTTGTCAACTAGAGCTGAAATGATCAGTAAATAAGTCTTAGTTTCAGTAGTTGATTAATCAGTCTTTTTTTAACTGAATATATTCAGGTTTTGGACAATTGGTCAGGCAAAACTTTAAATATGCTACCTTTTTTTATATATGTTATTAATAAACACTAACTGTACACAGTATTAGAATCAACTGATTATGCCCATCAAATGTAATTTCATGGGGCTTTCTTATGGTTTTCTGAATGTCACCATCAATAAATTACAATAATGGCCCACATCACTGTGGACTATAAATAATTACAAATTTCTCTTGCGTTCTCTTCTGCCCGTTATTGTACTTTGATGGTTAAACTGGAATGGATCCATGACACAAGTCAAGCTCAGACACTTTCAAATGTGAGAAAATGAAAGCTCACACAACAACTCTCACACTTTTTGTTGTTGCTTTCAGTTTTGGGATCAACACATACTTGAGGGTATACGTGTCTTCTACATTTTTGCAATACCAGTTTTGCTTGTGTTGTTTTGTGACTTTCCGTAGTCGCTCGGTGTGTTTTGATGGATTCCAACAAAAGCATGCTCGCGCAGCGGTTATTGGTCCATACAGCTCCCTAACCCAATTACACTGTTGGTAATCCAGTGAACAGAAATTCAGTGAAGAGGCACAGACACGGGCAGTGGGAGCAAAACATATCAGACATCCAGGCATCAGATGAACCAGGCATCAATCTCCAGTCCTGCTCAAAAATGCTGCATAATTCAAACCCAAACATTTCTCTCTGCGTGATTCAAACCAAATCAGGGGGTCCAAAGCCTCTCTCCCTCCACCTGCTGTCAGCCACCCTCCATCCCACCCTCGCCTAAATTTCATTTAGGAGACATCTTTCTCCCTTTCCCCATCTCTCTCATGCTCTCTACATTGCTGTCTCTTCTCTCTCTTTGAATTCAGTGCGCCGTAGCCCTTAGATTTACTTGCTTAACAAATATGGACAGGGGGCCTAAGTGGTTTTTGAAATCTTCGAATGGACTTTGGAGTGCCTGTGTTGTGCTGGGTGACAACAGTCTCTCTGTGTCTCTCTCTCCCTCCCTCCAACCTGTGTGTGTGTGTGTGTTTGTGACTGTGCGTGCCGGTCTGGTTGTCTGTCTGTTTATGTTCATGTCTGTTTATGTTTATGTCTGTACGTGTGCGTGCATGCACGTCTACGGCTTCCCCACGCTCTCCCAGACTCCCTGGCTGGGAGATGGCAGCGCTCGCTGGAGCGGCAGTCTGGAAATGAGATAAGGATGTCTGATTCATAGGATCTGACAGGAAATCTATACTCTGCAATGTTTATAATCCAGCCATTACTACACAGCCAAATGAAAGAACAATAATCCAATCATTTACTCCATATTTACCTGAGGCAGATTCTCGGCTTTAAAGGCAAAGTGCATTGCGCGGTGACGGAGGCTGTAAAGCGGCTGATATCGGTGAGGGCGCAGAGGGTGTTGGGGGGGCAGTTTTCAGCTCAGAGAGAGGAGGACGTGGAGGAGGATGAGAATGGACAGTCCTCAGGGGAGATGTGTGTCTACAGGACACGGGATGGTTCACCTGTGTATGCTCAGCAGGGTCAAGGGTCGCTCATTACTCATCATTAAGAGCCCATTGATTTATGAGTAACTTGCAAAAAAGGGAGTAACTTGAGTTTATGAAACATGAGGTTAAAGGTGACAGTGACGAGCTCTAAAACTTCCATGAATTAGTGTGAAAGGGAAAAAAAGCCCGCATGTACCGTATTAGCAAAAAGCTTCTACTATTACAAAGCATATACCGTTTAAAGGAGAGGTGTATTTGGCTCCTTCACTCTGATCCTGTGTCATCTATAACAGAGAAGTCCACAGAGGTAGCGTCTTCCATAAGCATAGAGGAATTCTCCGGTGGGGGTTCACTTATCATAGAGTCTTTCATGGACAGTATGAGCTGCTCTTCATTGTGAACGAGGGGGGAGGTTTATCTTATTTGGAAAAGTGAAGGGGGCCTGCCCTTATCTGTCAATAAACAGTAATTAGATTTTGTGGCCGATAGCGTCGATTGGTTTCTAATCTAGCTGTCGCCCTAGACGTGTGTAATTAAAATCCTGATTGATAAAGGGGCAGAAGCCCGCCCACGCCACCACTTTACCAGACCCTACCCCCGACCCCTTCAAAACACAAACAAGAGAGAGATATGAAAGAAGGCCTGGGGAGAAAACTGCACTACCTATTGATCAGCTCTATCTGCCTTCCTATCAATGCCCTTTTCCCACAATGGAGGGGCTAGTACAAAGGTTTCTCACGTAAAACTTCATAGCTAATCTTCATCCGGCTGATGTTATCCTCCCAAAAAATAAAAACCAAAACAAGTAACATTTAACCTAAGAAAACAAAAATTCCGCTACTTGCGTTAACAACAAAAAAAACAAACAAAAAAAAAAAAAAAACAAAGATTCCCTGATTTCTCTAAAATAAGAAATAAAGACATTCTTACCACTAATGAGGGAAAGCTTACTGTGATTGTAGTGCAATCAAGGAAAAACACCCCTTAGGCAATACAGAGATGAAAAAGGAGCAACGCATTTTATCTATTTAACTAATGGGCCTGTGAATACAAGAATAAGGTCCAGGCAAACACACACACGCACGGGCATACACACACACACACACACACACACACACACACACAGGTGAATGTCAAATGTGCATCACGCATTAGACAAATAAGGTAGTACCTTCAAGTCAGAGGACTCCCACAGAGACTAGCCAGGCTGAAAGATGTTCAAAAACACTGCCTCCAGACTTCACTGTCATCAGGGTCCATGCAGACAGGCGAGCCAAGAAGAAAGGCAACGTGCCGTCTAAGTTCTGGAGACAAAGGGACAATAAAGAAAGTGAAATGGTGAGAGAGGAGAGCAGGACAGAGAAAATGCATCAGGCTAAGAAGCATCCAGCTACGTGAGTTTGGCCAGTCGATACCTCGTCATGACTAAAACCTCTAAAACAGCATGACGATGATAATCTTTCTTATAGAGTCACAATTTTCCTGGTTTTCTGCAGGATTTTTTTAAGCTCTGCTAAAAGTGAGAGTGTGCAGACTGCAGGCCTGTGACCTTTGCTGTGTGACACTGGTCACCTACTGTCACGTGTGAGGGCTGACCCACAGCGGTGAATGATGGCTACATACTCTGCCTCACCCTCCCTCTGTGACACATACACACTGGCATATAGGCATGCATGCACACAAACACACGCACATACTGTACCCACTGTGGAGTGGATAAACCAGCTCTCACTCAACAGCACACCAGTGCTCCTAACACATCAAGAACATAATAAATCACAAATTAGAAGTGTGTGAGTGTGTGTATTTCAAAGGGGGGTTGGGCTCGCTAGAAAGCACTGGTCCAGTGCCTAATTTGATTCTTAATGGAAGGCAAAATTTCCAAAGGAAAACTTTCATTGGGCACAAAATGACTTTCCTTAGTTTTCACTTTCTCACACTGTGAGAGGGATTGAGATTGATAAATGCTGGCAGTGCAATGCCAGCCCATGCATGGTGTTTCTCATTTAACTGATTTATGTAATTTCCTCGCTAAACAGTGATTAATAAATGGTTACCTAAACAAATGGCACGTACACTGAAAGAAATCTCACTAAGAAAGGGTTTTAACTTCTTTACCTAAAATCTGGTGCATTGTTTGTATAAAAAAACATCTGATGTTATAGAATGGTTATTCGTATGAAAATAATAGTTATTACAGTTTATCAGAAATTTAAATGTCTCTATTCCAACATACATGTGCTGTTGTAAAATTCTGTTGTGAAATACAGATTTTTAATTATCCCCAACTTTTTCCATCCACATCACTATAATACGAAAGAGTGAGCAATAACAGCAACTCTTCAATATACTGTGTTGTAATGCAGGAGCCCTGATATAAATATTATTTTAGTGATATTTAAAATGTTATGGTTGTCAAAAGTGCATCAGAGGTGTGATGCAACATTTCTGGTGAGCACTTTTTTGTGGACATAGTGGACACCTTAAATGCAAACGACTACAACATTTGGCTGCATTTTAATTGTCAGTGAGGTGATTGGATTTGGAGGTGATTTTTAGTTTTATAAAAGTACAGTTCAATTAAAATCCAAATGCAGATAAGAACTGTAAGAATGCAAGTATGAAATACAACATGATAAATTATAATATTTTTTATCTGGAAATAAAATATATTTAGATTGTGCTCATGATATCTCATGATCTAAGTAAATGTCTACCCTTGAAAAAACTTAGAAAGAAAACTCCTGGATATAAAAAACCTTGTCTTGTGTGAATAAATGTGATTGGAGATCAGATTCTCCTTTAGATTCTTCTTAAGTATATCTTCTCTCCTGATAATAAGGCCAGCTCCCCCTGTGGTGCCACAACAGTAGAGTGACCTTGTCACCAGGGTGCCATGTGTCACAGTGGGGGGACCCAGAGGGAGAGGATGGGGTGAACAGATCATCTCCCTGCATGCCTGGTACCCGTGCCCTACCCTTCCTGCTCCCACCACAAGCGCCAGCACCAGAGAGGCCGGTGCAGGGAGAGGAGCAGCTCCAGGCTCTGGAGAACATGACTCCAATTAAGCTGTGGAGGCCTGGCTCACGCTTCACTGCCTCAGCCCAGTTGTCCTAAGCAGGAAGACACACAGTCAACCCAGGGAAATGAACTCTGTCAGCATAGGAAAGATAGTCAATGAGAGAGTTAGATCCATATTTGTGCCAGATAAGGACTCACCGGGGTCCATCAAGAAACCACAGGGTGTAACTTAGTATAAATTCATGATCGCTGCAGTTTTGATAAAATGTTGTCAAATGATATAAAAATTAAACCAAAAACCACAAGTAAAGAGCTTGACAATGATAGCTTGTTTCCTGTTTTGAGAGCCCTGGAGAAAAAATGTGGAGAGTTAAGCACATAGTAATAGATGGGAGCGATTGAGAGGCCTCGTTTTCCCCTGTGATTAAAAATGTATGTTGCCACACGCAGCCTTTGGTGTGGAACTCTCCTGGAAAAGGAGCTGGTTAATATTCAGGCCCATGTCTGGCTAATGTCTTAAAGTGATAAATAGGAGGGGGTTGCTGCCGTTTGATTGTTCTTCACAGGCAGTCTGGGAGCAGCAGCACAGGGGGATTTAAGGTGGAGGAATCCTCTCAAAGCTCCTCATTCATTCACTCTCAGACGCCCCATCATTAATTGGGCCTGTCGACATGACTCCTCTGTACCAAGGGCCACTGGCAGCTACCATGGTGGATGAGCTTTTTAAGACAGTTCAAAAGAGTCCTTGCTTCATGAAAGGCATTCAAATTACATGAAATTGCATTCATGTCAAGCCTTGCAGGCATATTCATACAGTACACTGGCATAATGTCTTGTTTCGTGTCCTGCATATCTGTGTGACTATATAATCGTCCTCTTGGGAGCAAATCACACTATGAACAGTGTGCTTTACAAACTATTAATACGTAATGTTTCATTTTTCAAACGGATGTACACATATATACAGTAAATACAGCACAGTATGTTGTCAGGGAAATGCAACCCCCTTCTGTGTAATGTAAATATAGCTATCTACTCCAATTAAAATTAGCGGTCTAATATACCCAAGAGTACCTGTCATTGTGGATGATAATATTTTCATAACAAACCTATTCTGTTTCTTCCAAGGCAGGAAGTAAAATGTAAAACTCCACAGGGAGTCAACAGTAGCTTCGTGGAAGAAAACCTCTCAAGTTGGTGTAAGCTTTGAAATGGAGACCAGATGTATCAGTACGTTTGTCTTTACCCGTAGTAGAGCAAAAGGACTTCTGATTAAGTGTATAGAATAATCTTTTGCACAGGTTTTGTAACTGAGATGCATAAAAGAACATCTAAATGGGTAGCTGAACCACAATATGTGTAGCAGTTCTCCCTTTGGCACAGTTTCCTCTCTGTCAGTTATCTCCCTGCTCTGTGTAAGTATAGCTATGCAGGGCAAGGTGAGTCCAGCCTTCAAAACTTTGTGATTTCCACTGATGTGAAGTTGGAAGGTGATAGCAGAAGGTGGCCAGATTTGGTTCATGATGTCAGCCATGTGATACTTCAGTATTTATAACCATTAGGGGCTGTATATATGTCATGAAGTACAGCAGGCTCTTTTTTCAGGGTGGCCGCTGTCCTACTTCGCTTCCATCCTTGTCCAACTGTTTCTTCATGGAGATATAGGTAGCCTCTACTTCAGGGGGAACAGCTTTCTTTCAGGCAATCCGAGCTGCTGTGGGTTGCGTTCATGACCTTTTACATTTAGATTTAAAAGTAGCTCATGGATGCTGTTTGACTCTAAAGTTGCTGTCGTAAAGCAAGTCTCATGCAGAGGTGTAGTGCTGATTCTGAGGCCACACTGGCTCACTAGACCTGACCTGAGAACAAAGCGCTGAGCTGGGATTGACTGCTCTGTGTTTATTTCCACAGAGCCCTCACACGTGGCTTTCAGTTAGGCCCACCAATGATTTCTGCTGTCTCTCTTTTCAATCAAACAAGCTCTTGCGTCATTGTTCACTGACTTTTTTCATACTATCGAAACTATTCCTTGTCTCACTTGAATGAATGGGACTAGAAAAGAGAACGAAATATGGAAAGAGTGAGGGAGATATCCTCCCAGTGCCATTTCCCCTCCTCCCCTCCCTGTCATGGAAGTGGTTTCTGTTATGGTAGTGGGAAAGCTACCCGCAACGGGAGAGATCCTAATTAACAGCCTATTCATTTGTGTGGAGCGGAGGGCTCCTGCTTTCTGAGCACTTGTTTTATGGTGGCGCTAGGGAGCCCTGTCCAGGGATTTGGAAGGGGATAATTGCCTTTGCCGCAGGCTGCAGTAATCTGGTCGGCTAATTCATTATTTTAATAAGTTAGCTTCTCCTCGGGGGTGTGCTAGCTGCGCTGCGCCTCAAACCTTGGTGGTGCACCTCGTTATTGTGGCGCTCTTTTACACCGCCGCCCGCACGGGGTTAATAACTGTTATTAGCCTCTCTCCTCAGACTGCAATTTCTCGTTTAACTGGGGCGATTCAAACGAAACCTTTGCGAGCGTCTAATAATCAACCTCTCTGGAACCAGGGGTAATCCCTATGAAGGGGTCCATATAGAGGAGAGGGGTAATGGATGCAATCGCCTGAGTGCCTTTGCCTCCGCTCCTTTCATTATGGCTCCTGATGTTGTTTTTGTTGTCGATGCGGCTGTTGTTTTTACTCAATTCCTACAAAATCATTTGAGGCAAGAAATATTTGACTTGAGCGAGGGAAATGGATCAGAGTTATACATACAAATAAGATGATCATTAGGTTTGCGTAACTAATGGCTTCATTTAGGCCATAATCTTCCATCTCTCTAATAGGCTATGCAGTCAGTGGGACATGTGCATGTGTCTGTGTGTAGGCAGGTTTAATGACTCCAGTGCAGTCAGACATTTTGTGCATTGGCTGATTAAAAACCATGTCATTTTAACAGGAACGGAATAAAGAGCGGGCTTCATGAATAGAAGTATTTGAAAAATCCAATATTGGAGATGGTGACGGTTTGATGTTTGAAGGAACCTGCAGTTAAAATCCAATTATGAGTACAGCACAAAGTAGTTAAATGGTTTTCAATGCACCAATTGGATACATTATTTCTCCATGTGACGAAAAGAGATATCCTAATTCACTTTTGAGGGAAAACACAATGTAGACAAGGCAATCCTATTATGTGTCCCTAGATATCCCTGCTTTGCATCTGCCAATGACAAAGTCTGTCACTGTGGATAAGTAAGAGAAAACATTCGGACTGTCCTTAACAGTAAAGTTATACACAGAGAAAGTTAAAGTGTTCTGACTGCTGGAGGCCATTTGTACTCCACAACTGCACTTTACCAATTACATCTCCATTCACACATTTAACAGAGCACATTACAAACACATTTCTGCTTTCACCACTAACTGCATCTTAATAAGAATCCATCTCGAGTGTTTGGTGTCCTCTGTACACTCGGGACAGTGTGGGCCTCAGTCCACATGCTCTCTGTGGCTTATGTTCCATCCTGTAGACCGGCTTGTTTAGCTGTCATCATGCTGTGACCTGCCAGCCACTGTGAAATGAGCTCCTGGATATTAAAGAGGCTATCTCTTTATCTATACTTAACCATAGCGGAGTGACACATCACATGGACCCAGGCCCTGCAAAGGAGAGGGGCAATATCATCTAGGGGTGGAAAATGTTGAAATGACCAAGGCCATATTCAGGGGTCAGTCATATGACTGAAAGAATAACATTTCCACTAATACGCCTTCTCGTCAACCCAACAAGAAGCTATTAAAGCACCTGATGTATTGCACAATGTTTATCCAAGAATGTGACAGTCTGCAAATGGCTCTGCGCGATCATTTAGCACTTTTATCTGCAGCTAAAAGTTAAACCTTCTCTTAGCCATCTGCACACACTGGTGGTTTTGCTCCATAAAGTACGCACGTGATAGTAAATGACCTGGTTCACTATTAACTATTATCCACTTAATGTCCTTCCTGGCCTGCCACATGTGGAGCTTTAGCTGAGCACTGGCCTCTGGGGCTGCCTGGGGCTCGTTCAGGGCCATGGCTTTTCAAAGCCCACACTGCCATCTGCTAGACCAGCGGCCCTGCTCCCATTCTCCCGGCTGATGTGGCTGCAGCTGGGACAGCAGAGGCCCACACCCAGGTGTTTACCGCAGCTTCATGCATATGGATTCAGAGATTGCTATAGATCTCTGATAACATATGTGGAAGCTGACACACCGCTAATAAATACTCTGCTATGTGGACAGTATTCCTAAATGCTATTTGTGCACAAGGAGGAGTTTGCCTATTGATTTTTTTCCTCTTATGGATATATCTCATTTGACACTCTTCTGTGTGAGGCAGTATTGATCAATGGTATCAGCTGATGTTGTTTGAAGAACTGCTGGAGTGGCATAGCTCGGCCCTGCAGTCCTGCCCACCTTAAAGCCGCTCAACTTAGCATGACTGGCTTCTAATGAGCGGTCCCTCCTCTCATCACACAATCCCGAGTCCCTCCCTCCCGCATTCATCAATTCTCATTAGGGAAAATCATCATGTGGAATACCAACTTTTGGCCAATATTCATCACTGTCAGCCCTCATCCACGGCAGCACAATGACAGACGCAGGATCTGGGAGTGCCTAAGTAGCACTGACTTAGCTCTTTTATTCCCTAATCTCACCCTCTGTGCTTGTGGAGCCCAAGCAACTCTCTGCAGTGCACACTCCCTGACAGCAATTACTTTATGCAAAAAGAGTGGAGGAGTTCAGTGAGTGGCGTGAGTGAGAATAAGCCTCCTCTGAACTCTGGTTGTTGGCAGGCTGCAGCATTCCAATAGGACCAGCTCACTTCCCATGGGCACTAAAGGGCAGGGAGGAGGGAGGAGAGATGGCAGAGGACAGCTTTGTAGCACTGTGGCAGGGATCTTGTAGTAACATCACCCATCTAGCCATCGCTCAGTATGCTGCTGCTGTAAAATGATTGCATATTTACAAGGATTCATTGTTAACTTGCTCGTACTGAACGGTGATTCCCCCAAAGGGTAGTTCAAACTTTACATTACTTAGCATTGTAAGCATATTGCAAATATTTAAAAATGGAAGTCTATTTTGCTTTCTTGGTGAAAGTTATGGTGTTAAAGATGAACATGCCAGATCTTTCTAGACTATAAGAGCTGCAGCTGTCAGGAAATCGGTGGAGTTATATCTCTTACATTGCTGTGGCTGGCGAAAAATATACAGCACCTAACCCCCGTACAACCACAATCTGTCATTTTTACACTTGGTTTGAATTGAAACAGTAATGAAACATAATGTGGCAATTATTGAGCTGTAGGAGTGCTGTAGCTGGAATTTTTGTTACCTTTGGACTAGGCTATGTGGTATGTGATCTTCGCCCCTTTAACTCTCAGTGGATATCCCAAAATGGCAGACTATTCCTTTATGTATGTACACTCTAGGAGCTTATCTACGTCACAGTCAGATTGCCTTCGCCAGCACTGTGTCCCCCCTCCTGTAAAAATTAGCTTGTGCGTGTCATTCTCATAACGGCAGCACGATCAATACGTTCATTCCCATTTTAGACGCTCTGCCCCTTCGCCCACCCACACCCAAGAATAGGACAGCTTGCAAAACCCAGCCGCCATGTCAGCTAATCACAGCCCTATTGCTTCAGTCATTCGTGCCCCATCGTTGGCCCACACCGGCTGCCTGCCCAGCGCAGCGAGAGATTTTACCCAGAGGTCAGTGGGCTGGCCAGCCTGTCTCAGTCCAAACTCCCCTCCTGCCAGGTGGATCAGAGGGAGGCTAGCGGTTTGCTTCACCGCTGAGTAAATGAGATCACACCGCCACAATAGGGGGGCTGCCTTTGGGAGACCTTCATTCCAGGCTACAAGATAATAGTGGAAAACCATTTGCATCAACCAAGGGGACATTATAATAAATCAGACACCGTGATAAATTCTCTTAATGCTTGGCACTAACAGGTGTTAACTGAATCTCAATTATTTTCATTTACCAGCAGCTAGAGAGCCAAAGACGGTTTCTGTGTTTTGTCAGGAAAATGTAAATTAGTGGAAGCTCAACTGCTCCAGAGATACACTGGATACACATCTCTGAATTAAAGCACTTTGTGAAGTTGAATTATAAACACGCACTTCAAAATCTCTGTATAATACAGTACAAAAACCCTCTAATAAATACTAATTTCATTAAATATATTTTGTTTTTTGTGGGATTTTGTGGGTTATTAATTCAGAAAGGCTGAAGATGTTAAGCCAAGATACATTTATGCATTTATCAGTCAATAATGGGTCTGTGTGTAACCAATGGGCCTTACAAAATTGTATTATTTTAAGTCTGTGACTGCTGCATCAGTAATTAAGGAAGCAACACACCACCTATGTGAACCTTTGTAAGTTGGCCCTGCTTCATGTAAAATATAATAATATCCACCTACACTGCACGGACAGATGGACAGAAAAACTTGAAGTAATGCTTCTCATCCCTAAATATGCTGAATCTTTTATGAATACAAACATGCGCGTGCACACGCACACACACACACACACACTAGCGGATGAAGACTACATTGGGGAACCTTGGAGGGCAACATATGATGGCCTGAGGTGGTGTCTCAGTGTTTGAGGCCTGAGCCACTTCCCTCAGGGCTGCCAGTGAGAACATAAACAAACAGTAGTCCTCCTCTGCAGGGAAGCATTGCACAAAACTCACAATAATAAACTGCATATTAATGTTGATTTGATTTGACGTGGACACTGAGCACAGGAAACGCTGTGGTGATCAAACCGTTGGGCTGGGTGTTGAAGCTTTGGACGAAAAAATTGGTCATAATGTTAAAAAGATGTAAATGAACATGTCAGTCAAAACCAAAAATGTGAAGGAGGTTTCACGAGTACGAGCCTCGTCTGTTTGTTTTTAAAAAGATGATGAGAAACAAACGCTTCAATACCAATTTCAGCCCAGCCAAGAAATAGTTTGCCACATAACTCAGTATAAAAATGCTATTTTGTTTTTTTCCCCCAACATGCACACATTAAAAAAACAAGATGAGTTAATTTGTCAACTGGGATTGATTTTACCATTGTACAGAGCCAGGATGGCTGTTCATGCATAACAGGTTTTTCACAATCTGATTTACAGAAACCAGCATCTGGACAGACACTGTAGATGCACATTTACACCTGAGTCAGGTCTCTCAGCAATGCAGGAAACCTGAACTTTTTCTGTGTGTGATAGATGGATGGCAGAATATCCCAGAGGGACTGGTGATTAAACAGGAAGTAGAGAGAGTTACTGAACGGAGCAGGGGCTGGCTGACCCCTCCTTCCTCACTCATGTGCTGCTACAGAGACCAGAAGAGAGGAGGGGAAAGATGAAAGGGAGCCATAGATTGTCAATAAAGTCAATATGGCATTGTGTTACACGTGCCCTCTGACCTAAGCAGGGTTACTAGCTCTGATGTCCATACTGAGATGGGACTATTGGTGGAAACAGTCATAATTTATCTCTATTCAACAAATGGATGTTGCATGCTTTTTCATTCAAATATGTACTGATAAGAGTGACTGAGAATTATTAACTAGCTTACCACTGAACCGTGTCACACAATGATCATCTGAAACAGAGAGACAGGATTTGTAAATGACAAAAAAGATCAGTAAATGTAGCTTTGATGTACTTAATTTTTATTCTATTTTGGAAGCATATTTCATGTTGTCTTATTTATATGAAATTCTCACCTGAGTATGCAAATTTTTTAAAAAAATGATCTTGCAGTCCCTTTATCAAAGCATTATCTCTTCATACCTAATTAGAATTCCAGTCACAGTCAATGAAAAGCTTGTTTCAACATATACCGTATCACCACTGCCTCTATACAGTAATGCCACTGAGCTGAAATCTGTCTTAGACCTGCTACTTTAATTCATCTCCAGCATCCCATGTTTAATTTTTAGCCTTGGCTGCCCACAGGGACTTTAACCCTTTCTGCTGTCTCATTTTAATCGGATGCTTTTTTGTTAAATGTTTAACTTAAATTGGGAGCCTCATAAATATTCCAAATCACTCGTCCTGTGTTTGATGAGGAAATGAGCCTCGTACCCGCCGCGATTCCCCAGGCAGGCAGGCACGGAGAGAAAAAAAACCCCTACAACTTAACTCTTGGAACTAGACCTGTGCGCCGCTCTGACAGCCTACATTAGCAAGCAGCAAATTGTTTTAACAATGTGAGGGCCGCCTTTGTGTCGAGATAATGATGATATCTCTTTTCTGTGGCGCTACATGCTACTGAGGTAATCATAAAGGTCTCTACTGTCATCTCTGCCTGAGAGCACCTTTTATGGCCTAAAGGGACAACAGCTTGTGCTGAATATGAATCTCACTGCTCTATCATAGACTTTACATGTAGCATGATGATCTCAGGCAGGTTTTGATGTCTACTGAAGTGACTTATATTTATATAAAAACGGGTAACACTGGTGACAGTAGCGCGCAGGCAGTTAATATCGCAGCTCCCCAGCAAAGGTCGAGCAGGTCTGACCTTTGATTTAGTCAGATAGGCCGAGGCCTGCTTCAGAGTTTCTCTCTTTTTCTGTCTGTCTTTCCCTCCCGTGGCTCTGCGGTCATTAATCTTCCACACAGGTGCTGAGGACTCCTGACCCTCTGCTCCACTTCCTCCATTAGCACTATGACAGCTCCACTGTAAGGTTCATACACCCAACCCTATTTCCATCCCTCTTCTCCCACACCACCTCAAACTGGTCAGGGAACTCAAATCCACGGCTTCCCCTTCAGCCTCCTCAAAAGTACAATTATACTTGTTTCAGTGCAGCTTTATCATCCAGTCTCAGTATGAAGAGACTGGGTTTTTTCACTGTTGGTAAACACAATCCGTTTAAATAGTTTCCAAAAAAGAAGAAGAAAAACAATGTAGAGATAATGTAATGTGTAATTTACCACCGTATATCTAACTAACTAAAAAAATCTGTAAACCATTCTCAGGCCTGATACAGCAAAAGTGCTGTGTGAGAAATGCAATGAGAGTGCCAAAGTAAAAGTACTCATGCCGCAGAGTGGCCCATGTTGGAGTTACATTATGCAATGTTATATTACACGTCATTATTAATAATGCATATAAGACTGCCATAACAAGCTGTTAATGGCTGGTTGGGGTAGAGCTAATTTGACCTATTTACTGTTTATTTTTATTTCTACAGCAGCACAACATATTTAATTGAGATGGTCGGGTTATTTTGTGTATATCATTTTTATTGTCACATTAAGTAGTATAAATAACTGTAATTGAACTTATAAAGTACTTGAGCAAATGCATTCACATTTCACTTATACATCCCTCCCAAACAAACAATTTTATCTGTATAAATGGCTTTTTACAGATAAAATAGAACTGGAAGAAATGCACGTTACTCACACTTCTGTTACAGTGCACCATCTGCACCAGACTGCAAAAGTGCAATGATAATGTGACAAGACCATGACAAGATTTCTCAACTCGAGAACAATACACCAGCCCTCTTTGGAGGCCCTTGTTTTTGTCAGTGTGTCTGTGGACACATCCCAGTCAGAGTTGTGAATCTGTGCCATGTTCAGAGGTCGCGACCTCTCTGCTGTAGCTGCCTCCCGCACACAGTTTCAGTTTCACAGCAGAGGAAACCCCCACACAACAGCTGGACTGCCTCACACACGAACACACACACACAGACACACACACACATACACACATTTACACACGTACACACATTTACACATTCACACATCACACACAGACATAACCCTACACTAACACATGCAGGCAGTTGTTTTAAAATATGCAGCATCTCCGTGCATCCTCTCACAGGCTGCCATACGCCCAGGCCCAAGGCAAAGGAAAACACAAATGTCAGTCAGGATGAGGAAAGGTTACATGGAAGCTAAGAGCTCGATACTGTTAATTTGCTCCCTGGAGTCTAAGGAGTCTAGTGGAGTGGAGTGATCCAACTTCGCTAACTCATGAGACATATCCAAAATACCAACTCCTTCGGCAGCCTGCAGCCATTTACTATGAAGAAATTGGACATGGATGTTCAGACTGTAGAGGGATGAGTGAATTCTCCTTTTGATTTCACAACAAACTCCAGTGTGTGGTTGAATATAACAATCTTCAAGTGATAATATTTAAAATATGTAGAATTTCAATGGTCCACAAACTTTTTCTGCCATGATCTCCTGAGGAAGCGAAATAATCTCACCCTTGATTATAAACCAGTTCAATTTTAATGATTGATCAACAGTACTGGCTAAACTGAAATACAGTTATCCAAAACATTAAATGCATATTTCTTTAGACTGTTACATGAATTGCCTCCATATTTCTGTTATTTTGGCATATTTACCTGATGAGTATCACCTTTTTATTTTTGTCACTGTCACAGATAGGTCCAGCTTGTATGTCTGTTTTTTTTTATCTTTTCAATTTTTCAAATCTAAATCTTGATTAGCGTTTAGTGGAATGAGAGAAGACAGTTATGTATTGTTCCCACATTTATCACAATTGAACCTAACTTAAATTCCACCGCACACTTTCACCCCTGCATTCCTTCTACCATAGTTCGAGTTATATGATGTAATTTCCTTCAAATGTTAAAGAAGAACAGTGAAAAGTGTAAAAATCATGAAATACTGCACAAGCTGCCATGAATAAGATTAAACATACTTTCAAAAAGCTTTTATGGATATACATTTATTGTAAAGCCTGTCTGCAAAATACACTACCATTATGAGGGTTTCTGTGCGATCTTGCAAAAGTAATTGTCCCACACAGTGTTAAATATGTATGTCAAATATTCAGTGTGCTCCACAAAAGTTTAATGGATATTTTGTACGAAATAGTCATTTGAATACCTTTACATTCCATCAGTGTCCTTTTGAGGGTGGATGCGCTGTGAACGTGGTGTGTGAGGTGTGTGTATATTCCTGGTGGTCCCATCCAGACGGTGTGTCTGACTTTCAACATGTCTCTCCTCCCCATCTCACCGAGGTCACCTCGTTGGTATCGCAAGCGCAGCAGTCACATTGTGCTTCAATGCAGACAGATTGCTTATAATAACCGTTAGAGACCTTTCATTTTTCCCTGTCAGCGATTTGCAGGATAATTTTGGCACCCTTTAAGGATTCAGCTCCCCTAATAAGAGGATAAAAATAAACAAGCTAGTTGTTGAAGCACTATATTGGGATGGCATAATCCCATTTACAAGTCTGAACGCACTCTGGCCAATAAAATCAAACCCCAGCAACATTGTTATATGTGGCAATTTTCACCATTTCTAAAACAAGAAATGACTGAGTGCTATGCTTTTAGACTGCCAGGATTTACTAAATGGATGAAACGTCACTTTCCAAATTCCATTACTAAAGACCTACAATGAAAAATGCTCAGTCAATTCGTGTACCATAACAAATATTAGGTACATTTATTTTTGGGTCAGCCTTTGACCAATTATTGGCAACAGATTACATTATAAGTCTGTTTTAATGTACTTACACTTATAGCTTAAGTTTCAAATTCTCCACAAGTGAAGCACATTGATTTCTGCAGTGAGGTGCAGACACACTGGAGCTACACTCTCCGTCCGTTGTGTCACAACTGATCTGACAAGAGCCCGACAGCCACGTCACAAACGCGTACAGTCTGCAGGTACACCTCATTTGTTCTGTTCTTTTGATTTTCGACGAAAGCGGGATGAAAATGTGCTTTGGCCATGACAAGCAGATACTCAAAGACATTAAGCGGAGCCAAGAGATTAGGTAAATTAATCAAGTGATGAAAGTTTGGGAAGAGAATGGTACGAAAAGGTGATGTATGAAAACAGAATACAAAGTATTGTAGGGCGAGATAGAAAGAGTTGGGAGAATTAATCAACAGAGGCTGAAGGACAGAGGTTGAAAGAGTAAACTAATGTCGGCTCTGCCTTGAGTGAGATGGACATTTAAAAACATAGCCAGAGATCAATACACACAAGGCTATCTCTGCTGATAACATCTATCCATTACTGTCTTCAAAGTTGAACACATTTAATTCTGCTTTCTGATTAAAATAACTCAATGCTCACTCAAACACATCTACATCCTTTGGCAAAGAAAATGTTATTGTCAATGGACAAATATTGTGACAACTTATCATTTCAAAGTATGAATTATGCAGTATTACAGACAAGTTACTGTATGTGTTAATAATCTGTGAAGGTAAGCTATAAAACACTGAAGCAAAAATGGAGTTCACTCAGGGGCACACAGACTGGCACAAAATAAAATGTGTGACATTAATTCCGGGCCTCTATTTATCCCATTTCCTATACTCTCTTTATGTATCTAATATTTCTAATTTACCACCGTCCAGGAAAAGTGACACAAGAAGCCATAAATTCCCTTCTAATTCCAAATAATTCCGATTACATGGACGAGTAGTTTTCAATCAGAAAGATAATCTGGATGATAGATGGTGGGATAATTGGCTGTCTCTGCCACGTAAATATTGTGTCGTTCTATTAATCTTGCCGAATGAAGTGTCAAGCTGTCACTCATTCGTCAAACTGAATTAGGAAATATAACGAATAAATAAATGCATGCGGGTGGCAGTGGATGTGTGTGTGTTTCTGTGTGTGTGTTTCTGTGTGCGTGTGTGTGTGTGTCTATGTGTGTGTGAGAGAGAGAGAGAGAGAGAGAGAAGGAGAAATAAGATGAGATGAGAGCAGGCAGCTGCAGTGGCCCCCAGTCAAAGTAAGAGATGAGAATGGGAGACTTAGAGAGATGAGTGTGGTGGTCGTCTGTGTTTAAAAGTAAGTGAAAGACAGAGGGAGGAAAAAAAGAGGGTTAAAATATAGAAATGTATATATATGGACAGAGGATAGAGGAAGGACAAGAGTCTCAGTTCTACTTCCCCTTCAGCGAGCATAAAATCATCTGGAGTATTACACATCTTAAAACATTACTGTGTAACAATACACCGCGCTTAATCTTGCCAAAGGCGTTTTTATCAGGACGGATACCTTCAGAATTACATTGTCTTTTCTGTCCCAGGGTCTGTATCTGTCAAACGTCAAAAGCAGCTCCAGCTGCTGAATATTTTACCCAACTATCAGGAAAATAGCTGAGATTGTTTTTAGCCTAAGAGGAAAAAAGGCCATTTCTTCAAATAAACTCACAATTATATTCACTGTGCATCCTGGTAAGATGTAATAAATGTTTACTTGGGAACTGAATGCAGAATATAACACACAGCCCAGGAAATTGCTCCATTTTATAATTAACATGTAAGAGATGAGTCAAGAGATGATAAATATCTTATCTACTCTTTAACCTGTAGGACAGGAAGATAAAAAAAAATCAAGCAGTGACATCCTTTTAATTTAATTTATAAAGATCATAATTAATGACCTGCAGGCTGCAGGAGACCCCATTTCAGACTGGAGACAGAGAGGGCCTCAGCCATAAGAATAAAAATGAAGTTTTCATTGAATTCTGAATTAAATCTCAAATATCAGTAATTTCACAGAAAAGGTCAGCTCTAATGGAGTGCCTTCCTGCGTCTTAATATCTCATATTTCTCTTGAAGGAGTCTACCTGGTATGACGCAGGGCCACTAATTGTGGCCGCTTAATTAATGAAACCATCAGGTGTTTGCAAAGGCAAACAAAGAGCCGGGCTCTCCTAAATCATCAGTGCCCTTCGACATGGTTATTATCCAGCGGCAGGTGAACCCTAGCCTTGACGCATGACAGATTAGATCTTCTCAAAGGATGGGCCGTCCATTTATCTGCCTGATAAACTCAGAGCCTCTCTCCATTTTCAATCATCAGAAAGGAAATGAGATTAACAATCTAATGATGCCGGTACCCCCACACCCTGCACACACACCCGCTTACACACTCACACAAAACAATACTCATGAGCAAATGTCCATTTATCGTTGCTTTGATTATGAGCGCAGGAAAAGGCATCTTCGGTGATATATGGTCAAATTATTCTTTATAATATATCAGAAAACAGGGAGCTTTTTTTATTTGATGCGAGAATCCCATTCTCTCCGTTTCAATCCTGCCTGCTCTGCTGTGTCCCTGTTAAATCACACAGTGCAGCGTTGGGTTCACACTGTTCCGCAGAGGTCCTGGGCTTGTCATTTCACAGCTCCCATACCTCAGACCTAAATTTACAGTGCAGGGATCGTGCGCCCCGCTGTACTCCCCCTGTGGGTCAGCCCCTCCCTTGCTGTCCCTGACACGCATAGCAAGCATCCTGGCCCTCGTAAAGCTGACATCTTCACTAAACTATGCTAACAAGGCCGTAGTGATTTGTATATGCACGGCCCGATGGCACGTGGCGTTGGGGGCTGGGGGTGGTGGAGAAGAAGAAGAAGAAGAAGGCGGCGGTGGTGTGTGTAGGAGGATCACGGGTGGAATCCGCTCGTGTGGCGAGGGCAGCTAATCAAAGCGCCGCCGCATGCAAAGGTTCCATTGTGCACAGACGAGCATATATGCAGTAACAAAAACACATATCTGAGGGTGCACAGGGGGTGTAAGGTGACAGAGGAGGCAACCCCAGGGTCCAGTGAGCAGGCCGGGGAACATTTCAGCTCTGTGAATCCCTCGCAGCGCTGGGATTTATAGACTTCAGGCTGAATGGCTGGTGCAGGTGCAGAGCGCAGACAACTGCTTTGCTCTGCCGATGCAATATATTACTGAGCAACAAACATCAGCCGGGGTGTCACCGCGAACAACTCTTATTATTTAAGGCTGTGTCTTTTAAAGGTGATGAGCTTGAATGGCTCGGAGGGTGCAATCAAGTTGGGGGTTTGAATGCTCTTCACATTATTTATGAGGACTGAGGGGTTGATAAATTGAATTCATTTGTTTCATTCAGTTCATATGGGTGAAGATTAACCGGAAAGCAAACAAATTACATACTCTGAAATACTGTTACATTTTATCTTTAGATATACTGTACAAAACAACCTTTATATATATTTAAAGCTAATAAAAACATGAAATGAAATAAAGGTGATCAGTAGAAGTCTCTGTTTTTCATGCCTCTGCCTGTGTCTATTAATACCTGTGGTTGTGGGCTGGAGGACAGGGACCTGTCCACTGCTCGCTTGCCGGTGATTGAAGGGCCTGCATGCTCTTTTACTGCCCGACAGGTGAGGCTTATTTGAGGGCATCGATGAGAGCAGCAGCCCAGTCGTGACCCAGCCGCTGCTAATTTGAGAGACTCACAGTTAAAATTATATTACACTTCATTAAAACACACTTCTTTTTTATCTGTATAAGACTGACATTCAGGAGGCGCCTGGTTAATAAGATCATTCTGCTGAAAGACCCTCAACTTCAAAGCGAGAGTGAGAGTGCGGCAAGTTAGTGAACCTCAGATGGGCAAAGACGTCTGGAGGGCTTGTGTTTGTGTTTTGTTTGTGCATATCCCAGAACAGAACCAGCGAGTTGCCACACTGGACTCTCTATGGATAGCACTGTGGGTTTGTCAGCCCGCCACTTCATGTCTCTCACAAACAGTTGGATGGCTTGCCATGAAATTTGGTGAAGACCTTCACTCGCCCCCTCAGGATGAATTGTGATGTCTTTGGTGAAACAGGTGACATTTAATTTAGCACCGCCGTCAGGTAAAAGTTTCAGTTTGCCCATTAATTTAGTTCATGACCAATTACTTTCAAAACTAACACCAGTCTTGATAAACATCAGCATGTCGGCATTGTCACTGTGATGTATGCTTTTAGCTCAAAGCACCGCTGCGCTTATGTAGAGACACACTGGCATGGCTGAAGAGTTGTTTCCTAATCCAGAGATATTTTAGCTATTTTAACCTTCTCTCTGTAGCAGCATAACAGTTGTGGATGCACACTTGAAAGTAAGTAAAGTTGTTTAAAAATTTAGCAGGGGGGACATTCAGCTTTCTCTTGTTGATGTTACACAGTGTGATTGAGATCCACCGCCCCCCTGATTCAGATTCAGAATCAGATTTATTGGTCAGGTATGTGTGCACATACAAGGAATTTGACTGCAGTTTTTACAGTACCCTCTTGTACTAACAGGGTAAAGAAAATAGAAATAAATAGATACACTTAACCTACATAAACTTAATAACAAACTTAATATAAACATAACAAACATAACATACACATGGCATAACTTAAAGTGTGAACTATGGCAACCATGCAATCACAGTTTGTTGTAACCATTACTAGCACAGTGTCCTCTGAAGAAGAGAAAGAGAGACCAACACGTAGCGCAGATTCAGTGTGTGACACCAAGATGAACTTTGCAGATACGAGAATCTCCTTTCACTGTTTGTCCTCCACACCTCCAGTCATATATCATTCACAAACCAGACTGTCATTCATCAGATATCAAGATATAGATGTGACACAACTCATGCACAGGTAAGGTCAAAAGGGTCATGTGACATGTTAAAGTCAGTACACTATGAAAAGTGAAATTCATTTGTATAGCACTTTATAATGTAAAACATAAAATGCAACACATGAATGTCTATAAGATTTCTGAATAAGTGGACAGATCTCAAGGTATCTTACTTCTTTCTAAAGCATCCTTTTTTATATCTTTCCCAAAAATGTCAATGTCATAATGTCTGTTCTGCCCCAAGACTTTAATCTTATCTCTCAGAAATACCTAGACGATTGTGGTATATATCAATCTAAAGGATTATCAGTTGTTTTATGTAAGATAAACAGCATTTTAAGACTTAAGATAATCTATGAAAGCATGTTACATTTAGGTCACTCTCTCCCTGACTGTAAACGTCTTTCTCTGTCTCTCTAAGTGTCTCTCTAGCCCCGGGGTCAGCAGGTAGTGAGTCAGTAGAAGTGAATGAGAGAGCGCCTGATCTCCTGCGAGCGAGGCTGTCAGCGTGGCCCTGAGTGGGCTGTATGGAGCTTCTGTCAGAGGGTGTCAAATTTCCACGGTCCACACTGTGGCCCTCTGTCCTGCTCGTGGCTGCATCTCAATGGGCCCTTTGATGGGCCACCCGAGGCCTTTCATCATGCACCTTGCCACGGAGCATGAGGCCCGGGGCTCGGGGGGGTGGGTCAGGGGGGCGTCGGATTGCGCCGTACAACACCTGGCAGGTATGCACAACCACGTGCCTGAGACAAAACAAAAGCCACTCTGTCGAGCGTTTATTGGAAATTAATTTCCTCTCCCCTGTCTTTTTGCATTCATAAAATACAGGATGGAAAAGAACAGGATGATATGGGGCAGTCCTCAAACTCAGGCAGTCATAAGACATGTGATTGTTTACGGGCAGGAGGTCATTAAGGAAATCACAAGACTCACTGAATTTTAGATTAATATCTAATAAATCCAACTTATATTCAGCCTGACTTGTCAGATATTATTGTCTGATAATTTGTTAGAAAAATTTGTGTGCCTTTCAATCATATATGAGGGACAATGTGCATCTGGGTTAATATAAAGAATATGTTAAGTCTTAGCGTTGGAGTTAAGTGGTTTTGATGGGAGAGCACAACAATCTACATGCATTTTAAGCCACATACAACTAAGAGTGTGCTGTAAATTGGATAGCTGCATCTATCTCAGGTCTCATCTGAGTTGGCCCTCTCCAATTCCCATACACCTGCCCCTGCTTCCCTCCGCCTGCCTGTACTGCCCTTCTGCTCCTTTGCTCCTGCCCCATACACAGCAGGCCCATCCACAGGATCATCCTCTTCCTCCCTTATCTGCAGTTCAAAGCCTGTTGACTGAATTATCTCCGGACGGTAAGAGAGAAAGGAAACAACTGTCGGCAGCCCTCAGTCAGCCGGAGAGAAACTCTCCTCCGACAGCTGCTTGGTTAACTGGTCTTTACTGCCTAATCCCAAGGCGGAGGGAAGTGGGAGCAGGGGGGGTGGGGTGGTGGGGGGGAGAGCGAGCGCGCAGTGTGAGGAGAAGTCAGCATCTGCACACGGAGCTCTCCACAGACAAACGGGCTCAGTGTTTTCCTCTCGGGGAGGACGGTGTCATGAGATAGTGGCTGTTGGTAGCGAGAGCGGAAGCTGAGGTCTCGGGTTTGAGTGGCCACAGAGAGCGCTTGACTGAGGTGTTGAGAGGAAAGGTGCGACGGCCGGGCCCAATGGGAGGACGGAGGGTAGATTTAACTGAGGGGGAAGAAAGAACAAGCGCTGTACTACACGATGAGTGCAGCCTGTTGAACCCAGAACACCTGTGGTCACTGATCAAAAGCAAAGTCTGTGTGTCTGGGGGTACAGGACTGTATGAGTCACAAGGTTTCCATACTCGAGAGACCCTGAGCTCAATTAAAGAACGTCTTTACACCCTCATGTTGTGCTGCCGCAGTTAGCATCTGTGATCAAATACAACACTTCCACAGTGTCACATGTCCAGAAACTGTCCATAACTGTGGGTAACTGCTTTCTCATGAAAACCTTTAACTTAGTCACCAGTGCAAGAGATTTACTATATAATTAGGTTTTTCACGGTATTAGTTATAGTTATAACGCTGATTTAGTTTTCTCCAAATCAAATAATTCTGCTGGTGGCTGCAGTGCAGTGGCATATTGAGTCTCACAGTTTCTAGCTTTGTGCTTTGGGGACAGTTTTGGTCAAAGAGGCACGTTTGGTGTCGCACCAACGTTTTACACCACCACTCTTTGTTCCAAATTCAGCTCACTATCCTTCAGCTTCCCTCAGGTAGAATGAGCACTCATTCCTCAGCCCGCTCATCCTTCAACATATGGTTTCCACTGTAAATTTTGGCTGCGCTGGTCCTTTACGTTCTTACTATTACCAGCTGTTGGCCCGAAGCATATTCATACGCATTTAAAAACCCTACACATTTACACTGACGACATCAACACAGCCAGTCAGCATAAACGTTTTACCACCATATGGCTCGACCCTTAACTACAGTATGTCCTGTTAGATACAGTTGATTTAAAGAAGCCCGAGTCCTCCACATCCACATAGACCCCCCCCCCACCCCACCCCCGGGCCCTCTCGTCTGTCTTGGCTCTCTGGCACACAAGGTCATCCCCTAGCCAGTCACGACAGTCCAATTAAGGCGACTGATGGACGCAGCTAATTGGTAGGATTTATAACCTCCTTTTATTATGCTTTATGAGGAAGGCAAGTGGAGGGCATTACCATTTATAGGCCCCAGGCTCCATGCTGGATCACTGTCACCCACTACTGTCCAGCCTGACTACTGAATACTGCAGCTGGGACATCCAATGCAAGTGTCCTCACCCGTTTTTTTTTTTTTTTTTTGATATCGTCCGAGAGAAACTCAAAAGCGATAGAGGAGACGGAGGAGGATCGAACTGAAAACACAGGAAGATTGAAATGGAGAGTGAAAGGGGAGGACAGAGTTAAAGATGGGGTGAAGCATGGAGGGAGGCTCCACGGGGCAGGAAGGCAGGAGGAGGCAGGCAGGGATCCCATAATGAGTGTGTGGTTATTGATTGTATTGTCAGGGTGGCTGACCAGGGTCCCGTGTGCTATGGGCCCCAGTCCATCTGTGGACAATGCAGTCAGTTACACCTCACTGCTCCGTCTAATAAAGAACAGGCAGATTGATGTCACCAGTATGGTTGAACTCTACCTAACACTCACCAGCACCGCTCAGCACACACACCCACACACACACACATGCAGACAGCGGCTCATGTGAACAGTTAGACAGTCGTGAAGCAGTGAGATTTCCTTTCCTGGACAAGGGAATATTATAAGAACTGTGGTTTACAGTTGATGATATGTGTAAATATATATTTGGTTCCAAATAACAATAATTGTCATTCTCAATTAATGTCAATATAAACAATTACCTTATAAAGTTAGAACGTAAAATGAAAATGAAATTGTAAGCTGTTCAAATCTACAGCTACTTATATTTTGTAACAGGTTAGTTTATCTACACTGATATAAAGCATAACGAAACTAAATGTATTGTGTACATTTTGCATCACACAGCATGATAGTGAGGTACTGAATTAAAATATTGCTAGATTTATACAAATAACAAAACTTGCAATATCTATGTCTATGAATATTGTAATAAATATAGATTAAAAACTTAAAAAGTTCACTCTTACATTAGTCCTAATATGTACAGTTCATCAACACTGTACCACACACTGAAAATACACTACTTTTCGCACCAGTCAACACAGCGGCACAACATGTCATTCTCCACTAACTGACTGACAGCATATCAGGTCAGGACCCTTATATAAATGATGGAACAACTGCAGCCGTAATGACTGCTCTGTGTTCTGCTGGTTAAAGTTGCCTCCTTTAGGAGGAAGTCAGTGCCTCCACTCGAACATTTGGCTGCACTCGAGCCCCGTAGCCTCCGTGGCAGCAGCACGAGCGATTACTCCTGCGCAGCCAGCCAAAACACAAAAATCAATAAACAATCTCAACGTTTCTGAAGGCCTTTCGTCTGACTTAATAAATGTCTCAATCCACTGTTATGACTTCATTTTGCTTTAACGTCTTCTTCATGTGCATCTTTTGCCAATCAATTAGAGAATGGAGTGCCCCTTCTGTCACGACACCTGCCCTCCATCCGCTGCTGCAGAAATGCGCACACACACACATACACACAAACACACACCGTGCCCAAGCACAAGGTGAACTGCTATTTTAATCTTTGAAACGGGATACTTTTTGAAAGCACTCATTTAAATGGCTCATTAAAGGCCACGCCATCTACCCCTTTCAGGTCATCTTACGTCCCATGTTCTTGACTTAGTAATTTTATCTCATTTTAGCAGATAAAAATGTTTGCAACTTTTGCACATTACTCTGACGGAAATCTCAACAGTGTGTGTGTGTAAGTGTGCAGGAGAGGCACCATCTCCAGGCTGTCAGCGGTGATGACGACCACGGCATCTTTCTCTTCAGGCTGCTCCTGCTGTCACAGGCTCTAATCCTGGTGCGGCAGGGATGACAGGTGAGTGGTGCCAGAGCCCCTGGTCTGTGACTGGAAGCTCCAGGAGAATTTCACGCGCGCCCCTCTCTTGTCTCCCATCGATTCTGCCACTTCCCATTATTGTCAATCAGAGCGGCATCGTCTCCATGGGAGGAGCTGTGCAGCAGGCGATTGCCAGGGCAGCGGGGTGCAGAGAGCAGCGAGCTGCATGTGTGCCAGCCACTACGCCAGCACTGGGGCCACGAAGGGGCCCCTCTCAAGTGGCTGCCCGGGCAGGATGCCACGACTAAAACTGAAACCTTTTGCTTTACAACACATAATGCACATGGCTGAGAAGCACGGAGGGGTGAAACCTCTGGAGTGGCTTTGTGTCGACAAAAGGAGCAGCTGAGGCCCTCGCTACAAACATAGTTTCACAGGGCTGTCAGCAGGAAAGAAATGCTGCTCTCTCAGACGTGACCGCCTTGTTAGAAAAATGACATAATAACAATGACAGGAATAATGGAACAGAAGTGAAGCACTGTTCCGCAGGTTAAGGAGGGTTTGGGTGGTGGCTGCTGCTAAGTGATCTTCCAGTGTGGCCATGTCCCCCGGTGGCTCCTGACCCTGAGTAGGCCCGCTGGTGTGGCACCGAGCAGGCGTTCTGGTCAGGTGAGGCAACCATGCAGCAGCTATAAGCCCTGGAGATTGATGGGAGTGGTGCCCTCCCTCCATGCGCTGTAAAAGATTATCCGCTCACCCGCTGGAAACAAAGCTGTGATGGAAATTCGTCTCGCATCATCAGCAACAAAATATCTACACGGCGAAGCGGGAGTCTCTCATTTTTCATGGGCAATATATTAAATAAAAAAGGGCATTAAAGAAAAAGGGAAGGGGGTGGTCTGAGTGATAGCGCTAGTTAGTATTTTTTTTTAAATGGGCCACTTGAATGAGGGAGATTATACGGTTTTTATTGGCTGTCAGGAAACACAACTTTCTGCGTACTTCACCCGCTGAAGCTCGTAACGCTCTGATTAGAATGCCAGCAGAAATGAAAAGGGATGGTGCCGGTGTAAAGACGCAGGAGGAGCAGCAGGACGAGCACAGATGCCCCGGAATCTGCTCTCCCTCAAATACACATGGAGGACCAACACATGCACACCAATAAAGCACACAGCGAACGAACAGGCAGCACACGAGAATTTATACACCAAGTTTCACAGTCAGATCTGGTGTCAGGGACCGAGCCGTGCCTACTCTGATCCGGATACATGAGACACATGAAGCAGAGTGTTATCTCTCTCTAAGTGAATATTGCATTCAGCTGATATGTGATATTTGAATTTCCCATTAGGGGGGGGTGAAAAAGCTTGGTGATGCTTGCTCATTTCAGAGCAGGCAGTGAGTGGGAACCTTGCTTCACAGTTGCTGTGTGTCACGGTGGTGATAAGGATGAAGTGATGGGGGTGGTGGTGGTTGGGGGGGGACTCCTGAGGGTGTGAGTGGTAAGAAAACTGACTGCGGTTACTCACGGGGTCACCTACACAGGAGCTCGCGAGTCAGTTTGAAGACTAACTATCATTTAGCGGAAACTCAACCAACTCAACCTGATCGCTGTGATCTCCTCCAGTCGTTCAGAAGTGTTTTTAAAAGGCAGAACCGATAACCTCACCAGTAAAGCAGCAGATTGAAATCGGTCATTATATCGACTTGAGAGACTCCAGTCTGTTCACGTCTGTCAGCTTGTTCAAACTCGGCTTTCAATTTCCCATAGCGGAGAGAGAGTAAGAGAGGGTAACATCAAACTCCCAAACATGACAGAGCTGGCTCTTTCTGACGAGAGGAAGCCATTGATTTTTCCTCCATTTCACCATCAATCTAGTGGAGAAGAGGTGGCTGTGGGTGCTCAGACAGCTGATGATGTGATTTGTAACGGTGGACCACCGGTGAGCGAGAGAGAGAATTGCTCCAACTCTCAACACGTGGCAAAGTGACTACCACCATCCTCAGCATTCAGCCGCAAGATTAACAGTGGGGGATCTACTGATAATCTCGATCGGCCGAGGGAGTATTTTCTCTGTCAGCCACACTTACATTTGTATTCAACAGGACCACTGTTAAATCGCGTGGGGCTCGTGTCGCTCCAGCCGCAGTCGTTCCATCAGTTAGTCGATCTGTCCTTCCATCTCAGACTGAAATATCCCCACAGTTACTGAATGGATTGCCATTAAATTTTGTAAAAAAAAAACAAAAAAAAAAAACACACATATAAGTCATAGTCATGACAACTTTTGTTTATTGCACACAAATAGAAATAAATAGAGACAACAGCTTTTCTGTAAATACTTAGAAGAATGATTATAACGTCACCTATGACATGAAGACAATTCATCATTAAAAAAAAAATCCTACATTTAACATTCTGAAAACACACAAATGTAGTAAACTACAACTACATAATACTGTTTCTCATCCATAATAGCCCATAATCATATTCATACATAGTTTATTCAAAACAGAGTATCCACCTCTTAATGACATTTATTTTGACATAGAAAACAGAGCTACTGCATAAACACTGCACCGCAGGTTTGATTGAATTTTACCATTGTAATGTCTCTAACATCTAGTGACAGCGAGCAGGCTCTCTGGGGGGGGTAATCCTCTTTAGATCATTTGCAAAGCAATTAGGCATGCCTCCACTGCTATTAAATATAAAGATAACAGCCTATGAGATAAGACGCTATTTGTACTACATATCAAATGTGGATAGCTGCCTAAGAGCCCTGATATCAGGAAGATATATTTAAATCCTTGTAAATGAAATTAAAAATATGACAGTAAAAAATTAGAGAGACATATCTACTCTACTATCTATCATGAAATTGAATTTAAGTATTTAATGTCCTCATACCTAAATCCTCAATTAATGGACTGATAATTATGCATCACATCATAAATACAACACATTTTATACAGTGCAGTCACTTTTAATGCATGGCTTTATGGATAATATCAACTCTGACATTCCATTGAACAAGGCAAATATATAAATACTTTTAGCTGCCAAAAAAACACAAGACAATGTAAAATATATTGATCATTGCTAGTGCGCCACACTGACAGTCACAGGAAACCCCGACCACACAAGGTTGGGTTTCATTGTAGATCAAACTGGATATCTTTTGAAACCCAAAGTGAAGTGAACCCCAGTGACTCGCAACATGCATTTGTCAGCAGGAACCAGAGAGCCTCTTTTGCATGTGTTTCTGTCATCACAACACACTACACAGCACAAACGGCACTGACATGAAAGAAGGGGAAAAAAAAAAGAAGCAAATTCCCCACTGACCTGTGACCCAGGAGGGCACCAAAGGGTGCTGCCCTGCATGCATACAGAGGAGGTTCAAACAGAGTTTATGACTGCATTATCTCTCCTGTTCCTCATCACCTCTCCACCCATCAGTGGACACTAGAAGCCACTACACTGGAGCAGACGGACCAGGCATCACTCATTCACTCGCCTCCTAGGTGCCTTTGTCAGGTGATTGCTGGCGGAAAAAGGAAAACAGATCAATACATCTCCCATGGGCCTGACAGGTAATCTTTACCTGGGATGAAATATGAGTGGTACCAGCCTGCCGGATTCCTTAACTGTAACAGGGCAATTGACTGGCTTGCATGGAAGCCATTCCTCCACTTCCTGGTCATTGGAAATTCATTTTGAGGCATAAGGTCTGGCTGAAATGTCATTATGGTGACTGCTAATTACAGGAGAGGCAGGCGAGGTGTTTCCCCTCCTGCAACTAATGGAACTGTACCTGAACTGATGCGTCTTCCCTGTCAATGCCTTGGCACCAAAACACAACGCTGACGGATAGGGCAACAGCGAGAAGCTCTCCTTAAAACACTACACAGTCAATACCTGTCAGCATGTTCAGGGGCATATGTCTTACAAAAGCTACCAATGTATTTATCAAAAGCTGCTTTTTTCTAATTACAAAGCTCAACCTGCACTATTCCTATCAATCAGGCGTGCGTTCCCTGCGTGGGAAGAGCCAACGGTGCTGCCGGACTCCCTGGTCAAGCTGCAGCAACATAGCTGCAGAACATAGCCGGGGGAGGGGAGGGGGTCCTCTCTGTCTCAACACTTTGACTGATTCCTGTGGCAGGATGTCTTGTGTGAGGCATCCATTTAGACGAGTGTGCACACACAGCATTTATAAATGTCATCCCTGGCCAACATGATCACATAAAGCCTTCTCAGACGGATTATTGCAGACGTATAACTCACATTAATTGGCAAATCTCATTCTACTAAATGCGACTCTTCTCTTAAATAAGGCTTTAAAGTGTCTGAAAAGACACTCGGCCCATAGCTGATGATAATGCAGTTCGTTTCACTAAAAAGGTATCTTGTAATCATTATAGAAAGTGCATACCTGTGTCTTTTGGCGCAGAGAAGATTCCATTTCTCTTTTTTTTCACTTTTGCACAACCAAATTCATTCTGCTGAGAGGATTGATTATGTGCAGAACTGTGTGTTTTTATGTTTGTAAGGACTACGACAGCTGACACAGACATGGTTTAGGTCAAGCAGAATGTACTTCGCATTGACTCCTATATAAAAATGCATTTTTCTGAATGTACTCCTTGTTTACCAGCTTGGTGAAAACTGTTGCGTTTGATCTCGCTGTATGCTGCCATTGATCTTTTAATGCATCTGATGCCGAGGGAGCTGGGGAAATGTATACCCCTAGGGTAGGTGAAAAGACAGCATAGGACTCTCCTCTGCTGCCTCCAACAGCTCCTCCGACTCCTTTTTGCCGGTCCCATCACCTCTGTGCAGCCCCACAAGCAACTAATACAGCACTGCTGAAAAACAGGCTGTTCAAACAGATTTTCAGCTGGCCTTGAACTTAAATACATTTGGGGACATTTGAATATGGAAGGTAAGCTGGAGAACAGAGGCAGCCCTCGGAGGACCAGGACTACACTCCCTGTGTGTTGTGCTAATGAGCACCTTTGTACAAACTGTAGCTTTTCAAATCCATGCTAATAGGAGGCCTGTACTTTGTGTGGCTCTCTACCGGTGGTCGCCTCTCTGAACCCTGCAGCAGCATGTGGCAGCTAAACATTCTGATGTCTCCGAGGTAGCCGCGTGCTGCCGCACAGCCGTCGTTGGCCCGCCGTAAAGGAGAGCGCGCACCCCCCCGGCCTCACCTGGCCATCCTCGCAGTGTTCCCGCTGACAAACGCTGCACTACGAGAGTGGACATAATTGCTGGATTGTGTGGTGGCAGGTGGCCTGGAGACTGTGTGTGGAAACAGGAGGAGCCGTCGAGTCTTGAGTTGAACGAGGAGCCTCTTGAAGCTGCTTTCTTCCTTGAGGAGATGGCGGAGACTTAACAAGGCTTGATTGCATTAACATTTGTCATGCTTAATATACTACCTGGAAAGACTGGATCTAGCAGTAACATGCTGATTTGAGGAGCAATTATGTGCTTTGTATTTTGTCTTTGTCTTTACGTTTGTGCAGTAAGAGGAGTTTTAGCCTTTTCATTCTCTGCCACAATGGCTTTTCTTTTTGGCGCGTTCTTCCAGACTTAGCAGTGTTTGTCCAGCCCTTCACCGTCCCCCCTGGAGGAAAGATAAACTCTCAGGCTGAGCGGAGGTGGGGGACAGTGAACCTGGTGCACCTGATCCCGCAATCTCTGGGGCTGAGGTGTTGCCGGCTCCCTGCGCCTCTTCTCTCTGGTGATCCTTATGAAATGGGTTGCTGGCTGCAGAGAAAAAGAAAAAAAAGCACATATCATATTCTGGACATGTAACACAACACTGAGAACAAACAGTAAAAGATACTCACACAAATCACATTTTCCTGTTCCAATGGACAGCCTCTCAAATAAAAATTAAATTTAGTCCACGACTCGCGGATGGCTCGCTGTTTTAGGTATATTAAAATAAAACTTTGAAGCAATCCTTTTCTAATAGGTTAAATATTAATGAGGTTTTGGTCAAGTGAGCCAAATCCAATTTGGCCCCATATGACTTGTGGACATGGTTATTAAAAGGCCAATCTGTGCTGCTCCTATGGCTTAACTTCCCCCCACCAGTTATGCTGTGTAAGAAGCTGTGTGTTTTTAACTCCATTCATCACACTTTCACATTTCACTGACTACCTTCCTTTTTATAGATCCTCTTTCTCTTGAGCTTGCTCACCTTTATATGTTTTTTTTTTCTTTGGAAGTGAAGGAAAATATCTGAAAGAGAAGCGAGGCCAATTTTTGCAGAAGGCAGAGGAACTCTAAAACAATTGGGGAAAAAAAAAAAAAAAAGTTTGCGCCGGTCACACAAGACATTCGCGCGGCAGTCCCAGAGCAGAGGACAAGGGAACTAGAAGTGACATTGTGGCTCTCGGCTGTCTCAAAGGATTAGGCATTACAGCATTCACTGGCATGTGCTTTTGCTCGTTCCCATTATATCTGCTTGTGCCTCTTTCCAGATGACTTCTTCCCCAAACTGATCCGCCGGGCAAGATAATTGATTAATATTTCTTGAGGGAACGATGACTAACCGTTGCTGAGGTTCAACCCAAACACTCAGGTTAAACATAGTCAAAGGCCTGGATCAAAATTCAGGGCTTTTCATATTTGACAGATACACAGAAACGGCTGGGAACATTTAGTTTGCAAGTGTGTTAACATGCTCAGGGAATAGCAGATACTAGCCTCTCTTCGAGGTCAAGGTCACAATCAGGATAAGCTTTTCATACAGTTTTTTACCTTCAGAGAACTGATATTTAAATACAGTGCCACAACGTAAGTGTCTCATTTTCCTTATGAAGAATATTGATACAACTATTGAAGAATACTCTGACACAATAAATCTGACATTTAAAGTCCGACTACAGAAGTAATGTCTGCCAAATGTAATTTAGGTAGTGATAGTAAAAGCCTCCAGGGACTGTTTTTTTACACTATGTGTTATTAGATTGTTAATGCTCTTACGTCAATGCTTACAGAGCAATTCACAGTTTTAGCAGACTGAGAGAAGTTATGTAGGCTATAGTTAGCTAGTTTAGTCCTCTGATGTCAAGTCTCTCCAAAGTGTGTATGAAGAGAACTCTCTGGACTACACTAAAAGTTCTATAATACAAATCGTTAATAATTTTTTCCTCTTGCCAGTATTATTTGTAAAATACTGGATTATTCGACCTCTTGGAGGCGTCAGAGACATTTTGAGAGGAAATGTCACTTTGGTGGAACAACTCTCAGACATCTGGAACGTGATTTTAAATAAGGATATCAGAGAAGCACTGGTTTAATCTCTGTAATAAATTGTGTTTTCACATTATATTATGATTTGTAAATCTGAAAAGTTACTGCACAAAGTGATCATAGCTGTCAGATACTTAATAGTAAAAAATTTACCGTCCATCACTGGTTGTATGTATGTTTTAGGCAAATAACATTATGCATTCACATACAGCAACTCATTAAAATCATGGTACCTCTGTATATTGACATGTACAATACGCATTTTCAATTACTTTTACAATGATGAAGGTGAATAATCACCTGTATAAATAAAACTTTCATTTGGCAAGAACACCTGCACTCAACTGGTTTTACATCAAGGTCAATAAATACATTGCAACGCAAAGGTTTTCTGTCAATGGGAGAATTACAATACATGCATTTATTGTGGGTGATAATGAGAAGTTGAATGGAACCATCTTACCATCTTAATAAGCTCTCATGTGATGCTCTCTAAAAACAATCATTACAGGCCTTCCTGGAGCACTCCCCTTCCCCCTGTTTATTAATCAGCTAATTACACATTGACAGTAATGGGGCTGCTGATTCCCACACTTAAATGAACAGGGCTGAATAGCTCTTTAATGATTAGCCTTTGTGTTTCCCTCTCCTGCTCGCTCTCCCTCTCTCTCTCTCTCTCGTACACACACACACACACACACACACACTCACACAAACGCCATTATTTTCACAAAAAAATAGGACATTCAAATCAGGCCTCCCAGCGAGAAGGTTGGCACAAAAAAACGAGTCAAGAAGCACCTGACAGACTGAGCTCCTAAAAACAAATCTGTCTCCACAAACAGAAAACAATTAGGGTTGGTTGCAAAGGCAGCAGGTTCAGGGTTACACTATGTCAACTTGTGTGGGTTTCACTGTTAAGCCTCCAGCAATGGCGAGAACACCACCATGAAAGTTTGGTGGAGCAGCGCAGGCATGTGCAGGTGGAGACAGAGGAGGTGTGTGTGCGTGTGTGGTGTGTGTGTTGGGGGTGGGGTGGGGTTTGAAGGACGCGAGCAGGGTGCGGAGTGGAGCCGGAGAGGGCGAAATAGTGCGGTGGGCTGCATTTCTGTCAGCAGAAGTGATGGCTGAGTGGTAGCGTTATTTGTCTTGTGCTGCCATACGGCCCTCGCACCAGCCTGGGCATTAATGAGAGGGGGCCGGACCGCCGGGCAGGAACGCGGCGGGCCTCCGACGCAGGTGATCTGTCACGCAGCCGTCTTGCTCGGGCAAGGAGACACATGAAGACAGAGGGGAGAGGAGAGGCGGCAGGGCTGACCGAGGGGCCGGTCTCCACACGGGGTACCCACATGTGGCGCTCTCCGGCATACAGAGATAACGCGCTGATGAGGTCAATCAAACTGACTTCAAAACGGCCTATTTACTCCAAACTCTTCACTCCTCTTCCTGAAATGTAACAGAGTGAATAAGTTCAAGTTTGGGTTTAACACCATCATCCTGTTATAGAGATAAAGATGAAGGGCATTATGGGGGACAGCAAGGGAGGAGTAAAATTGCAATAATTAATTAGTCTGTGTGTGAGACCAGCCAAGGCTATTAAAATCCATCAGGATCTTTACACTGACTGATTCATCTCTTCCTTACGAATAATTTTCCCCCAAATCTATGAATGAGGGCAACATTCATTTTCACTCTCAATCATTCGGCAACGTGATGATTTCTACAATTCACTCATTGCAGAATACATCAATATTTAAAGAAGTTATGGACAAAGCCCACACAAATCCATCTTAAGTGACCATTTCAATCTGTGTTTTTAATAATGCCCAACAACATATAACGGAAAAACCACTATTTCTAGTAAGGACTTGTTGGATTGAGTTGGATTGTTGGATTGATGGTGGTGTGAAAAGTAGAAAATGGCCAATTTAAGGTTGAGAAATGGAGTGGTCATCTAATACAAACAGATACCTGGCTTGATAAGTTGTGGTGGGGTTTCTTTCACAACCAGCTTCAGCACTGCCGTGGAAGTGCTAAAAGGGTAAAGAAAGAAGACAAAGCAACAGCTGGGTACCGCCTCAGTAATTCCCAGTGGAGCCCTGGAAGACACCTCCAGCCGCAGACCATTTTCACTCCTGATTACAGAGTTTCAAATCAACCACTAACACATACAACAATCCACTTCCTCTGGCCAACTCAAACAAAGACTCGGCTGTCGTGTTCACTAAGAGCAACACAGGGAGCCACGCTGGTCTCTCAACTAAATGCAGTAAACAATCTTTCCATGCAAACAAGATGTTTACCGGAAAAACAACTCCACTCAACAAATCACTGAATCTGATTTTGTCTCTGTACACATTTATGTCAGAGTGGCAACAAACCAAAATTTGTACACAGAGAGTGTGAAAGCTTGTCAGGGTGAATGTGCATCTCCTGGCAGTGGTGAGATTACTGAGGAGAGACATGGTGCAGCAGGCTGCCAAAGTAAAGATTTATACAGAGCAGTTGCAGCTGCAGAAACTGACACTGGACGACAGGGGATGCATGATAAATCATGGTGGACAGGGGGCACTAGACTCAAGAAGCAGGAAAACATTCTGAACGGGGATGTGGTGGGGTGTGTCAATCAGGGACGTTCCTTTTATGCAATTTGGAGAAAGTCCCATTTAGTCCCTCACTCGAAAACACACATAATGAAATATAATATAAGAGTAAATCTCCCTTTTGAAAAACCACAAAAGAAAATTCAGAAACACACTGATAATACTATCAGTTTCATCTCAGCGAAAAGAAAGAATCAGTTTGTTCAAGATTTGAGTGGCTATTTTCCCCTCCTCAGTCTGGGTCCACAGACTGTCGAGAAACTGAGGGATGCCCCTGGTTCCACATGCTGAATATGAGGGGTCCTTAAGGGCCAGGGGTGAATCCTTTTTTTACTTTTATGGGAAGTGGTTGAGCGCCGGGGAGGTGAAGGACAGAGTTGCCGGCCGTTCCATCAGTCAGTGCAATAAATGGATGCAATCTGTATCCAAGTAAAGCATCGGCTGTTTTTAAATTCCACCTCTTTTATCCAAATGAATGATGGACCCTGGTACAGTGGACTGTGCTGCAATATTAATATACATCAGAGGCCTGCACCCCTCACTAAATCAGGGAACCACCAGCATTTGTTATTTAAATGACAAACAGCAGCTGCAGGAGCGGAGCGCAGAGAGGGGACGTAGAAGAACAGGTGGACAAACCAATTCAGATTTCAATCCGGCGAAGACACAAGGCCCCGAGCCATGACTCTAATGGAAAAAGGCAGCTCCACTGGTCCAAACAGACACAACGGCGGCTGCTCGGTGCCACCTCCAATAGGGCCGACTCCACATCACACTTCTTTTTTTCCGCTGCTTTAAACAGAAACGTAACGCACCTACCGACTTTAACTGTTCTCTTCCCCCTGCGCTTAACTCACCAAATATTTTACATCCTGTGATTCTGATGGAATTACAAAAATGTTTTGATGATCGGTGGCGCTTAACTGAATTATAACCTAAATTATGATATTTCATCTTGGAGTAGGGATGACTTTCTGTGCCAAAGTTTAGGGCAATTCTTTCTACAGTTGTTCAGATATTTTATCAAAAACCACTTGCCAACATCATGCTGGCAGTAGAGGAAGGTGAGAAGGTCATCAGTGTCATGGATTCATCATCTGGGCAACATGAACAAAGTTTCACAGAAAGGCGTTAAAATATTTCAGTGCTGGGCCAACAGACCGACTCTGACATCACTAAAACACAACACCAAACAAGTTTTTACACAAGAAAAATTAAACCATAAGCCCTCTGTTGAAGATGTGCAACACTGTGAATGTGCAGGTTTTTATCTTGTCTGTAACGCCGTATCACCTCCAATAACAATATAAAAGCGCAACGAAGAGGCCAGAGGCTCATCAGTATGTGTGGAGGGAGTTACCTAATGTTGTGAGGGACACAGCGTCTGTTTCCCTCCTCCTCCTGATGTCTCCTGTGCACAGCGGTCCCGGAGTGACGTTAGTCTGCCTGGGGGGTGCGGGTGCGGGGTGGGGGCACAGACAGAGAGAGCAAACATTACTAACAATACGGCTCCCACCAACAATGCACACAGAAACACGGAGAAATGTTATAATTTCGCAAAAGTCGATAAATGCAAGCGCAGCACATTTGCAAACGCTGCAGTTTATATTTAGCCCCAGCGTGATGCAAATTTTGCCCCGTCTTAATTTTTCTTCATTAATACAGGTTTTTCAGCGGGAAGAATATTCGATGGAGAGAGGTGCTGGGGTGGCTGAGTCATTGCAGAGCTCACATAAACAAATTACACCTGCTCCGTGCCTCCTGTGTCATATGTCAGAAACCCTGAAATAGGAAAAGCCCCCCCACCCCCAACCAGCTTAATAGCCCAGACTTCGTAGATGTAAAGTTAAGGTCAAGGTCCGTTCCATCACTGAAGGGGGGAGAGGGGTGGGGATGTGGGGTGGGGTGGGGGGGGTTATGTGATAGGTGCAGGGTGTGGATGGAAGGTCGGGGACTGATTGAGTGACTGAGAGATGTGCGAGGGAGCTGAAATAAGATAAACCAAGGGAAAAAAAGAAAAAGATTTGAGTACAATTCTGCATATTCCGCTTCTCACATACAACTGGAGCACATCTCAGAGAGGATTTAAAGAACTACATGGCATGCCATTTGAAAATGCCAATAAAACACAACCTGTAAAAGTAAATTCATGGCAGACTGCGAAACAACATACAGAGAAGAAGTCCTTGTTAACCAGTGCAGCTCATCCTGGACTGCAGGCGACATAATGCTCACTGCCCTAACAGGCACATGCTACAATAAGGCCCCATCAGGGCAGCCTTTTAAGAGGCAGCCTGTTCCATGACCTCAACACCCATAAATCACATGACGGGCGTGCAGGCACGGGGTGTCGAGAGCTGTGCAGGGCACGCTTTGAGCGAAGTCTCTATGTTGTATAATCAATAGATATAAAAATAAATGGCCTGACCGTTATTCTCTCCCTGCTACCCCTCTCTAATAAAATCCCAGTAATGCATATTTCATTTACTTTTATACTTATTGATTACCTGTACTCCAGTTAGTAAATCACGCGCCTATCGATCCCTCAATCGTACCTCTGTCGGACAGCACATAACCAGCCATTTGCGCCCCTGATAAAGAGCTCAGGCATTGAACTCCTCACAGTAAATCTTTGCAAACTAACTTTTTAATTCCAAAATCGATCCACGCTTAAACGTCGCATTATTTCACGAGGCACGCCCGCGGTATTAAAAGTAATACCCTGATGCATTTGGTCTTAATGTGTGGAGGTCTGTCCCTCCATCTCTTCCCTCATTACACCGCGGCCGAGACACTCTGGGGGCCCCGGCAGCCTGGAGGGAGGCGAGGGCCCTCCCCTGCTGATGCGAGCTGAGAGGCAGAGCCGCTCCGGGGCCACCAGGAGCCCATTGAGACACTCAGCACAATGCTAATCAAACATGAGAATACCATCAGCTGGCTCATTAACCAAGGCAAAACACCACCATTCATCTCAGAGCAGAACCCAAAGGCTTTTTATAAGTATGTAACATGGCTGAGTGTAAAACTGAGGGAAGTTGTAAAAAATGCACAACACCGTTTTTTATTATTTAACATCTGTTACTTCATCAGTTTTAACAGCACGACAGATGCTGGCCAGTTGTTTTGTCCCTAAATATACAGAAACTGTGATGAGAAAACAAAGATTGACTTAGAGGCAATGAGCAATGAAAAAACAAGCAATATGTGATGAAGACAGCCAACAACGACTAAATTCTACCAAAGACACAAGGACACAGAGGAAAAAGTCTCCAAGATGGATTTTTCAGGTCATCTGAGACACTTTTAAATGCAGCACAGTCCCTTAGGGTACAAAGTAAAACACCACTGACACAGGGTCAATTGTAATTTTGGCGCCCACATCCAAAAGCAAATATATCAATTAAAAATAATAAATCAAAAGAGGAGTGAGGAGCTGCAGTTACAAAATGGCCATCTATTTTCATTACGGTACACAGCGCTTCAGGTGTGAGCAGGATCTCAAGATTAATAGAGGTATTCAAATGAATCAGAAAGGATTAGGGTCTCCAGGGAACATAATCAATAGCTCCAAATCAATAATCAATAGGCCACTCACACCAATATACTAACTGCTGACACCAAGATCTCACAATTAAAATGAAAACTGGGAAGGGAGTGGCGTAAGACTATGATTTATCTCACAGCGCAAGTGTCATTTAGAAATAAATAAGTCAATAGATAAAAGCTGCCGCTGCCTGGCTCAGGTGGGAGGCAGTTATGCATTTTAACGTGGCCACCGGCCCCGAGCATTATGGCCAAATCCCACAAAGCATCGCGCCTATTCACGCGACCGATGCGAGGATAAACAGCATGCAACCTCAGACAGCCTTTATCACTTAGCATCAAATCTCTGATTGTTGCCGTCAACTCGCGGCAAACAGGAGATGACAGCTTTTATTAATACAGTATCATTTCAACCTGGCCACGGTACAAGATTAATGCTTACACTCTGCCCACAGAGAAAAACCACTTTTCTCTCAAGGGTGTTTGGAAACAAAGAGAAGTCAGATGTACGGGAGCTCAGCGCTCGAAATCGATCACGCTGCTAAGACGTTCAAAAGAAATGAAAATATAGTGAGGTGAAATAAGAAGTGGAAGTTTGTTATGAGCAGGCAGGAGCAATTATAGCACCTCTCATTGTCATGCGACACAATAACTGTAGTTGTCCGGTGTTGTGTTTGCATCTGAATGTGCATTTTGGAGGAAGTTACAGGAAGTAAATGGGTGCCGTGTGTGGAGTTGGGTCGTGAGGACAGAGCAGCAATCTCACTGGAGAGTGGATTTGAGCAGCTTGGGGAGATGGATTCAGCTCGTGCCGTCCAACGGGACACATCAGAAGCCCCTCTCGTCAATCCCCCCTCTCTCCCTCATTCATTTGGGAGTATGATTTATACTTTTTGAAGTGAAGGGTCTTGAATCCCACTATAAAGGAATTAAGAGGTCTCCCCTGAGTCTGCCATTCAAATGAGAGCATGGCAGGGATATGAGGGCTTTTTAATAGAGAGAAATTAGTATTCACAATGCCTCAAACTGAAATCTGAAGGAACCTTTCAGGTGGAGAAGAAAGGGCCAGTTTAGAAAAGAAAGCCCTAAGAAGTCGGGGGCTTTTCATAGCAGTCGTGTTTTTGCCCCTCATCAAGGAGCGCTGGAGCGCTCTGTGAAATAACCCAAGAGAGAGGGAGGAAAAAGAGTGTGTGTGCGAAACAAAATTAAGAATGCACCATAAATAGGCAGAGTAGAAACAATACAATGAGGAGTCCCACAGTCTCGAGGCCAAGGGGGTTTAGTGGCTTCTCAACAGTCCCTCATGCAGATCCAACAGTTCCAGGGATGACTGGGAGCGATGTGATGCTTTGACAAACATCTTTTGGATAAACCTTTTTCTGTGTGTGTGTGTGTGTGTGTGTGTGTGTGTGTGTGTGTGTGTTTTAGTGCAGTCCCAGAAATGCAGCAAATTGAATCTGCATTGCAACTATGTCAACACATACTATTTCTCTATTTGGGAACACTGACCTTGAAAACTACTGAACTGATGTGTTACTGCATCCAACCGTAGTATTCTTGGTAGACTTCAGACTTGTTGGGGCTCTGGAGATCCCACAACCTTTTTCACAGCTCACAAAAAGTCATTGTGTTATGACTTTGATGTTTTATTACTAAACTATTTTTATTGGAAATGCATATGAATTTGATTTCGAACTGATAACAATAAGTGAAACCGAAACGTTACTACAACTCTACAAGAACCAAATTAATTTTATCTGAGTTGTATGATTGTTTGTAAGAGGACTAATAGAGCGAAGTGTCTCATAAGCAATCACTTTTTAGGAGAGCATACTGTAGATTTCTTACTTTTTGTCAAACAAAAGCAATATACAATGAGCCTGGCTGCATTTTGATGGTGAAGCAAAAACCTGGGACCTCGGAGCACAACCTAACCTCCCACACAGAGACACACTCATCACCTTAACAATGATTAGCGCGATGACAATGACCTCTGCTCTGATTCATTTAAAGGAGTTGGCCATAGACCTGCTCATCAATATATTGAGCTTCGATTGAAAAGACTGAAGCGTGTCTCCAATAGGCCCTTGAGAGGTTCTTTTGTATTTAACTAACATGTGGCATCAACTACCTGTTTCTGCAGACTGAGGACGGACATCTGAGACAGGAGCTCTCTGACACCATGTCAATAGGGCACACTGGTAATGGGCGCAAGGGATTCAACTGGAAATTGAAAGTATCAGTAAAATTTAGATTTTACAAATTTACCGTTTACGTGGAGCACAAACTTTTGCCAAAAAGTTAATAATGCTTGGAAAAAACTAACCTACCTGACTTAGGTCTCGTTTTCCAACAGAAGGCAGCCAAAAGCTAAAAGGACATAATCAAAGTATAATTACTGATGGAAACAGAGTCGTGTTACAACAAGGGCTCTATATAAATGTGCTTTTAAAAGCAGCATATCTTACTCTCTCTGGTAAGGATCTTGGGAGAAGTGTCTCAGTCTCTCTACAAACACTGGCACACTGTTGCCCTGTAAAACACAAGGCACACAGTGAGAAACAAAGACCATAAAAACTATATAACTGTCCTGTACACAAGAGGAGGATGCCGCTTTACAATAACCTTGCTGGGAAGCCGCCTCCTATTCTTCCTGATGCAGCAAGCAGCCGAGCCAGGCACTCGTTTCAGCCGTGAATGATACCGACACCCTGCAAGAGTGAAAAAGGCGATTATCATCTGAACAAAAGATCATTACTGCTTATGATAATGCAGTAAAAGAGACAGTGTATGTTTTAAGACATTTGAGACACAAGAGAAATGTCAAATAGTATTTTATAATTCATTTGTAAGAAAAAAAATAACCCTCTAACTTTAATTTCACCCTGGTAGCAGCGACAGGACCAGTGCCCGTTAACCTGAGAGGTCAAGGTCAGGCATAGTTCAAGCTATGTGTAATATACAGAATTGTGTAGGAAGGTCACTCAGTTTATAAACAAGCCAAATAATCTTTAAGAAGATTTTGGTGCATATCGGAAGCCAATCCACTGATTAGAGGACAAATGTAATGTGCTTGTCACTTTTCACAGACAGACATCTGGCTGCCTTCTTCTAGAGAAGCCTGTTACAGTCGGAAAGGCTCAAGCTGATAAGAACTTGTGTCCGTAACACAGTTTTATCACCGTCTACCTCTCTGAGAGAGTCGTGTAGGCTGCAGGAAGGTGGGTGAGGGACGGTTATCCTCCAGGGAAAGCTGGCCCTCTGAGTCCCAACCGGGAAGAAGGCCGGCCACACCCGTCCCGACTCCACAGTCCCCCTCAAAGAACCAGTCACTCTGCTCGTCGTCACCTACACACGGGAACAGGGAAGATGTTGAATCAGTTAGTAGGTCAACATATCTTTACTCTAAACTTAAATTCAAACTTAAATGAATAGCCAACAATAAATTTTCTAATTTAAAATAGTTCAAATTGTTATAGTACTAACACTGGTAGTACTAAAAACAAAAATCAAGCAACACTGAAATGCACTTTGGAACATGGCAATGTACTGAGTTTTTTTTCAGTTATATATTTAGTATAACAGTCACATATTTGGGGGAAACTGTGTGTTTGGTGGTCCGACAAAATTCAGTGGAGCTTCGACTGACATGTGTGTGCGTCAGTAATGACTGCTCCTTTAATGACACACTACCAGACAACCAGACAACACCACTCTTGTCCCCAGACGACAAGCTCTTCTCAGACCTGTCAGTCAGCAAAGAACACGCAGGAACCATGCCTCTCACAGTCAAGGTGTAGTGACAACTGTTAAATCAGAGGCCGCCTGGCCCCACCACGGCTAATGAGATTAGCAAAGGCTTCAGCGCTCATTAACACGACATGACAACGTCTTATTAGAGCCGCCTGGGTGCCCAGCAACCAGCCCATTGTATCAAAACCTCCCTCTCTAGCCCCATTGCCTTAGAGCTGAAGAGGATATTGTCCAAATCTGAAAACTCGTCATCTTTCTTGAGAAAGCATGAGAAATGCTTCATCTGTGAGCTCAAATGTTCAGATCAAATCAAGTGTTTGCTTAGTGGTATGAACCGCAATAAGTGACCTGCAGAACTTAATAGACGTGTGTGTGAAAAATATCCATGTTTTGATACCTTGTCTTCCCTCATCATTGGTGAACAGGCCTGGGTCACTGCTGCACGTACTGCTGGTTTCCCTGCGGAGAAAGGGACAAAAACATCACATGTGAATGATCGCCACTGACCTGTTTCTTTAATATAAATGACATGTGAGGAGGAAGAAATACGTTTTCATATGATATCTCAACCCTGACGGGTTCTTTAGGTCAGACAATGTTATAGCTTCTGAAAAGTGAACAATGAGGATGAAAAATGTACATGCCCCTGTAATGTCAATATTTAACATGAAACATTCAATGATAAAAATAATGAAGAAGTCCAGAGCTAGAGGTCGACATAAATGGAAATGACACAAAAAGACAGAGCGTGCTGTGTTCTCCCTTGTTGCGAGAGCAAACACAAAGGCATGAGGAGAGGCTCTGATCGAAGCCACTGAGTGACATGCACAATCTAATTGAATATCCTCCGCTGTCAGCTCCAATCTAATCTGGCCTGCGTTGTGGAGGATGACAGGAGAGCGAAACACATTCCCCTGCCCGCCCCTCCCTCTGGGTGTGCCCCACACGCGGAGCAACCCAAAGACGTGCCGCTTCCACACAACAACTGCCCAACATCTGCTGCGTGGGCTGCCACTGCTCACTGCCTGCGCTGCTCCATCACTGCTCCTCTCCACGCCCCCAGGCAACCCCTGTAACACACCCTCTGTGCCCCCCTCTGCTACCCCGGACCACTCTGGGTTTCTCTGCCTTTCTCACACCTCAGCCACCTTGAACTGGGACCTCCAGACACTCCAAGGTCACAGGCGAGGGAGGGGGTGATAATGGAGGGGCAAGAGCTAAAAAAAAAAGAAGAATTTGTTCTCTCTGAAAGTAAACCAAAATGCCACACCGCTGTCACTAACAGAAATGTTACACGTACGTGTGTTCAGCATCTAAATGTATTTTAAAAACAAAAATCTGTTCCTTAAAACCCTTTTCTAAATGGCCAGTTTCAAGGCTTTTTTTGAGGTGACATTTCATCGGTTCACACTGAGATCCTTCATTTGTCATATGTGTTCAGTAATTTGTATTAATCCGCAACAGAAAATAGTCCCTAAAAACAAACCTTTTTACTTCCATCTGAGCAACATGTATTTCATTAAATCTTTCTTATTTAAGGATGATGCACATTTATCGGTAGTTTTATAAATGTACACGCCAGAATGTAAGTGAGTGCCTTTGCAGGAAATAAGTCTTTTTTTAAATAACAGATTGCTGGTTTTGTTCATTTTGAGACATTTGTTTATGATAAAATCCTTCAAATAAATCTAACTTCAATTCAAACTGCCTTACGAAAGGGGGTTGATTGCCTTGCATTTTGCTTCCTGTTTATCATGGCTGACCTTGCTTATAGGAGAGAGCTGGAGGGTCAGATATGCGCTGATACGGTGCTTTGCCATATTGCAGAGGCCTGCCAGTGACGGCAGGATCAGAAAAACGTCCGCCCAGCCTGCTCGTCTTCCCGGCCAGATGGTCCTGCATCATCTCCCCGCACATCCACCAGAAGCAGATGTGAGAGGGAGCAGGCCTCTCCGGGGAATCTGGAAGATGTCTGGCCTGGCCGAGCTGTCCCGGACCGTCCCTCCGCCCCCATCCCGCCCATTCTCCAGACTGATTCCCCAGGCCCCTGCTCAGCTGTGTCCCACCTCTGGACACATCGGCTGGCATCTGGGACTCACAGTGTCCAACATCAGTAGAGGACACAAGCACAAAGCTCTACGAGAACTACCATTCTGATTCAATTAGGAAAAAAAGCAATGGTTAGCTATTTCCAGCAAGTTTGAAAAGGAATCACAGGTATAAACAATTAATTAGAGACACCCATTAAGTATTTATCCGTATTAAAGGTGTAATGTGATGTCGCTTGGAGCAGCACAGGGCCGATGTGAGACCGTTTCCATTAAGTACTGCTTAATTAATGCCATGAATAATTGAGACCCCCATTTATCTTGGGACCAAAAGAAACACCTCCTCTTTCTTCAGCAGTGACCTTTGGCAAGAAAAGTTGACAAACATTTCGGGCAAACTTGGGTCTTCACCCAAAACGGCACCTCCCCCAGTTGAAAAAACGACATCCTACTGTGGCTTAAGTGCTATAAAAATAAATAAGTCTTAATTAGATAAAATACCAATATGTTCATGGTGAAACAAAGGCAAGGGCAAAAACTGCATTCCAGTATTTTAGAGCTGAATTCCCCACATGGGCCTATTGTCTCCATACAAGCCAAAGAGGTGAAGCAAAACACAGTATCCAGATGAGCACTAATCATTAGGATATAATCCTCAGCTCCTGGGAGAGGCAGACCAGTTTGCACAGAGATTACAGGCTAGCCGCCATTTATTGAGCCTGGGCTCATTCTGCAGAGGAATAAAGAAGAGGCAGAGACGGAGGGGGGCAAAGCGCTGATAACAATGGATCTGTGGGCTCTTCAAACAAGCCGCCCCAACCCAAATCCATGCCCTCTTCCACGGGTGTCTGATTATAAGGTTATCCCACCATCCCTGAGCTGCAGTAATTGGATTAGTCTCAGAGATTTATGAAAATTAACTTCAGCAAATGCTGCACTGCTTCCCCCAAAACTCCTCGCAGAGTTTTTCAAAATACAAATTATGGCACGATAAAGCTGAGTGTGAGAAAAGCACGCATGGTGGCTTTGTTTTTTCTGGTGGCAGGGTTTGAAGTCAACATCACCACCAGCAGCAGCAGCACGAGCAGCAGCACAGCTGGAGACGGAGGCTGAGCCCGGGACAGCGTCTACCCCACAGGTGAGGCCTGCTTGCTGGGCCAGCCTGGGTGCCAGGTGGCCTGACTGCCAGCAGGCTGGGCCAGGTCTAATCAAGGATGTGGAGCCCAACTGGAGCTGCCAACATCTGCTCCCCTTGCACTTGGGTGGCTGAAGGCAAAGCTCTGCTCAGTATGCACGTAGGAGGAGTGACCTTGAGGAGAGGCGTGTTTTAAGAGACCAGACACTCCATATGAGGTTAATGGAATGAATGGAGACCAACAAAATCCAGAGTGCTTCAAAAGGCATTTCAACAATGTCTGACATCAAATGGACCGTACACTTGCTGGGTATAAATATTGCTGTTGTGCCACTGTCAACCCCTCATCACTGCTGCCATTTGTTCATATCCTTTGCCTCCGCCGCGGCTTAACCATCAGATTGTTCAGCCCTCGGTACAGTGTGGCAGGCTGCTGAGCAGCAATCAAGAGCGTTGGCGTTGTGTAAGTGAGAAATGATTGACAGCGTGCCACAGTGTTCCCATTTATTTCTTCTCCGGAGCTGTTTTCTGTCAGAACGGCTATTGATTTTTCCATAAAGTAAGAAAACAAGTACCGTTTAGGGGCTAGGGAGGTCAGCACAAATTAAACCAGAAGATGTAAAGCCCTCTGTCTGTCCCATTACCGGTTACCTCAAATGTCTTCTTCTCAAAGGAAATATACTCTACAGGAGCAAGGTGAGACAAAAAGGGGAAGTTCCCAGCGTAAAACACTGGTACTGAACGACATTCAATCTGTTTTATACCACTTAGATATTCTGAAAAAATAAAGATTTATAAGACTGATCTCCCTCAAAAGTTTCATGTTTTTTAACTGCCATGCAAAAATCCATTTTTACTACACATGTAAATAAAACTTAAGTGATCCTCTGACTTTTTCTCTAGCGGCAACAACAGGTACATTTTTCTACTTCTGCTGCGTGGATTGGCACAGGCATTCATGGAGTCCAGACAATGTGTCATGTATACCAAATGATTAACTGATTAAAATTGAGAAAATAAGCATCGGATTGATCAAAGGTGACAGCTTATAATTTTCAGAACTAGCACACTGAGTTCTTTTTCCACAGTTAATCGTAATCTTTGCCTCACTAGAATAATATAATGTCCCTGCCTGCTGCCAGGTAGAGCCACATTTAGTTTTGCTAAACAAAATGCACACAGGAGGGTGCACTCTGGGACACTGGGACAGGCCCAGCTTTAATTACCCAGCCCAAGACAGGAATTCATTTCAAAACAAATCAATACCACACCAAGTCACTTATTTATTTGTGACAATATTTCTCGAAAGGAAATAATGAGCTGGCAGATGCCCGGAGGCATAACTATCAAAGATCCCTCCCTGGTGATCATTCCAGCTATAGGAGATGAGGATGAATAGACTCTATCATTCATTTTTAATGTCAACTCAATACTTTAAAGTGAAGTGGTATGATTGTGATACCTTTTTTTTTTTGGTTTAGTTGAGGACATGCTGAATATTGACAAGTGGCTCAATGAAGACAGGCAGTGTAGATCATCTTAAATGTCGCCTTCTTTAATTGCTTCTGTCTGATAGTAGTTATGATCATGACTTTTATGTTATGGGTTTAACTGCCTTGGTAACTTTCCATTTAAAGGGTAAAAAGGGCTTTTAGAGTTCTGAGCTCCTTTTCCAGTATGGTTTTAATCCTGACTCTTTAAACAATGACAGGGTTAACATTTGGCTCGCCGCAATGCTGTAAATTAAACGCAGGGATTTGAAAATTAAAATGTTTCACAATAATGAACCAAAGAGCTTTTTATAGAATCCTAAATGGACGCCAAATGTTTCTCTGCGGCGTTACGGTGTGTCAACAGTCTAATGAATGATGTTTGGCTCAAAAATTACCCCTCAGACATGTTCTCATCTGTAGCATCTCTGTGCTCCTTGGCCATCTTCCTCTTCCAGCGCTCCTTTCCCATCAGCCTGGCTCCTTCCGTCTGCCGTTCTGCTCCCACCCAACTACCAGACCTTTTCTTCGGAGCCGGCAGATGCTGCATCCTTGCCGGCCTGTGTCTCTGCTTCCTGTCCACCCCGGAAACCTTCAGCTTCTGCTGCAATCGAACCGTGACGTCTGCTGTCATGCGTTTGACCTTCCGGCGCCTCCTGAGCGGCCGTCCCGGATTGTTCTCGGTGAAAGAGTCTGACTCCGGCCAGGACGGGTGCCTTGTCCTGACGGGGCCTCTCACGACGGAGCGCCACCGGTGGCTCGAAGTCATGTCGTCGGAGTCGCTGCAGTTGGCGACGGAGGCGGCGATGGCCGAAGTCTGCCTGTATCCTTTAGTCTCGTCCAGGCTGGACTCTGAGGCCTCAATCCAGCATCGCCTGTGCTGAAGGTGCGGATAAAGGGAGGACTCCCGACAGCGCTTGCGGCCTCTTCGGCGGCGGATCTGCCGGCGTTGCTGCAGAGGACTCAGGACCATTTCCTCCCACAGCTCGCCCAGCTTGCTTTGCTCCGAGGTCTGCTCCAGAGCAGACACCAAGTCCTGCACCAGCTCATCCATCATGGTGCTGAAAACAAAGGAAGAAAATTCAACTGATATCAAGACAAAGAGTTTAACACTGATTCGGCTCAGCGTATAAACCTCAACATCTCCTTTTAACTAATATTTGTATCCAACAAGTTACCGCCACACCAGCACATCTGACTTCATATGACCTGTAACTTTATGGCAGTTATGCTTGCAGCCATGTTCATGTGGAATCAGCCTATAACACTCGCTGAGGTGAGGCGAGCAGATTTGGGATGTTGGGATGTTACCTAATAGTAACACAGTAAAACGTGCAGGCTGTCCAATAGCTGTTACACCGGAGTCAGACTTTTTAGATGAAAAAATAACAATACGTGTCATGTATACAACAATATATAACAGGAGATGATATACATTTATATACCATTTAAAATGTTGCTCTAGGTGTACTGGGCCAAACTGCAAATCAATCAGCAGTACTGTTTTATTACAGTTTTGGATGTTTACATGTTTACAAAATTGAGATGGATAATGATGATAACAATATAACTGTATTTAATGTGTTGGATTCACCAAAAGCTCATATTCAAGTCTGGATATTTTAGCCATGACCCTCTTTCTAATGCAGGATACCCGAGAATATTATCACATTATTATAAATATCGCAACATGATATAACATTTTCCTACTTCTACCCATCACTGAAAGCAAATCTGTCGGCTCTGCATCACCTGCTGTGGTTAGACATGCCATCTCTGCCTCCTCCATTGTATCATTGTTAGGCACATCAAACGAGAACCTCTTCCTATTGACATCTAATCTGACCATTTCTGTGACTCTGTGGTTTCCTGACACCACGTGATCTCTGGACTCAGAAACGCCAGTGTGCATCTGCCACAACCTTTCATCGAGCAATCAAGTAACCCCAGACTCGTTGTTTGTCTGTGAACGTAGGCGAGGCTGTGAAACTTTGACACTTCTCTTTCGTTTGATTGCAACGCGGTTAAAAAAAATGACAGCTTGTTATGCGCGTCATAATCATCCCGATCATCGACGTCAACATCAGCAGCTTCATCAGCAGCTGCACAACATCAGCGCAGCTCCGCCACAGCAGAGCAGGCTGGGCTGTCTGCAGGCTCCCTGTTACATAACAACATCTCACACACGTGAGCTCAGCACAAGGACAGCCTGAGCAGACACACACACTCCCTCCTGTTAACTATCAGCGACACACACACACACACACACACACACGCGCGCGCGCACACACAGTTTTACAGCGTCTAACGCGGTAGCCGTGTCACATTCAGCCTCACAGCAGCTATAATGTCAGTCCACTGTGTTGCAGCACTCACCAGTCGCAGCTTGTCTTGTTTTGTTTTCAGCACAGCTGGGACACCAGACGCACTTCCGCCCCGCTGTCCAGCCAATCAGGTGTCTCCGGCTCGCTGTGACTCTCCTGCAGAGCAGCCCGGATCTCCTGCACGGAGAGCCTGCAGATAGAGAGCCGGACAGCCCGCGTGCTGCTCTGCAGATAACACAGTCCACCTCACCACCGACCGGCCTCGCGCTCTGACAACGAGCTGACACATTTCTGCAGCAATTCACTGTTACAATTACCTCTGATGCCCAACAATCATCGGTGATGTGGGGACATAGTTTCTCATGTTGGGTATCAATGGCAGACCTGTGATATTTAAACATCCAGGGCCGGAGCCAGGACTGTAGAAATAGTGGGGTCATGATTCAGAGCCCCCTCAACCAGCCCAAAAACAACATCTGACATGGGTTTATTTCGTTGTTTATATGCATAGAGAGGTATTCACTTATATTATGTGGAAGTTTGACATCAATGAAACAATTTTATTTTGTTTTCTAAACATCTACATGACATACAATTAGTAGCACATAAAGTGGATTTTTACGATATTATAGATATGAAAATGAATATTACCATTTTATTCTCCAACAGCAACATATTAATTGTGTTTTACAATATGCTCTTCAGTAAAAACTGTTATTGTGACTTTTTGTTGCAACTGTGTGTTCAGGTGTTGTGCTGGGTTGCATTATATTGTCAGCTGAAGCACCTACAATGCTCATTATTATATCATGATAATATCCATACAAACAAAGACTGAGGATTGGCAGTATGAAGCCCAAGCCCTCTTATTATTCACATGTCAAAGTGTCCTTGAGCAAGACACTGAACTCTAATTGGTCCTAAAGGTTGCATGGTTGAGTCAAACTCTCTCTGATCAAGTTTCAATGGAAATCAAACAGGGTAAGATTTGCATAATCTTAATAAATCTACATGTGTGTAACATTTTGTTAATTTCTTCAAACAAAATCCATACCAGTGTTAAGTTTGTGATTAGTTGTAGATTACAGTAATTCTATTACCTCCGCAGCCTTTAAAACAATAGTGCACTAATAAGTGTTTTATGATGTGTGACAACTCTCCGTAATGAAGAATTGTCTCTCAAAGCCAATGTGTTGCTGAATGAAGCAAAAAAGTCATTTACCACTTCTTTCATCTCTCAGATGAAGGCAGCCCAAATAATAAAAAAAATAAAAGTCTGTGAAAATGAGTACAAAAGCCATTTAATCTCTCTCATCTTCCTCTTAATAACTGCAAATTTCCCCTTGGGCCCATGGGAGAGGGCCTCTCTGTGCTGCTGCCACCTTATCTGTCGCCTCCATATTTCAGCATGCTGAGCGGCTCCCTCAGTACCCAGCCCCCGGCCTCCTCTGGCTGGGGCCTGTGGGGAAGCTGGGCTCCTGGGCCCGCCATTGTTCTGGCCCAGGAGGAAAGTCCGGAGAGAGCCCTGAAAGCTAGAGAGTGGGAATATTAAAAAAAAAAAAAAAACTTGAGCCACTGCTTCATTAAGCAGGAGCCTTTCACAAGCAAACATATCAGAAACAGCCCCCTTTCAGAGGCAGTAATTAGCAATTTGGAAACCTTGCCCCCTCAGGATATTCGGTTTCAATTTTGTCAGCAGCTTTAGATTCTTAGGCACTTAATATTCATTGTTTCTGCCATCTTCCCAATTTCTCGACGTACATTGTCTAGTCTTTCACTGCCGATAAAGTGTTTTATCTTTCATGTAATTCTTCTTTTCAATGAGCCCTTTGCAAGAGAAGTTAATTTTTATAAATAAATTTCAAAGGGATTTGCAAAGAATGTGACGGATATGAAAGTGTTCTTCAGGAAGTGCCAGGCTGAATATCATATGGAACTTTTGCTTGATTGATTAA
>JAOXYL010000113.1:13528444-13551212 GCA_028564955.1 Terapon puta | reverse complement strand
ATTCACATTGTTTCACATATTTTTTTTAAATTAAATAATAAATGATAACATTTTTAAATAGATTCTGTTCTTTTTATTTGTTTTTAATTTTGTATGTGTAATATTATATTATGTAAATCACAACATTGAAATGTTTTAAAAGTGCTAAAGTGACCTATTTTGGTACTTGATTAATGATTTGATTTAAATGATTTATTCATGATCTGAGTGTTTCAAGGTTTCAAACCAAAATGTAAAAAATAATAGTGAGGATTTGCTGCTTATTTCTATAATGTTTTATAGAGTTGTAAATGTAATTTCTCATGTTTTGGACTACTGGTCAATGTTCAAAAACATCAGTTTGGACTCTGGAAACTGTCATTTATAAATCAAGCAGATTACCAGAGACTAATTGATAATGACAATACTCTTTATTTATAGTACTAGTTTAATACAAATAAACATTGAAAAATACTGTACTGTGTGAGGCTCAAAGACAAGCTAACCTCACAACAAAAAACTCACTGACTAAATAACTGGGACACCAACAGTGAGGGAAAGACTTTATGCAAAGTGTCTGTGACCTTTTACATTAAAGTGAGCTTGATCTTATAGTAATGCTGACACTTCTAAATCGAAAAGTGAACACCTATCACTCCGAGGACATCACCCTCTTCATCTTGCACAGTTTATTCTCAATGGATCTAGACCACAGAGTGACACGGGACTTTAACTCTCATCTCTATCACTACTGCTACCTGTGGGGGACAGAATCTGAGGTTTACCTACAGAAACTGAACTATAATGATTGTTGGAATATTTCCTCTGATCCGCTCTGTGTTTCCCTGGTAGCCAAAATTCCTCACAGCTTTCTCTCTGAACAATAGGGCGCGTGGTGGTGAGAGCGTCCCTGTGGTCCCTTTAATGTTCACATCACACCTTGTGCTATTGTCCAGCCCTGCAGCCAACGCTTCGCTCCAGAGTGGCCTTCCCTGGCCTGGTCACCCGTTTCCATTTATCTGCTGGGATAACTATAAAAATCTGTCAGGAGCAGGGTGGGTTTTTTTTCGCTCAGCTCAGCCCAGCTGGCAGATTGAGAGCCCCCTGTAATGCACAAGTCTGTTTTTATTATTCTTGCTGGGGGAACACTATTTCATCAAGTGCATGATTCCACAGAGGAGAGGAGACAGCACCGGCCCGGCTATATTTCTTCCAATCAAACATTCCAAGGGGAAAAAATGAGTGGGTGCCATCAAATCCCAGAATAATGCTGCCAGATTTTATGTAAAAAGAAGGACTGATGGACAAATACAGGAAGGCAAGACAAGTTTAATGACGTGTGTTCAGGAGCTGAGATTGGAAAACTGACAGAGAAAAGCAGCCTCTTTGCTGGAATATAAATTGTTGTGCGCTGTAAAAAGGCTTTTATCTGGAGTGAATATGGGACGAAATACACAGGTCAGGGTTAAGTCATTTTCTCCGGCAAGTTAAGCGAATAATGAAGGCGAGCCCGCGTGGAGAGGAGCACTGCTACTGCCAGTTTGTCTTCATTTATTATGCCAAATCTCATGATTTTGGCGTTGGCGCAGTGAGTGCTCTGGCGCGCACCGGTGGACGACATATCGCTTAATTTACACAAGGTAATGAAAGCAGGGAATGGGAGGACAAAACAATTTACCTGCTGACACGGGAAGAAGTGATTTGCGAACATGGGGGGTGAGCGAAAGAGCAGGCAGAGGGCCAGGGCCAAGGGGTGGAAGAGGAGCAGAGATAGGGGTGAGGGGAGGAGAGGAGGGAGAAGGGGGGAGGGATAAAAGACAGGGAGGTGGGGGGAAAAACAAAAGCATGAAACTGACGGGCTCGAGCTTCGGTCTCTGCTCGTCAGAGACACACGCACAAAAATACATGCAATCAGGGGGCGAAATTGACCTCAAATCTGGAGGGTCTGTGCTGACAAGGCCCTTGTTTTACTCCTCTTTTCCCCCCCAATTGTAATCACTTATCAGAGAGCCACTTGTGTGTCAGGGAGGGGGCGGCTTCAACATCTCTCTGGAGCCGCAACAGGTATTTTCTCCCAAAGACCAAATCTCTGTCGTCTCATACTGAATTTTGCTGACCAGTTCAGTGAACGTGTATTTGATTAATGTTTATTTTAGATATTTTTTAAAAAGCTTTAGCTGCCTTAAATAATTTTCTCTGTATCCACACATGTTGTAAACAGTTACCCAAATTAGCATTATTGCACAAATGATCCAGATCTAAATTAGCCAATCACTCCACAGTGTTGGTGGACGCGTTGAAACAGTGCACAATTGGGCACCGAGCTGATGGCCTTTCGCACAAACAGAAAAGAATCTGGCCGAGACTCCCTGACAATATGGCTGGAGCAGCACTGTAATTTTCCAATCACTAGCCCTTCAGGCCAGGCCACTCCTTAGGGCAGTAAGATCAGATGAGCTCCGGCATTTTCTTTTGTAAGAGTCCAAACTCTATTTGTCTGCTCACAGGAACAAAAACAATCAAGGAGCCGAGAGAGACCGGCTTTTTGGTCTCTCTGGAGAAGGGCCAGCGACGGAGCAGCGGGAGGACGTGGGGGAGCAGGAGGAGGAGGGGGACAGAGTCGGCGGAGGAAGGGACGGCGGGGTGACACAGATAACCGCACCCCACCCCCCCCTCCACCCCCTGCTCTTCGCCCGCTGTGGGTGGTTGGTTCTGGTGATGATGAACGGGGGACGCGGCTCAGCACCAGGTCCCTGCTGTCAAGGCTCTCGGCAGGACGAGACAGAGAGAGGAAGTGTCACTCTCGGCGGGCCTGCTGGGCCAACCTGGACTCTGCTGAGTCCTGCTGCTCAAATCTTCACAACAAATCAAACACCATAACACCCACCCCTCCCCAAACACGACCACACACACAGCCACACGCGCGCAGGAACACACGGCGAGGCTTCGGCTACTGTCTGGAAGAATGCATCTGAAAACAGCCTGTTAAAACACGCCGCACCTGAATATTTGCATTTATCTGACTTGTGTCCACGCGGATGAGGACTGACATTCAGGACCACTCAGGAACTGGTCCTTGGGTTGTGCACGGGGCTCCCTGCAGCCTCTCCTCTGTCCTCCACCCTCCCCTGGCCGCAACCCTCTCCACAGGCTTATTTCCCCTCACAATGAGAGGTGACAGTGAACAGTGGAACTCGTCATTGCGAATAACATGCAGTCATGCTTGGTGAGACCCTCTGGTGGAGCAGGACACACACACGCACGCACATTGGCGCACACACAGAGGCTCAAGGGCCCAGCGGTAGGCGTGCTGTCAACCTCGGTGCACTACCTTCCATTACACCTTAACTGGAGACAAATTGAGCAATCTGACGGGTTAAATTTGACATGTTTTGCACGTCTGACCTACATTTGTTGTACAGTGCGATCACTTTCCACACTTCCGCGGGGCCGCGAAAGCGCCGAGCCACAGGACACGCGCGGGTTCTTAGCGAACGCAATCGACGTAACTCGCGGTCTCGGATCATAACGAAGGTCAGCGGGACATTTTTTTCAAGTTTACAAACTCAGCTGAGCTCACATTACTGTAGCATCAGGTCTGTCGTGGTCGCGTGTCTCTCACCGATGTGCTGTCCTCCCCAGTCTCGCTGTGCCCTTCAGTGGCACCTTATAAGAGCAGTCCATAACGCAACGAGTGGTCAGGCTTAATTTACCCACTTTCTCTGTCCACTGCCCCATCAGCATATAGTATCACATAACTGCTAATGGGCTAATGGAGGAATGGAGGGAGGGAGCGGGAGCGAGAGGAAGGCCGCGATAGTTAGGGAAATGGAGCTCAGGTTCATCCAAACATTTAATAACTTATCCAATCTGGAGCGTTCACCTCTTACTGGGCTAATTATATCATTTGACTTGGCTGGAAGAGAGGGGGCCCGGCGTGGACGCTCCGTCTTACGGTGTCATCACATAATTATGACTTATACCAGCGCGGCCTAGCAAGCTGGATGAAGTCAGCTCGCCATAAATTTTAATGATCACTTAGACAATACGAACATTCCCGGGGCTTCCGCGGCATTAGCAGGGGAAATATGGACGCCGCCGCGCAGAAGAAGCTCGGGGGACGGGCGGAGAAGAGAGAGGTAAGAGGAGAGGCGAGTCACAGGAAGCAGAGAGGGAGGCGATATTTGTGTGACATGTTTGGGGAAGGTGAGTTTAGACTGGGCAGACACGGCAGTTCGATTGTGTGGGATCAGGTTCTGTGGTCACCGGGCTGCCGAGAGGCCAACGTCAGGCCTGTCAAAGGGCTAAACACCCGAGTATAGTCTGCTTCAATGGAAAAACAGCAGCTGACACTCAATGCTTGCGGGCCAACTGCTGACCTCATTCTACGAATAAAACGCACTGGACGGAGGGGAGGAAAGCTTGGCGCGTCCAATATGGAAAGTTGATGCTTTATTCCTCGGCGCAACAGAAGTTTCTAATAACTTTCAAAAGTTTTTTTTTTTCCAAAAAAGAAAAAATGGCCGTAATGGTTGGGAAATAGATGGGGCATAATGAAAAGGGCTGAGTGTCTTTTTTTTAATAGCTGTAAAATGGCTAATTAGCCCTCTATGATTGATCATTGTGGGAGCACGCATTGGGAGGTTTGAGTCTCCTGGGCTTTAATAGTTTTCTGGTGAAATAATTTTACATTTCGGGTGTAATTAAGAAATGTTCCGTGACCCCTCTGACCTTTGGGTGTGTGGAAATATTCTTACAAGTCAACCAGAGCTGATTTAATGTTGTGTCAATAGATGTAACGTTCATTATAAGAAATCACAGCTTAGCGTAAAAAGTGTGAGTGTAAACGTATACTGCTGAATGAGGAATATTGATTTCAAGATGCAGGTGATCCCCCCAGATATTTCTTATGATAAAAGGAGAGCAGTCGGAGAGAAGCTGAGCTCCCTTGCACTTAATATTAATGTCTGTTTTGTGCCTATCCCATTTCAGGAGAACCCGGCTCCTGCGGTGGAGCGATTGAATGACAGAGATTACCTGTTTGGAAAGCCCCGCGAGACAGCTGATTGATAATGCATGACACAAAAATGTTTTTGTTTACCCACACATATGGCTTTGAGCCGGGTTTCGGTTTCTTGTTTTGTTTTTTTTTCCCTTCAGAAACCTGATTCACCAGACTGAAGTGGATTGAGGGGAGAGTCGCGGGTCAGGAGGTCTCAACTGAGAGTCGACTCCGGCGTCTGGCTCCACGGGCTCCCTCTCAACCAAGGGTCATCCACATCGTATTCATCCCGTTGGACCCGTGTTGTCTTAAAGGGGATATAACATGAAAACATAATCTCGCACCACAGTTTCATTCCTTCAGCAGCATTAGATTAGATTGAAACTTCCCTGCACACTTCCCCGGGGCTGTCAAATGAGCTGTCAGTCATGTGTCAGAGCCGGCCCCTGCTCATCTGCCCTAATACATCACGGAGCCTTTTATATGGATCAGTATAGGTGGGACTCTCTACACAAACGCCAGCAGCTTCTCCAGTGGGACGCGGGGTGATTGATAACATTTCCCCAGCTCTTCACACTCATGCCCATTTGTATAGTTGGTTGGAGAAGGGTCTCTGGTGTCCGCTGACATCCACAGTGCCCATCATCGCTTTGTGGAGAACATGACATCAGCCTTAGAAAACGCCAGCAAGTTGCTCTGATACATGCCAGGAATGGGCAGCTTTTCATTCATAAAGTACAGTGTGACAGCACTGACAGAGCACTTGTACCGGAGACTGATATTTATATTTCCTGAACAATGAAGGCAGTATGGGAAACTAGCTCAGGTGCCACATAAAATCCAAAAAGTGTCTGCTATTCCATCAACTACACAACCTTCCTATCATCACAGTAGATTAGTGTTTATTGCTCATTAGTATGTCCGCACTGTTTTAATGCATTAGAAATCCTCAGCTGCTGACTCTTGTCTGAGCGTTGATCACTGAGGGGAATCCTGAGCCTGTTTTTTGTGTACAGTCATATTGGCATATTGGCCGGGCTAATGGCCACTTGGCACATAGACAGCTATCCATCCCAATCTCAGCTTCACTAATCCAATTGAGGCAACCTGCTTGGCAAGAGAGAGACTCATCTGTCTTTACTGTTCATTAATGGGGCTCCTTCTTGAGCTCAGAGCCCATTCACATTCCTTCGGATTGGACCGAAAGCAAACCCCATCACTTCATCAGGGAGGGGAGGGAGGGGGGATATATAATCACTTCTGAGATACATAATCACTGCTGGGTGGGGTAAAGTATCAGAAAATATGAAGCCTCCCTGAGGGATGAGCTACATATTTTCACAGAGTTTAAAAAACACTTTTCTTTGCAGGTATGTGATTCTGCTGAATATCATGACAACCATGCTGCGTTTTGTTTTTTCAAGCCCGTCTCAGTCAGTCCTGAGTAAAGAGCCTTCTTGAGATTGTTTTTTTTTTTTCTTCTCTCCATGGCAGGGCTTTATGTCTAGCGGGGGAATGATAATAATGTTTCTAATCTTGTTACATAGCACACAGAATTGTCTTCCATGTTAATGATGGACCGGCCCCATCCCTGCTCCACTGAGATGCTTACTTTCAATTTGTGTACTGTCATTTCCCCGCCACGCGGCTGAAATTGATGCACCCTCTTCCTTTTAATTAAATCAAAAAACAGTCGGGGGTCCAGGCAGGTGGGGGACCTGCTCCCGTATACAGCCATCACAAAGACCTGGCTGACTCCAGGACGAATCGGGGATGCTCCTGTTTGTCTTTCTGTGCGTGACAGTGTGTTGTTTGTGCAGCCAAGTTATTGTCTGTATGAAACTGACATCAGATTTCAGTAACAAGCACAAAAGGGACATAAATAAACTGATTTTAAAATCTTAATCAATGGGTTTTGTCAAAAAAAAAACCATTCTCCTAGCTTCTACTTCTACTTCAACTTTCTTAGAATATTGATTTTGGTCAAAAAGCCAGTGGACATTTTTTCCTGGTAAATAAATAAATAACAATCCCGGGAATCTTTCTCAGGTAGGTTTGCCCTCGGGCAGAGCTGGAGCCAAAGTCTAAGAAATGAGAGCGTAAAAATTCCCACACATTAGAAGGCGGATAATTGGATTTCCTGTGTCCTGTACGGTGGGCGGTGTGGTTCCTGCAGCTGTGACATTATCAAGGTAACATAACCTGAAGGCTGCGGTGTAGCTGCACAGGCCCCGCAAGGCCTGTCCTCCAGTTCCACATCACTGCCTGCTTGGCTATTCATCCTGTGGACCCTGCAAATGAAATTATGGGAGGAAGACCAAAGGACATTCTTTGGGAATTAATCCCATTTATGCCTAAACCCACTTCAGATTTTTATAGTGAGGCCCTCTTTAGATGTAAGGTGCATTTACAATTAGACAAGGCCTTGGGAGGGTTGAAAGAAATACTGTGTGTGTTGGTTTGTTTGGCAGGTAATTTGTAGACAAAGAAAGGAAATAGAGAAAAAGAGGAAAAAAAAGGAAACACTGGAACTGAAAGAAAGTTGAAACACATCTGACCCAGACAGGTGACATCTGACAGTGGTGTCTAAATGATCCCTTTATTTTAATATCACACCACAGACAACAACGAACAGACCTCATGAAAAATGATTAATTACTGTATGAGATAAATGAAGACATAATTATTTTCCATAATACTTGTGAGAATCAGAAATTATGATTTTATCTAAATGTGAATCTGCAAAATTCAAGATTTAACATATTTGTTTTGTTTTTTTAATTGACCATAAAATATTTTGTTTAGAATTTATTAGCAACAAAAAAAAAAGATAGTGGATATATTAGTTACTGCGATCTCTGCAGGCAAAGCCAATGCAGCAGTGACCTATATGTCTGGCATATACAGTCCACACATATTGGAGTTTTTTTTTGTAATATGAAAAAAAAAAGTATATGATAAAGTATATTGTAAAGTATCCACATTGGTATATATTACTAATATAGTATGCCCTAGAATGGTACTAATGGTAGAATAGTTATAATTACATTTAATTTCCATAAATATCTTGCAGGAAAAAATCCAAAACCATAACCCTTAACTACATTTCACTTTATATCCACTACAGAGAAGGCTTTAAATACCCACAATGATATTACTGGACATTTGAAGAAATATTATTATATTTTTGGCAGAGCAACCTCATGAAAAACAATCAGAATGGATGAGAATGAATGATGAATTGTTTAGGGTAGAAAATAAAATTGTACCATTACTTGTCTGACACTGGGGTTTTTTATTAAATAAAGAGGCTTGTTTTCTTTTGTTATAGACTTTAAAGAGTCTTCCCACGATTTTGTATTGCAGTTTATCAGAGAATAAATCCTGCCTTCACGCTGCTGCATGAAATGCCCTTAAAATTTGTCCCAGAAGTCGACACAATGTCAAAATACCTGCTGTAAAGTTGCAAAAAAAAGAATGAAAGACAAAAAGAAAGAAAAAAAGACATATTGTCTTAACAAGTGCTGTTTCCATCTTACCTCTCCTACAGATGCTCTAATTGTATTGCGCTCATGCTGTAATTCTCTGCTTTGCAACTCTCTTCCACCCACACAGCCAGAGAGAAGCGCCTGACATCAATTAGCCCGGGCTGTTTACTCTCGCGATGCAATGCAGATAAACACTGCCCCCTAGTGACGACACGGGAAAACAACCAATCACAGCGACCTGATCCCAACACTGTTCTGCAGCTGCACATCTGAAGTCTGTGGTCCTTCAGGATCTGTTTAAACTCCTGCTTCACTTAAGTCTCGGAGGGCTGTGAGACTTTGTGTGCGTTGTTTTACGTAATTTTTTTGGATTTTGTTTCCCATCAAATTTAACCATCTAGACCAAAAAGACAAATATATTTTTGTTCAGTTTCACATTTCAAATACCTAAAAATAAGTCTCTGCATTCATGCAAAATAACCACATAGAGGTTGTAAACCGGGAAACACTAAACTGGACACACTCTCTTTTTCACACACACACACACACACACACACACACACACACACACACACACACACATAAAACACACCAAAAGTCTTAGTACAAGGGCTGGGCTGATTACAGCTCCTTCACTGTCCTCATCAAGACCAGTGCAGACCACAGTCAGAGATGAGAGGCCCCAAACACACACACACACACACACACACATAAGTGCATACACTCAACTGTTCTCTCCACTGCACTCCACACACACATACTGTACTCATACACACGCACTCACAAACAAACACACGGACACCATAACAGCCTCCTCAGGCAGCCTCAGAGCTCAGACAGGTCCCTGCCATTATCCCGTCCTCTACCCTAAACACGCAGTTTTAATTTCAAAGCTCTGATTAGCTGATGATTGCATGACAGCCGCCGACCAGGTTCCCTTTTCGCCCGGCTCCCAGACTGCAACTCAATCATGCCCAATTAGTGGGTCCCCAAACACTCTCTCTTATTAGAGGACTCATAATCGACTCATTGTGTCCTGATTTGGCAAATAAATCACTCTGGAGGCTGCTGACTCCCCCACCTTCTCCCCTTACCCCCCTCGCACACACACACACACACACACACACGCACGCACACACACTTCTCTCACCCTGTCTTTCATTGCCCACTCCCCTTCTTTTCCTTGTCCAGGGGTTCAGTGACAACGTTTTCAGGCGTGCTTTTCATTGGAGCTGACAGTTTGAGCAACGCCGGACTCCCTTTTTTTTTTTCTTTTTTTTTTTTTATTCCCCCTGAAGAATGAAGAATAATTTAACAGCTAAGGCAAGGCAGGCAGCATGCGGGTGTCCTTGTCCTACAAGGTTAAGAATCCATTCCATCTGAGCAAGAAAGGAGTGAATTAAAATAAATGATGGCCAGATATTTATTGCGAGTTTGTAGATGAAGCCAAGTCACTCCAGTGGACCAGCGGGGCCTGGGCTGCCAGTGGCTCAGTGTAGCCGAGTGACCTCCCTACCTCTCCCTGCCTAACTGGGGAATAACACTCAATGTCACATTACTCCTATCCTGCATTCGGTATATTTATTTATATCCCTATATATATTTATATCTAGAAATGCATGTGTTGGGGACATCAGGGCGAAACGTCAAATGAGATAGCAGAACATATATAAAATTATCTGGTTGGTGGATGCTAAAAATAATTGTAATTTGATTGACGGAGGGGGATTCTTAGCGGAGCTTTGGAGACAGGCAAGGGGACAAGACAGGAAACACGGACACACCGATGTCCTTCAGTCTGGAGACACAAAACTCAAGGCCACTCTGACATATACTGAATTATTATATTTGTAATATTATATAGTTAATATAATGGAACAGCCCACAGACTGATATTTGTTATCGCGCTACATTTTGAATTCTTTAAGGAAAAATCTTTGCACCAACAGTTGCTAATGTTATAACAATTATCAGACCCTGCAAGTGGAAAGAATATATATCCTTAAAAATATATTTTTCTGGAGTGTCCGGTGCAATATTTCTTCCCAGAATTCATAGCTACATGCAGGTCACCAGGAGAGAGATCCGACATCAGAGCTTAATAGACTCAGCGGGTGGACCAGCTTGAGCCTGGAGGCTCGCGGAGCATCGTGAGGCCTGTGATGTTGCATGCATGCAGGATATCAGTGGACTGTGATGTAGTGGACTCAGAGTCGGACCCAAAGAGCAGCTTTGGCAATGTCCCACTGTGACGCTGAGCCCCCACTCCAGGCTCAACAGCCAGTGAAGTAACCTCGGGATGCCGCTTCCCTTTGTCCAAACCAAAGCAAGGCTTTTCCTCTACGCTGTTTCCCCCTCCTCCATTCTACCAAGAGCTATGTGTTTGGTGTGTGTGTGCGTCTGTGTGTGTGTGTGTGTGTGTGTGTGTTTTGAGTGGTCATTAGTCTCTGTTTACAGCAGAGAGAGCCTCGGCCAGCTGGCATGTGACGTGTGATGTGCCGCGCTGTGGTCCACCACTGTGAGACCCCCGTGGCAGAGTCGTGGCGGTCCAGCAACCCCCTTCCCCAGGCGGGCCGCAGAGACCGCGGCGAGCCCTCGGCAGATGGAGCCTCCAGCGCTTCCCGTCTCTCTCTGCTACGAGCAAAGAAGAGGTGGAGTGAACGCTGGAGGTGGGACTGGCCCCGGCCCCCATCACAGATGCCAGGAGAAGGCTGAGGCTCTGGCGAGGCCCTGCTGGGAGGGTGCTGGGCCGGAACAGGTGCAATCTCAGCCCCCTCGATCCCCTCTGTCAGCACCTCAGTGGTGGAGCCCGCGCTCTCTTCCTGTCCTCGCTCCTTCTCATTCACACGCTTGAGAGGTGTTGTGGGTCTCCATCCAGCCCCTCCCTCCACCCAGCAACAACTCCAAACACCAAAAAAAACACTGACCAAACGCAGCTGTCCTGCTGCCTTGTGTCTCCCCCTCAGAAAAAGAACAAAATTTAAAAGTACCAAGTTCAAAGTACAGTAGCAGAAGTGTGTCTGTGACCCTCACAGGGCAAACAGTGGAGTTGTGTTGACTCAGGCGTTTTCCACTGCTGCCCATGATAAGCTCCTCGGCTGACCTCCCCACTGCCAGGGGGCCAACACAACCATTCTCCCATCAGCCCTTGCTTTATCGCCAGTGGCTACAAGACAAAGAGGTTCTGCTGTATATGTGGCTGCGGACGGCATGCCGCATGATGGAAAGAGTTTATGACAAAGAGGGGGGTGGGCGGTGAGGCCCAACAAGCCACCTTGACCTGTCCCTGCTCAGAGGACCTTGGTGAACCTCTGTCCCATTGCCCCCAGCCCCACAACAAGCGACCTGGCCACTCCAACCGCCACTGAGTTATTATCATAATTTCCCGGAGAGGCATTGCAGGGCCCCCGTGACCAGAGAGGCATCCGTGTTTTACAGAATGTTTTGTGTTTTATTGCCTTTAAGTCACTCATAGGCCAGCGGAGAGGGCCCACAATGATAAGAAAACCAGTCATGTGAAAAATGAAGGACCCCGCGTACAGGACTGAGAGGTGAAGAAGGGAAATAATAAAATAGGTGACAAATGTGGAGCTCGACTGTATTTCATGTTCAAACCCCTGTCTCGCTATTCCAACCCTCGGCTGCGCTCAAAACATGAGGGGAAAGCGGGAAATAAAAATAATGAATTCAGCCAATCTCACTGTTACAAAAAGAACAGAAGATTTTTTTTTCCTCCCATCTCACAGCTTATACTTGAAAAAAAAAAAAAAACTCCCAGCACTCTCACTCCCCCTCCCGGGTACTTTGACAACATGACGGCCGTAAGATGCCCAGGGGCATTCCAAGCTGCCACCATCCCAGCCATTTCATGTCCGAGCCCACCTGGGGTAAACAAAAAAGGACTTGGAGCGATAGAATATTAACTAAAGAAGAGAGGGGAAAAATAGCACTGACAAAACTGAAAATACTTTTCAACCCGTCAAACTTTCGGTCTTAAAAAATACCCCTTTCATTGTCTCTTTTGTGGAGTAATTCCCCCTCCTCTCCCACAACCCCCTGCGGGTTTTTAAAGGTGCAGTGTATCTAATGAAAAATAAAACATCTGTTTAATCTAGCTATTTCAAAAGCCAATCCCCTTTTGATCAAAAAATGATATTGATCTGACTGCCTTAGTTGTGTGGCGAGGATTTCTCCTTTAAACTTGAAATATCATGGAGTCTTTGTGGCAAATCAATACTGCGGCTGCTTTTTGAGGCTCGTTTCAAAGGGCACGAGGCCCATTTGAATATGGTTGATATGGCTGAGATAGTTATGTTACAAATTAATGTGTAAAACATGATCTCGTCCGGGCTTAAAAGAAAGAGGGAGGTCTTTATTTTCTTGCCTTTTAAAAGGGATAATAATCCTCCCGTGGCCCCTTCGTGGCACCTGACTGATGTTGCGATGGCCGGGTCAGCGACAGGGAACCTGTGACAGGCACGCGGCCCCTGGTGGAATGAACTGGTCCTAATATTCCTTGAGCTTTAGCGTGTCTGTCCTCACCCCTCACTCTGCGTCCGCGGGGCCCCGGCATTGGGCCCCAGCTATCTCCACATCTCCCCATTTTCTTTAATTAGACCTCGGCATATTGCTTTTGGGCCATATGGAAAGCAGATATTGAGACCAGATAAGATGTATAAACTCCTGTCAACACCACAGCATATTAGCTAGAGCTGGAAGCATATTATCTCTAGTCCACCCTTCCAATTAGCGCCCAATATCAAAATACATTAAGACAAGCCTGTCGACGTGCAGCAGGAAAAAATATTAATGGGGCCTTCATCCGTTTGTTATTAAAATTGTATTACTTCCTTGCGTTTGTTTTTTTTGCCACAAAATGAAAAGTCATTTCCACCAAGGGACCCAATAAAAACACAGATAAATTACCCGTTTAAACTCAATGGCCTGAGAACTCCCTGTGCTCAGCTGGTCCATACTGGCCTCGAGCTTTTACAGTGGTTCTTCAGCAACTAACTGCCGCTTTAAAAATAAACAGTGCAGATTCACACGAGAAAGCTTCTTTCCCTGCGCAAACTCGGAGATTCGGTGCGCCATGGACATTGCATGTCCCATCAAATCAAAGGATTTTACACATTGTGTCGCTGCTGGAACATTTGGAGTGAAATATCGGATTACAGGCGCATGCATTGGGGCGCTGTGGATTTTTACAGCAGTAATGGCTCCATTATTTTAATAGAAAAACGTCAAGGAAAAATAAATTACACCCCAAACCCACGTGAGGCCTGTATCGTCTGATCTGATAGACACAGCTCCAACATGGCCTCAGACTCAGCTCACCTCCCAGTGACACCATGTTTATCCGAACGCTACCGCCATAACCAAAAAAGCCCCCCAAGAACATAGCTGTCTTCTTCACCATGTGTACATCGTGGCTGTTTCGACGTGATTGAATTCACTGCACCCAGGCGGTGAGGGGTCATTCAGAGCCTCGCTACAGCATCAGGATATACTGTATACACCGAGAGACACGGAGAGAATAAAGGAGACAAGGATGGGGCAGGCGAGAGAGGTCACTTTGAGAAGCTGGATGCAGGCACATGCCAAACAGCGTCTCTGGATCTCGCTCTCTCTCTCTTTCCCTAATCCCCTCTCTGATCCACCGACGCCCGGGCCAATCATTTGAGGCCGGGCACAACCCGTGATCACCAGGCCCTAATCTGAGACCTCGGCCCGTCCACAGTCCACCTCAGACAGCACCGGCCGGCTGCCAGCAGAGGAGTGGCAGGCTTAGCCTTCTCCAGAGAGACAGCTAGAGGTTGTCTCTACATGGATGGGCACTTCGCAGCTCGGCGGGGGCGGGAGGAAGGGGCAACATAGCAGCTGCTCGGGGCATATGGGCAGAATTCATTAAGTCTGGCTAAATAAGCCAATTGTGGAGGCGGTAAAAAAAAAAAAAAAAAAAAAAGCATGCGTTTGTATGTCTGATAGAGAAACAAACAGAGATCACTCACTGTGCTCGAGCACCGAGCTCAAATATTCTGCCACACAAAGATATTCTGAGCACCAATATCCCGTGTGATAGTTTCGTCCTGAGGTATTACACTTGATGAAGTTGATTCAAGGCCCACCAAATGAAAAAATCTGGATCTATTTGTGATGGGCAGTGATTGAGCTGTTAGATGCATAGATTATGTGTCCTTGAGGACTTTGCTGTGCATCTCCAAATGTCATGAGACTGCTCTCTGCCTCAGAAATAAACCTAATCACAATCTGTAAATGTTACAGCTGTTTCCCTAATAGACCTGGCCTGACTTTGGAGGCCTGCATTTATATTCACACACATGAACCAAAGACAAAACTGAATGCTGATACATGCGACCAGCACATGCTGAAGCCACAGTATACAAAGCGTTTCATAAATTATATAAAATTCTGTGAACATGTGCCAGCACTGAAAAGATATCTGTCGTGTGGCCTGTTTAGTCAGCTCTGTATTCAGTGTTATGACATTGTGAGGAATTTGTTCTTTCACTTAAAAGAGCACACACCTGACACCAGATGTCGTCTCATTCCCGACTTGCATCCATTCCTCTTTATCCAGTAAAAGGTATAATGTATGCTAATCCCCCAGGTGTCAATAGGAACTCTGTTCAATGCATTTGAGATAATAGTGAAGAAGGGGTTGCTCCTATCGAAGACCTGGAAGATAAAGTCAATGGCACAGTCAATAACAATAAGGTTGTAGGCTTTAATGAGGAATGTTAATTTGAACACAATCAACTGGATTTCAGCTTAGCTGATTATCAACCTTGGACTTGTATGAGGGTGTTGATAATGCTGGCAGTATGGGGAGGGCATTTTTATCTGTGACAGCTTTTTCAGAGGAGCTTTTCAAACAAAATCAGGTTGCTTTGGGCTGTTTAAGTTGAAAACTAACAGAAAAGGGTGAAAATCCAAAAACTCAAACAAAGAAAGGGTAAGCTAACACTTCACTGTTGACACATTTGTGAACTTTATTTAGAAAAAGACAGAAACACTGTATATACACTTTACCAAAAATAAAAATTCTAGATAACAAACAGTAATTAAAATGACTACAACGAAAGTTGTGGCCCTTTTGTGTTATGGACATTCACCCAGTTCCCACTGGAGCCATTCAAAGTCCCAGTCCAAATCACCTCCTTGTGTTATTGGCTACGCAGCCTGCTCCTCACTCTCTCCTTGATCCCATTCCATCAGCAGCTCTGAGGACACTTCTGTAAACAGATGATCCCAGTCCCAGTTCACATCATCCTGCAGAGCAAAGGAGAGACAGAAAAGGGAGAGAAAAGAAGAATTAAGAGAGGCAGAGGGAGACATACCAAGAAAGAGAGCATGGGGAACAGAGGGAGCAAAGAGAGGAGAATGGGGAAGGAGAGCAGAGGGTGTTAATGTACACATCATAAATCTTGATTACCTGGGAGACAGAGTGGCAACCTCCCCTGGTGCTCTAGAAACAGCTGGACAGGGCTTCGCTGGGAGCTCACAAGCTATATTTACTAAAAACTCACTCACCTCTTTCACCTCCTGCTCTGACGCTAAAACCTTGGTGAGGAGCTTCAAGTCAATCTCTCCATCCTGAAGAAAGATCACAGTAAAATTCACTTGGTTTGCATAAACAGGGGAGATGCTGGTTGCAAAATTAAATGGACCACCTTGATGACAAGTGAGGAAGGAATGTGAAAGAGATATAAAAATAAAAGTCCTTGACTTACTAAGGTCTGGAACGCAGAGTAATACTTCAGATCATTGTCTAGATCTCTGTAGGTCATTACCCGGTTCACCTGGACACTAACAGAGATACAGGAAGACATCTGCTCAGCTAAAAGAGCAAAATAATCAGTAAGACACATCACACGTCACAAAAAAAGTAGCCAGCCTGACTGCAGTGCTTTTACAGTGCATGCAAACCAAGACTGAGAAGTGGCTTTGCTGAAGTTTGAAATTTGTGCACAATGAAGCTCCAACACTTCAAGCAAAGACCACAGAGAGCAGGAGATGGTTGCCAAGTGGTAAACGCCTCAAATTGAAACCCAGCTGCTTATCTGTGGGTTGGAATTAAGTGGGGGGGCTCTCAAAGTGGCCGGGGCCTAGCAGTGCATGCCAGTCCTACTTACTGCACATTACACGCTACATTGCCCTCGCAATGAGTTCAATGTGGATATTATCTCGCACAGAGAGCAAGCCCCAGCCTAATAACCTCCACCGCTGTCATAGCCTTGCTACATATTCGACACATGTCGGCGTGTCTCTCACTGCCCTGTAAATCAAAGGGCCCGGTTAGTCAGGACCCTGGTAACAGAGTTGCATAAATCACACCCAACTGTTATTTCTCCATTTCAGCCCGATAAAGCAAGACACTCTGCAATGGTACAAACGGAGGACAGGTAACCATCAAAGTCACTAGAGCAGCCTACTGATCTAGTGTCCTGTGTGCAGACAGAGGTTAACTGTCATACACGGGTTTAGACACACTGTGTATGTGTGAGTGATGAGAATGAACTTCTGAGACTTTACAGCATTCACAGTCGTACATTGGTGGAGCTGCGATTTGCATGGTGAGATCTTCTTCCTGTACTTCTTCAAGGTCTGGAATCACTGGAATATCTGAAAAATGAAAAATATTTTACAAACATCTGATTAATTTTCAAGAGTGTCACAATATGAGAAAATCTGGTTGGTAGCCAAATGACAGAATCATTTACAAAAAATACAGTGAATCCCCAGTGTAAAGCTGATAGGAGTGCACACTGTGAATGTGTGTGCATGTGTGACCATTTCTGTGTGGCACTTCCTCCCCTCCCTCTCTCTTGTTACATCCTCATAAGAGCTGCCCTGTCACAATAGCCATGCGGCCATGAATATTCAGGAGGCGAGGCGGCAGCTCTTCCTGCTGTGAGAGGGGCGCTGGCCAGGGGCTCCCCAGAAAGCACCCCCTGCTACCTTAGCATTTGGGCCCTGTCAGCGCCGCCCACCCCCAGGACCCGCGGTGGCCGGTAGGCCGACCTCCATGTCCACTCTGCCACTCCGACTGGGGCGGCATCCAGCCATGTGCAAGAGTATTTGCTTGCGGGCCCATCTGTGTGGGGTCGGAAGTCACAGTGCGGCCTGGCAGGGGCTGTGGTGCCAGGAGCCGCCAACCCGCTGCTCAAACAGTGGGAACCCACTTTAATTGGCAAAACGCAACAGGACAGAGGATGGCTCCACTCCCAAGAAGGACAGGGCAAACTTTCACAGCATTTTTCAGATGGACATTTTTGGAGCAGGGAAATAAGAGAGGCATTAAAAGCTGAATAGTTAATAATGAATCAAGAGACTGACTGAAATATGTTCAAAGACTTTCATAATAAGTGCCTTATTGTGTGATGACATTCATCAAAAAAAATGCAGGGCACCACAAGAAATGACTCACAAAAGCATTGGTCCACAATAACCAATTGTACAGTACAGACAGTTGCAAAAAACTTTACTGACTTCCTGTCTGCTGCCCTTATAGAAAATGTGTTAATGTGGGTGTGATGTGGGTTTGCTTTGCGGGGGGGTGGGGTAGCAGACTGCACATCCTTATTAGCTCAACAGCGGAATGTTGACAGGGAGAGAGACACGGGGATGTGGGGGGCAGACAGATACTGAGAGAAAAAGAGAGAGCTGGACTGCATGAAGAGGGTTGTCAGTAATCTCTAACCACAGTACTGCACCCCGAGGGGAAAGTCAATAGAGGAGCTAAATAGAGGTGAAAAGATGGAAGTCTGCATCTGATGTGAGAAAATATCTCTGCATCTATGTCACCCTTCCTTCAAAATAACTCCTGAAAATAAACTGGAGTCGAAGATACATCGATCTTTGATGGAACACTAAATTCAGCTCAACATAAAAGTTATGTTGACCATTCAGATGAAGAGAGATGATTTTGATTCCAAGCATATTTTTCAGACTGATGAGAAATTCTGAGGACAACTCAAAACCTAACCCATCAACTTTCAGTAGATAACAAAAGCACATCCTCAGTTGATAACTTATTTCTTTCTCTTTTTTTTAATTAAACCAAATTAAAAATGCCACGCTCGTTTAGCCGCTGACAAGATTCATCTGTGTTTCTGATATCCAAATAAATGCAGGCGCGGGTATTTCATATTCATGAGGCCCCGGTGACACTTTGTCCTCTCATTTACAAAGCACAGCATTCAGCAGAATCCGTCCCCCCCGGACCCCCAATCAAATTTAATGGTCTTAGTGCAATGACATCAAAAAGCCTTGCCGTCCGGCTCTTTGCAAACAGCTTCCTGGGTTGTCTATCTGTCCACACACACCCTTTTTCATTTCAGCCAGTAATGCACTATTAACACACTCCAAGAGAGTTCAATGTGAAGCACGGAGGCATGTGTTGTCTATATGCAAAGTCTATTATTAAGTGAAAAAGGGAACAACATTTTTAAATGAGCTTCAAATTCACCCCATTATTGGAGGTCAAACAGGGCATCAAAGCAGCTGCAAACAAGCCAGTGTTTTCTTCTGACGCAAAGGGCAGCTCCATCAGGAGGAAGGCCGTCTCTCCTCTGTGCGGCACGCGTTACCCACACTGACTTCCTTCCCTCAGCTGGACTGGTATCAAGGTGGCTTTTGTCTGGCAGCAAACAGACCACGCGTATCCTTATTACACGGGTCGCGTCCGGCTTCCTCGCTGAAGCATGTAAATATCAAAAGGGGATAATTTGCTGTGAATGTAGACATGCTCCCGGCAGGCACACGCCAGTCAGCGACTTTGGAGAGCAGGACGTCTCTCCACATCGCTTGGGCTCCTATAATCTTTGCAGGGGTCCAGTCAAATCATTACCTTGGCACAGAATCCATTTGAAAGGCTTATGGGACAATATTCTACACATCGCCGGCTAAGAGCGAGACAGAGAGACATGAAACAGATGAGTGTGTTTGCGATATTGGTGCTATTTGGAGTGACCAGCAGGAGGCTGTGGGGGCAGCTGATGGGGAGATGGGAGCAGGGGAAGGGGCAAGCCTTCTCTCCCTTTCTTTCTCTCTCAGTGCTTGTAGCCAGTGGACATAAGGGATAAGGGTAGGGGACATAATCAAGATCGCAGGGGCTATCTCACTAACCCTCAGCACTGTAATTTCCAATGCCCCTGCCTCCGGCTCTGTATTAAGAGGTCTCCCTCCACAGAGTAATAATCTTTCCGGCGGCATTAACTGCAAGAGAACCAAACCTCTGGAATCTTCATTGAACTGGCCATTTGAGTCAGTGCGTACGAGACAGTGACAGACACTCTGTGTGTGTACATAAACCTAATAGAGATGTATAGTATTATAAAACACTTATTTTAAACCTACCCAGTTAATGTGTCACTGTCACTGTAATTAATCAATCCATCATAATATAATTTTTATATACATTTTTTAATCAAATTATTTTTAAATGTATTTTCCCATTTTTCAACAAAAGAAATAAGAGCAAGTAATTAAAATATTGCAACATTTACATCTGGACTGAGCAATACTTACTCCATAGTAATGTGACAGACTCTTCATAATAGTTCACAGTTCTCATAATAATAATACACAAAAAAAACACATGGCACAATATGATAAGTCATTCATTCATTTTTCTTATTCATCATGTATTTATACATTTGAGTTGCATAAATATTTTCTATTCTTCTTGTTATTTTTATTATCACTCATGTTCTGAATTTAGAAACACAATGATGGGCATTTTATAATCATCTGATAGTAGGAAAAAAAACTTAATCGATATGGAATTTGTTCATGAATGGCAACATTAAACATTACCTGAGGTACTGACGTATAGAAGACCTTCAGTATTGTCAAATGAGCATTTCATGCTGTTAACCCATCTTTACTGAGGCAATTTCACCCTATTTCCCAGCTGCCTTGTGCCGCAAAATGGAACAATTATTCTAGGCAGGATTTAGCAGAAATTTCCCCCCTCAGTCCTGACACTGTTTGTGGTACGTACAGTTGGGCCCTTAGGTGACTCGGTTACTGCTAGATCTGTATTCATCAGCACCTGTCTGGTGCCGTGTGTGTGTGTATGTGTGTGAGTTTGTGACTACCTGTGTCGCTCTGGGTGGTGAGGGGAGCGTTTAAATCCTGCCATAATGCTTTCTATCAGGTATAGATCTAAGCTTATTTAATGAGCATATTCACTGTCATTTTCATCAAAGGGGTCATGATTATACGGTGCCACACACTGGTCAAAAGGAGGAACACTGGTCAAAGGCATGAATCCATGCTGGATTCAAGGAGAAATATGGTGTGAACGTCAGTGAAAAGCAATGATCTGACTGCCTGCTTATCTGCTCTACTTCTAGAGGATGAATGTGCAGGGGAGACACCGGAGGCCTCCTCTTTGCCCGTGAGGAGAAACACAGAGTGGGGGATAGCAAGGGTGCTCTTACCTCCTTCATCATCTGATCCCTGGGGAGTTTGTGGTCGCAGGCGGCGGCTGTAGAAACAGGAAGTGTGAGAGTATGAATTATTTAATGCTTTCAAATGCAGCCTGACGGTGAGGTCATCATCATGGTGAGAGAGTTGGGTCCTGGGCTGCTTTGCTTTGATGATGAGCCTGTACCAAGTCTTGTCTGTCTCTCGTGATACTTTGGACACTTGCTCAGTCTGCTACTGTCTGACTAGACTTCTGAAAAGAAGCCTCTGCCAAAAGGCACTGATGGTGCTGTGAGACGCTGTTGTGCCTGGGTGACCAGCATGGCAGCCTTAGACAAGATCACCTCTAGGAGTTTTTGTTAAAACAAACCCGACTGGAGCAGCGGTCTGAATAAGTATTACTAAGACAAGATAGTTGTGACAGGAGCACAGAACAGGGGGGTTTTCTGCAAGGTAACAACTTTATACACGCCTCTGACTCACTCACTACCGCCAACCAGGCACCGGGCTCCGACTGCGATGATGAGTAAAACACAGACGAAAGCGTCCTCTACCTGCTTCCCCTCATGATGTCTATTCTAGTCACAGAATCATGTGACAGGGAAGGGAGGAGAAAAAACTAGAATAACAGGAAAACTTGGCTCCTAACAGCAATAAAAGTGATGACAACTCAGTCACGCTGTTTTTTAATCATGTTAAGTGATTGTTCTTGAAAGGCGAGGATTCGCTGCAACCAAGGACAATCTGAAAATACAACGCTATTTCCATTTTACTGCAAAGGGAACAAAAATTTTTATTAATATACACAACTAGCTGTAAATTCAAACAACTGCAGGAGTACAGTGAAATATGGATGTGGCAGCTGAGTGAACTTACTCCTCCAGGTCTTCAGCTACAGGTCTTCTTGAAGATCTGTAAAGCAGCAGACAAAGCAGTTGCTAAATAAAACATCATCCTTGCCTCAGAATAACGGTAAGCACAAAACTCAGTGATACATATATATTTTCCTTTATTCCTGGCATAGTCCTCGTAGGTATTTTGATGAATACATCCTCTTCATCTACAGCTAATGATAGTTATCCTGCAATACCACACACAGTGGGGTCTACAATAGTCTTCTCCTCTCCTCTGTTTTCTCAGCCTCGTCTCCTGCTGGATCATGGAGCTATTTTCAGACCTCTCTCCATTTACGTAGCTCAGCTTGAACAGAGCATGCCAGACACCAAAATACTGTGTTTTGACACTTCTCTGCCTCAACACAGTATTTTTAGCATTCCCTATCCATTTTAAGAAAGGTAGCAATCACACCAAACATCAAAGAACAACAAATAGGACCACATTATTATTTATCTTAGACATGTTTAGTCATAGAAATCGCCATATAATAGACGAGGGGAAGAAAAACAGAGTAACTTTTTCTAGATTTAGATTGGTTTCCAAAAAATGTTAATAAGAGGTAATACTCTTTTTCCATGATGCAAAATGTTTTTGATAGTTCTCCTGGTTAAGTAGTGCCCTCTTCTGGTTTTAAAAATAAGTTATTTTCTGTCGCTCATATAGCGTCAAGAGACCAGGCCTACAGTGTTAATTGATACTAAATAATTCCAAACTTTTAAATAAATATGAATTCATTCACAAACAAGCAATAAAAGGTTAATTCTATAATGCACAAGTAAGATATTGGGCATTCACTGCCCAGTGTTAGAGCATAGATAGCTAAATCCCTATGAACAAGCATATATATATATATATATATATATATATACACATGTATATATATATATATATATATATATATATATATATATATATATATATATATATATATATATATATATATATA
>JAOXYL010000113.1:13515427-13528344 GCA_028564955.1 Terapon puta | reverse complement strand
AAAAGTATATATATATATATATATATATATACACATGTATATATATATATATATATATATATATATATACATGTATATATATATGTATATATATATATATGTACACATATGTATACATGTGTGTATATATGTATATAAATATATATACACACATATATATACATACATACATACATACATAAAAACACAGATATATAATTGAATATATAATCGAGCAAACAGTGTTTCAGTGCATGTAAACAAATTCATAACCTAAATAAAGTCTGAATATAATAAAAGAAAAGACCAGGAAGGCTGAATACCTCCATTTCACATCACCTGTCATTTATCTGACATAAATGACATACAGACAATTTTTATTATGTGTATCTGAAAAAGCGGAACCTTATCAATTAATTAATTAGCATTATCATTCATTTATTTTTAAGGGAAGGAAAGAATGGCATGAAATTCAATTAGCTATCCAGCTCTCAGAGAATCTCATCCTCTCCTCATTTTGTGTCTTGTCTAAGCTGCCAGTGTGGACCAACAGCCCTGAAGGTACTAGAGTCCAACCAGGCAGGGCAGCGAGGAGCTGAGGGAGCCTACCTGCCTGCCCTTGGACTGTGTCCTGTCTGGGGGGGCGGGGGTGGCGACACTTAAGACACATTACAGGCCCCTTGATTAAGACTCATGTAAGGTAAAGCGATAGACATGGTAAAACTGTCTGGAAAAAGTTGTTAGGGATAAAATATATTGTGACAACCTGGTTCCAAAGGTTCATCAATAAACTGACAGATCATTTAGTGTCAATTAGAAGTGATAGATCGACAAATCCTGGGATTTCTGCGCTGGGATTAGTGGGAGGAGGGCGGCGGTGATTGAGCATGAGGGGTGACATTGAAGGGAAAAGTCCTTGCCGGTTCCAGGGGGGACCATTACTTACTTTGTTTCAGAGAGGATCAATGCGCGTGCAAACCCTTTTTACACCTCCTGTATTTCAATCGCTTTGAGACTGGGAATCAAGCTGGGTAACGCAAAAGCAGAGAAGCGACACGCTGACCTTCTGTGCGTAAGGAAAGATCTATTGAGTTTGCTGTTTTCCCTGCTTGCACTAACGGTGCAGTAAACTACACAAATAAGCACAATTGACTCAGCCTGTTCACTTCAATGCATCTCCTGTGCTCTCACCTCCACCGAGACTGAAAAATAGAAGCACCATGGCAGGTGGAGGAGAGAAAAAACAGAGGACAATCCACAGTACAATAAAAAGACTCGTGTTGACTCAGTCATGTACAGTATTTAGATTTAGAGTTGTTAGTTGTAGATCAAAGCTTCTTGCAAACACCTTCCATCTGTTCCAAATATTTCATGAATTCTCCATGTTGTGCTCCCCGTGTAAAGAGCAGGCTGTGGTGGTAAGGGGTGATTAAGTGGCTTGAACCCCTGTGATGAAGTGGCTAGCTGACTAACAGTGCCCTCCTGTGGCTGATGCATTAACCATGTCAATTACCGCCTTGCTCACAGATGAAGACGAATGGAGAGTTGCCTGCTCAGACAGGCTCCCTCTAACCTTGTTGATTCACAGCCTGAGTGCCAAATATGCACTGATAAATAAGCTCATTCAACAGCATGAGAGTTCATTAATAACACATAACACAAGACCATAGCTCGCAGCCTCCACCTTCGGCAGAGACACGGGAGACAAGAGGAAAAGGTGAAGACACGTACTTGGCAGAGCTAGATCCAGAGCTTTCTTCTGCCCAGCCGCCCTGCCGCCGGGCAGGTTTAGGAGGAGGACCCTGGAAGAAGTGAGAGACTTTTATAGTAAACAGCTTCACTGAATGTCTACTCTCTCGCAAAGATAAATAAATCATATCTGCAAGTATTAGAAATGTTATTAGGCTTTAATCTCAGTGACTATTTCAGAGAAATACATTTAACTTCTCTCATTACCATAATTATTATTTATATCGATAGATCAGTTCCTATTTGGCATAGTGGTGAAGAGGCTATATCATATACTTCCATGAAGAAGAGATCTATAAAAACCACTACATTTTCAAAGTGGAAATGTGACAGAAGGTGGCACTCTTGTCTATATCAGAAAATAAAGACCACAACAGAAAAGGCAAACCCTTAAATTTAGCAGAAAAAATCCATGAGTTTAAGTTGAATTGTCCTGCTAAAGTTATGGGGATCATTTAAACCAAAGTTCACCTCTAATACTACACTTAAGTAAGCTGCAAGCTGGTAAAAAGCTCCTATACAGTGAACAATGTGCGTGGCATGTGCAGTAGCCTAGTCATCTATATGCACTCCATTGTTTTCTTTATTATACTTTTCAATACTGTTCATTTCCAGCACCAGGACATATGGAGCAGAGTGTGGGAACTGTAAGTCTGACCCCAAAATAGAGCCACAGGAAAAAAAGACCCTCTCCCTCTCATTCTTTGATTCTGAAAATAGTAAACTGAGTATGCATCTCGATCCTGAGACCGGGGCCCTGAGACCAGCACTTGAATGAATGAATTCCTCAGAGCACACGGGGGTGGGCACTAGACAAATGAATTAGAGAGGGGGGCGAGAGGCACAACATTTCTCATTACTAAATTGGGTCTGCAGAGGACAAAGTGCTCGTGAAGAATTTCTTTCGTTTATGATGAAAGAGGAAATAATCTTTCATGGCTGATTCCTTCACCAAAGCCATTTATAAATCTGAATGTCACCATTAAGCAGGGCAGAGGGAGGGGGAGACACTCTGCTCTGCTGTATATTACCATTAATCGAGAGAGCTGAGGCTGAACAAGCTCCCTCAACTTTGTGCAATTAGTACCTGTCTCTTTATTAAGAACAAAGGGGATTACAATAATGACAATTGAGTCATTTTCTGCAATATTACAGAAACTCCTTCAAGAGATGTAAAGTCCCTCTGATGTTTCATGTTTGGTATTTCTGACAATGAACCGTTCTCATGAGAGACAAGATAGCGCAGTCAAGTGTCTCTGAGTGTAATAAATTTATCCTCTGACGGCTATTTCATTCTACAAAAATGGAGAAGACCTTAAGTGTCCTGAGAAACAAAACACATCTGCGCCTCCAATTCTTCATGACCAAATATGAACCTCACAGTCGTAGTAAAATAGTTATTAGCAATTAGCTTAACCCTCATGGTTTCTAATTTAGGATTCTCTGACGGTCTCTAGGGCAAGGAACTTATGGTGGCCAAACCCTATGAGCCCATAAAAGCAAATGGGTCTTTGTTTAAAAGGATGTCAGGAATGCGACCAATCAGTTGGGTATTTTAGGCAGAAGAGGCCAGGGTTGATAAACGAAGACTGCAAATAAACCCACCCAGTCGCACGACACTCTGGAAAAATGTATTGCATGTGCACAGCAGGTCAGAGAGGGCGCGAGAATACGGGTTCATACATTAGGGAAGTTGACCTAATTTGGGAAGATTAGCCTAAAGCAAAAGCATTGCTGGAATTTTTTTTGCTTTGGGAATGTTGGCTGGTTTACAGTTTGCCAATCCGGGGACATGACTGATTCCATAAATGCCAACAACAGTAAAGTGAAATGATTTGTTGTACCACAACTGTCACTTCTGACTTGACTTCTCTCATATATTTTTGTCCTATATTTAGTCTAAATTTAGCAACATTAATTCCAACATGTTTTATGAGGTAGAGATCACTGACAAAACAAACATTTCTGCACAGACTTAAAGTAAATCACGGTACACTAAGCAGTTTAAGAAGAGGATTTATGAAAATTGCTGGTTGAGTTATGGGGACTTGGATGATGTAATCCACTTGTTTTTCAATTAGACAATTTACAAGAGGACAATTACAATGCTTTGCGACTCTGAAGTTTAAAAGGGTTTTAGAGCTTGTATGAAGTAACACTTGAAAGCATTTCATGCAAGCACATCAGATCCAACACACACACAGAGGACAGTAAATGAAGAGCAGCTACAGTTTTTGGAATAATGCTTTGAAACTCAAAACATCTCTACATAAATGAGCACTCCAATAAAACTTTATACCATGGGTGTAAAACTGGTGTAACTCTGTGTTTTGCAATGGGAGAGGTGGTGAATCCCCACAGGACTGGAAATCAAATCCAACCAGTGTTCATGAAACTAAGACTACTGTTAATGGCATAAAGTTGAGGACTGGAGCATCAGCAGCAAAGGCCATGCAAAGTCACTGCTGTTTTCATGCCACCTACCTCATCGTCATCGTGTGATTCATGTATGGGACAAAATCAAGATTCATGTTGATGAAGCTTATTCTGATGTGAAATTATAGCATGCAACAAAATGCCTTTCATCGCGATTACATACTTCTCCCATTGAAGCAGCAGTGGAGGACTTCCTCACGTAACGTGAGTCTTCAAACGACGACTGGTCTGCAAGGCGAGCTCTTCGTCCAGACTTTGCGACCTGGGAAATGTGCAGAATTGTAAAATGGAAAATAGATTTTGATATCATAAAGCCAGAACCTGGTACTTTCAATAGCTATACCAAAGACTTTGTGGTTTTGCTTTTCTTAAACGATGCCATCTAATGAGCCAACCACATGTTTCTCTGGATGGAGTTCAAAATACCGCAGATCAGGTTATTCCACTTGCATAATCCAGCAAGGTTAGGTACTTTGTAAGCTTCTGCCCAGTGAACTTATGTCTTTGAAGTCACACTGTGCCGATGTGGCAATGTCATTTTCTTTTTCATGTGATGGAATCATTATTATGAATTTCTTTAAAAATGTAGCAATAATCCTACTGACCATTACTTTGCTTAGGGCATTATTTTAAAGTGCTGTCACCAAACAACAAAATATATTGTTAAAAAAATTATATCAGACATTCTGGAAACAAAACAAAGAAAACTGTTTTGTGCTATAAAGTTGTATTTTCACACAATGTAAGATGTGGTTTTACCTTTCTAGTAAGTAGAACCTACATGCCCATTTATTCTGATGTGGGTTCAGTAGCTTAATACAGTAAGCACAGATGTTGGTTAAAGAGTAGAGAAGTTTAAAATAGAGCTCTCAAGGCAACGGACTGTATCACTGATTGCAGAAACAGCTAACAAGGCAGGACGACATAACAGATGTGCATCAGACCCTCAGAGGGTTACTAATCTAGACCTCCACCTTAATAATTCAATATTCAATTACAAAACATTATGATGCAGTGAAAAATGTCCATTACCAAATGTCAGGACCTCATCAAATTTCTACATTTGTCCAACCAATCCCAAAAAGATTAAATTGTTATAATGCAAAACCACAAAAAATAACACAATAACTGGAACTGTTTGTTGGTTTATCAAAATAGCTGTCAATTAGTTTGCTGACTGTCATCTAATCAATCAACTAATCATTGCAGCCCTATTGACAACCCAAAAATATTCAGTTTACTGCCATAGATGACTAAGAAAACCAGAAAATATTCACGTCTGAGAATAAATTGGAATTTGGACACTTTAACAAGTAACTTAAAATTATTGATCAATGATCAAAATAGTTAGCAGATTAATTTAACTGTTGATAACTAGACTGTAATAGTCAATAATTAGTCAGTTAGTTGACTAATTTAAATAGATATCATGAAAATACTTTTAAGATACTTCTAAGAGTTTTGCTTTCACCACAAATATTTAAATACCCAGAGGCCCCAAAACAAGAGAGCAAATAATCCTCCCAAGTACCCTGCACTATCATAAATAATGTTCTAAATCTGTACCTTTAGGGCTACAAAGGGCTTCTTCCTGGGTAACCTCACAACATACAGATGTTCTACCCTCAGGCCTTCTCCTGATTAGTGTGTCTGAAAAAAACATATTTTATCACTAGTCTGCTGAACATGAACAACAGGTCCAGTATTTTTATATTTTTTTATGTCTATGACTCATCTATAGCCTTCAAGTTAAAATCTACCTTAAACAAAGAAGGAAACAGTCAGATCATCAAATCTAAAGGAAACCTACTGTCAGGGTTACATGGTACACATATGTGTACTGCTTGGGACCCCTATACAGAAACATATAGGTACCCTGTGATCCAATTATTCACACGAGAGTGAACTGGATTTTGGGGGCCAGAAAGTGTTTCTATCCAGCTCTAAATTAAGTTAGCAGAGGAGGTGAAGGACAGGAAAATGCCTTTTCTGGAGGAAGAATGCGACTGAATGAGAGTGCAGGCCCGTGTAAGTGTCTGATGTAGTTTCAGACCTCCAGGCAGGTCAGAGAGGGTGAACTCAAATACTGAGCTGTGCATGGCTAACTCCTTAGCTGACATTAGCATACACTCATAGACCAACTTCCATGCGGTCGTAACCTAAAGTCAAGTAAATAATAATAATAACACCTCTCGGCTGTTAACAAAAAGCTTAGATTGCAGCTCTCTAATTCACAGACTAAATAATGCTCGTGTTTACATTAGCTCAAAAGGCTAAGCAGTTAGCCGTAGCCTCGCTGTGTCTCTACAGCAGAGCGCTCAGCCCTTCTTACAGCACACAAATTTCATGTCTCCACCGCTCCTCGCTCCCTCCCAACTCTCTGCGGACAGCTTCACATGGCTCACTCACGTTTTTCACCGTCCCTGCATCTCCGAACTGAAAGTTGTCGTCCATTTCTCTCCTCCCGGCAGCGCCTTCCTGGATATCAACAGGCGTCACGTAGCAACGCTCCCCATGGCAACGCCAATCAGAGCACGCCCCGGTCAATCGCCAGAGAAAAAAAAAACAAACTTCAAATAAACAAATAAAGAAATAAGCAAACAGAAGGAATTGCTTCTGCTGTGTATGGTGATAAACATTATGATCATAAATCCCTCTAAAAATCTCGCGTTCCTTGTCTGACAGAGGCCCCATGATATGTTTTTTTTTGTTTGTTTGTTTTTATTTATTTTTCCCCTAGTTTTACATGCATGGGTGTTTCTCCTGCACCAGAGAGCCATCGTAAACCGAACACTTCAGAAGAGATAAACGAATAATTTCAATTGCAACTAGATAAAAATATATAAATATATTTTGCACATTACAATATTTGCACCTCTACTGCCCAACAGAATTATCTATATCCTATTTTATATTGTGTTTTATATGCCACATTATATTGCTATACAATGAACTTTTTAAATTAAGTAGTTTTCTTAAGTAGTTTTTTCTGTATTTTCTGAGTACTGTTCAAATAAAATTTTGAAGACTGGTAAAAACAAAGATATTTGAAATAGACTTTTGGCACGATAACATCCAAGAACAAAGTGATTTATTTCCTCACATTAGAAGAGGCTCATGCAGTTACAGTGAGGGCTCGGGCCAATCACTGGCGCAATGTTGGGTCAGTAGAAAAAAAAAAAAACAGAGGTCCGCCGGGGGGAAAATGATGTCATATAAACAATCAGAGTCGGGGTTTGTCTGTTACCAAACAAACAGCCTGTTTCCCACAACTCCCACGCCTTTGCCACTTTCACCTCCTCTTCCTTAATCAGGCAGAGCCCCGTCGCATTATCTCATCTTGTGCAGTCCACGTCCTCTCAGTCTGGGAGAAACAACTGGGACCTGAAGTTCCCCCCGACGCTCACTAGATGTCGCCGTTGCGCGTCTTTTCTGACTCCGGGGAGCCGCTGAACGGTAGCAGCATCAAGCTCATCTCTGCGGCTGGCTGGGCTCCCTGTGCACCTTCAAGATCCCCTTTTGTTAACTTTGGCTGTCTCGGGTTCGTTCCTCTTCTAATAGCTTATTTTGGATGTGCTCAGCGGTGTCCGAAGATTTTACAAACTATAAAACGCCCCCAGTCAGGCCAAAGGTCCTTTATTGATGGGAATGGATGAGCAGCACAGCAAAAGACATCTTAACTTAACACACTCTTACTCATAAAATAAAGACAGCGATGGCCCTCTCCATCCGAAAAACAAACAGAAAGATTCACTTGATCAGTGCGGGGTGTCCTCCTTTTACTCGAGGACAGGTCTTGCGAAATCAAGCATTGCCCAATATATTACGCACGCCTTCTTAAAAAAGTTTGACAGCGGACACAGTTTGAAGTGGTATTAAACGCCTTTGAGAGCAGCACAGACCTCATTGTCCGAGGCTATAACCCTCCGCCCCTCCCTCCAGATTTAAAAAAAAAAAAAAAAAAAAAAAAAAAACGTCACAGCTCGTGGCTATAAAGTGAGAGTGAGATTGGAGAGAGCGCCCGAGTGTGTTTGAGGCTGGACCGCGGGGGGACGGCGGAGAAGGCGCACTGGCTCCGCACGCACAAGTGGATGGAAAGAGCTCAGTGCAATGGAGAGAGTGAGCCGCGGTGCACAGGTCGGTGCGCTCTGAAGAAGGGAGGAAGAGAGGGGACGCGTGCATGAGACAAGGGGGGATGAAGAGTAGGATAAAGGGTTTTGAGGAAGAGTTGAGATTGTTTTGCGAAATGGCACGGATTCGCTCGCACGCAGAGGCGCATTTTGCAAAGATGACATAGCACTTGAGAAACAACATCACCCCCCCAAAAAATGGGAATCCTCCAGGAACAGAACTCACTCACGACCTGAATGAAAAGAGAGGGAAAAAGGGATTTTATTCAAATCGGAATTGAGTGGTGTTTTTTTTGTGCGTGTGTTCTCTGACTTGACAAGCCACAGCTGTGAGTGAAATATGAATCTGGGGAGAGCACTTCTGTTTTTTCTCCTCTCAAACTGTGTGACAATGACTTTGTCGCTCTCCACTTGCACCACTGTGGACATCGACCACATCAAGAAGAAGAGACTAGAGGCGGTCCGGGGCCAGATCCTCAGTAAACTCCGGCTGACCAGTCCGCCTCAGACGACAGGTCCGAGTCAAGTGCCGTTTCAGGTCCTGGCCCTCTACAACAGCACCAAGGAGCTCATTGAGGAGCTGGGAAGAGACAGGCAGCAGAGTTGTGGGCAGGATAACACGGAGACTGAGTACTATGCCAAAGAGATTTACAAGTTCAACATGATCAGTGGCTCGCCAGAAAACAGTAAGTGTGTTGTTTCTGATCGCGGTTATTCGACTATGCCTTTCGCAGCTTGTCACACTCACCCAATAAACTACAAACCCCCTTTGTTCTGGATGTGGGTGATTCAAAATATATTGGGTGGAGTAATTACTTGTGATTGGCGAGATACGTGATTGTGCCAACGCGCCATGCAGCCAACACTTTTACTGTAGATGCTCCAGCCTGCGCCAAAAGCTTCTTGTATACTCGCCTGTGTGAATCGGTATACGCTCATAAATCTAAAAACCTTTATCTGGCTTCGGCACAAAATTATTCTAAGTGAGGCAACGGTGTCAAAAAAGGAGATCATTTTTCCAGCTGGCGCTGAGTCCACTTGGGTCTGTGGCGCTTTTACGCGCAGACGCGCCTGCGAGCGGCGGAGCAGCGCGCAGAGAGGAGAGGGCAAAGTAAACAGACTAATTGGAATGAGCGCCATTCCTCATACATACCTCACACCAAAGCCATGGGAACTCCAGCCGAAGTCTGACACATTCCTAAGCGGGGAAAATTCTCAGGCAGTTAAGTCTAGTATTTATTGCCAACTCCAATACCTCATTTCCATTTTCTGGCCGTGAGCTTCCCAATATTTTTCATCCACTGTTACGACTCTCTCACTTCTATATCCCCACTATCCTTCTCTAGAAGCGAGGAGCCGAGTAGCTCTGTGTTATGATCTAATTCCCTTGTTCATCCATATTGGTATTTCCTGTATAAACTATGGTCCATTGATTGTTCCAGAAATCAGAAACAGAAGCCCACAGAGCAGCAGATCCTCCAGAAAAAGTCCTTTCTTAAGTGGAGCAGCTGGCTCGATGCCCATCCACGGTCAGAGGCCGGTTGGTGCGTGGCGCTGCCATTTTGAAATCAACAGGTGTTTATGCTGTGCTGTGACACTGAGCAGAGCCTCTGCCGGTTTCAGCATTAGCCCTGAATCAAATCCATTTCACAGGTCCCACAAAGTGCTTCTGACATTCAAAATACACAGCTTGGGGTTTATCCACTGGTCAGAGGTAGCCAGAGCTCCCAAAACAAACAAGAGGTCTAAGGAGTGGGATCAGTGATGGCCAGGTTCCCAGGACACGTCACGCTGGTCTCATATTGTAGGCCATACTGTAAGTGATAATACAAGACATGAACCTGACTTCGGCTGGCAACACTTTGTGCACCACACAGCTTATCCAAGGAGGATATTAACGATATTAACAGAGGGTGCCAACATACATTAATTAGCACTTTTCTCATCCTTTCCATTATGTAATTTTAAAGGGAGCGAGCCATGTTGCACCATGTAGGAACATAATGTCTGTCACCTTGATAGTTTTGCAGTGTTGTTCATTTTCATTCCTGCTGCATATAATGAGTTTTACATTCGCTTCGTTTTTGGAGAGGTGGGAGTGTTTGGGAATGCAGTCAAGTTTTGCTCTTTTTTTTTTCTTCATGCCCAGTTAAAAAGTTAAACAGAAACTTTTCTCTCATATTTTAATGCGCCACTTGCTCCAGACTACTTTTCTTAGACACTACTACAAATGCAAATCAAGCCTTTTGCCATTACGAATAGGTGAAGCAGAACTGAGACTGGGCAGCAAAAGCACTCCCTTTTTTCTGGTGCACCAGAAGGTCAGCATGGCTCACTATATCATTATAAACCAAATGCAGCTGAAGAAATGAGACAAAGACATAATTGAACTGAGCAATGACCTTTGGCACAATAACATTTTAAGAATCCATGGACGCTTAAATTAGAAAGATCACGCCTTGCACGCTGAAGCAGTGAAATTTCAAGCCAATCATTGACTCAGTGTTGGGTCAGTAAAAAATGAGGACCAGCGCTGAGGACAGCAGGGTATCTGATATATGGGATAGTAGAAAGATGATGTCATCTGAACAAACAGAGACAGAGGTCTTTGGCCCGTTCCCAAAGAAACAGCATCCCCCCGCCCCCCCATCTCCCACGCCTTTACCATTTCTGCTTCCTCATCCTTAATCAAGTGGAAAAAAAGCTGTTTTTCTTCAGAGCAGAGCTGCATCACATTATCTCATCGGCTGTGGTGACCTGCTCTGTCTCGCCACAGTAGGAAGTCGAGAAATGAGACTGATAAAAAAGCAGCATCTGAAATCTGTACGGTGAAAACTGAATATCCATTATGTGGGTCATGGGTGAAATGAAGATCAAACCATAGTTACACAATGTAAAGACATCCCAATTTAACACAAGAGGAGGAAAAAAAACATCAAAACAATGACATTCCCAAGAAAACTTCTGTTGTCCTTTATAAGACCGAGACACCTCAGCAGCTGGCTCGCACCTGCTGCCTTATGCTTCCTATTTCCTTTGTTTACCTCCACAAAGCTCTGGAGAGACTGACATCACGGACAATCCGCCACGCAAAAGGGCAAAGAGAGGTGATTCCTGGGAGTTTTTATCTGGGGGTTTCTGTGTCACGAGAGGATCCCAGATGCAGGACCGGTCAGAGTGGCGAGGCGTGGTCAATTGTGTCTGGGCGAGGCCCTCACTTCCAAAGCTTTACAGCACAGCTATTCAAACATCTGTCCCCTGGACTTTCTGCACCACTTTACCTCTAAGCCTATGCTCCAATTAATTGAGTGTTAATGTGTTAATGAGATCAACTCAGAATCATTTTGTTATCCTTTTATATGTGACTATAAATACACTTTTGCAAGTGTGTTAATGAGACTTAGACTTAGACTAGACTTTATTGATCCCTTTGGGATGAGAATGCCCCGCAGTAAAACTAAATCCTCCAATTAGAATCTGATCTAAGAATAGTGCGCAATTTAACATAGTAAGTATTCATATGAGTAGATTTAATTGGTTTACTTCCTCAGCATTTAAAATATTCAGTATCAATGTCTAAATTAGTACTTAACACCAAAATCTCTTGACCTTTTGACTTTAATATTTGTTGCTCCAGATATCTTTCAAACTTATGTCAGCGTCCTAACACTCTATCTAAAGATGATGGGGGTCAGAAAATTGGTGAGTGTATTTCATTTTAATTATTCAAGCAATCCCCTCCACTTACCAACATGGAACAAATTACCTTTCAGACCCTTGGCAAAAATAAGCCATAATGTGAAATCCACCTAAAACCATTGCAATGGGAAAAATGAGGTCATCCAAAAGGAAACCAAAGACTTGATTAGAATTTCAAATCTCCTTCTCAAAGTGGGGCTTTCCACCTTCTGTGGGGGAGGCAGTGAGAGGGGGAGACGGAGCAGTGAGCGAGGGGAGGAAAAGGCTACTGAGGTTTCCTCCTTATAGATTGTGTGGAAACACTGGACAGATATCTGGCTGGGGATGAATGCTGAAAAGGTCACCTATAAATAGGGAAAGTCGAAAAAAAAACTTTGTGGAAATATCAGATAATGACTGGGAGGACACTGAAATAGGATTATGGGTCAAATGAAGTACAGATACTTGGAGATGTGCGAGTTCCTTTTGCATGACACAGAAACAACTGAACTTCTGAGTTTCCATTTGTCCCGAAACAGCTCGAGGTGCAAATCAGCTAAAGGTGCAGTGCCCCTTTCAGCCACCAGCAAATCTGAGCCTTGGTAATAAAGCTTAGGCTTGGGGTAATAAATTAGCCATGGCTTGGCTGTAAATGGCTGTTTCCACTTGGCCCATAAAAAGTTTGCTATGTGCTTGTTTTGCTCAACACTGCATGTGCTTGGCCTGTTAAATTAATAAACTGTTCAATGGTATTATGGTATAAAAAGGGGAAAGCCTTCAGTGCAACAGGAAGCTTTTCAGATAGAACCACAATGTAGCCATTTATTTAGCTGATTGCGCTAAAGGTCAGCGTACACTCACACACACACACACACACACACACACACACACACACACAAACAAACACACAAGTTACTGCTTGTCAAGGATGCACTTAATGGCATT
>JAOXYL010000113.1:13494407-13515327 GCA_028564955.1 Terapon puta | reverse complement strand
CACACACACACACACACACACACACACACAAACAAACACACAAGTTACTGCTTGTCAAGGATGCACTTAATGGCATTGCTGTCATGAAGGAGACGCCCTCCTCCGTGGTTTCTCAGGTATTGTTCTGCTCCAGCACGTGAGCCCACATGCTCCTCTCGGTTCCAGGGAAATACTTGGCTGCTGTCCGAGCCCTCAGAGCACCTGTTGGGCTACAGAGCTGGCGGGAGGAGGAGCACTGCCGCTGTCCCAACTGCAGCCTGCTCCACCACCACACATGGGACATTTGGTTTTCATTTCATGACTTCAACTTGCTAACTCGGACCGCACAAAGCATAAGCAGATGGTCCGCGGTAATGGCCCAAGTCTCACAGGAATGGATGAGAAATAGTTAAAGGGAGTTTTGTTTTTATCTGTAAACTATCTGAACGTGTAGAGGGAAATCCTCTGCAAAAAGATTATCAATAACCAGAGGGTAAACATGTCCACCCGTGTGACTATGTGAACGATAAATAGGCTTTGATGACATGTACACAATGAGGTAACAGATGTATAAGAGCTTAGAGGAATTCTGACAAAAGAAACAACAGGAGTTCCAATCTGTTTTTTAGGGAGATATTAAATAACATTTTTAAAGCCACTGTTGAGTCATCATTTCCACTTTACCTGCAGATGACCTCCCCTACTGTCCCAAGGGTATCACCTCCAAGGTGTTCCGCTTCAACGTCTCAACCATGGAGAAGAACTCCACCAACTTGTTCCGGGCCGAGTTTCGAGCCCTGCGGATCCCCAACCCAGCCGCCAAGAAAAACGAGCAGAGGATTGAGCTCTACCAGGTGTGTGAACTGACCGTTCATTTCCACTGTTAGCAGAGCGCAGGGGGGTAATGTGCTCTATTTCCCTCTGAAGGCCTGTGTAGGTCAGTGAGAGAGATGAAAACATTTATATTAGGGTGTCCAACTCCCTCTCTCCTCCTTTCATGCGCTGATCATTATTCCATGTGCTTACAGTCAAATGGATTCTACATTAGGAAGAATTTAAGAGCTTGCACAGCCGCCTTTCAGAAACCCTAGATTACCATTCGGCAGTTTCTTCTTTCTTAGCTGTCAATCGCAGAGCAGTTGTCCATCCTTGTTAGCTCAAGTACTGTAAGGTGTTCTGCTTTCAACGGGCGCTTCTGCACCTGCATCTATCGGCATTTTTCTGTGTTAAAGTATGCATCTGTTAGATGTCTGTGTGTGTGTGGGGTGGCAAGGATGGATTTTTTTTTTTGTTCGGTTTCCTCATTAATCTCCCGTGAGAGACTAGGAGTAATGATCAGGTTCCAACATTTCCTGCCAGGGAGACAAGCGTCTCCGGACTGCATACCGCCTCTGAGGCAAGGCTCTGGCCAGTGCTGAATGCAGACTGTCAGGCCCTCAGATTGTTTCCAGGGGCCCTAGAAGGAGATAGAGGCAGGGTCACCCACCAGGGGAGTAAATGGAGCCGTTCGCTCGCCCCCACACTTTTCAGGCTGGAGCTGATTGGCAGAGGGCTGACGCTGGCAGTCCTCTGGCCCCTCGTTCCCACAGGAAGACAGATTAGATGCTGACAATGTTCAGGAACCTGATTATCCATAGCACTGCTGTGCTGGTACACACCACCCAAACACATACATTTCTCACTACAGATAAACACCTTTGTTCTGAGAGGTGCTGATGGGGATAGGAATGTCTGAACCACACTGGAGGGTTTTTTCTCCCATCGTCGGTTTTATACAACTGGGGCCTGGACATGATAACACAGTTAGGACAAGAATGCCAGCAGAGACACCTACAGCCCCAGCTTGTTTTTATCCCAATGGTGTAACGCCGCATCTGGGAGCCCCGGCTAAAGTCAAAGTTTGAACCGCTGATGTGAAGGACAGCCAGGTTCTCATTGGCAGGAGGGTAACACGCAGGCATTAACTTGCAAAATGGGGATATCAACACAGGGAGTCACTTTTTCCATGAGGAGTAGACATTTGGCCCAAGGCATCCTGGAGAGTCTGGCTCAGACAGACAGCTCTGGTTCTGTGTGTGTGTGTGTGTGTGTGTGTGTGTGTGTGTGTGTGTTAAAGAAAGAGAGTTTATGCAGCTGGGTCACATTTTCATCTTTTCCCGCAGATCCTCCAGAAAGACGACCCCAAAGCTAAACAGCGCTACATTGGGGGCAAGAACGTCCTGACCAAGGGAACGCCTGAGTGGGTCTCCTTTGATGTCACGGAGACCGTGAGGGAGTGGCTGATGTACCGACGTGAGTGGGATGCCTCAAAAAAATGCTCATTGCATCACACTATATTACATATCCCGCAAAAGAGTACCGGTTTATTTAACCTCAGGGAGAAATTTCAGCTGCTTACCCACCTTTCTTCTGCTCTTGTTCTCTTCCTCAGAGACCAATCTTGGCCTGGAGATCAGCGTGCACTGTCCCTGCCACACTTTCAGGCCTAATGGGGACATTATTGAGAATGCCAATGAGGTGCTGGAGGTCAAGTTCAAAGGTGAGACTATATGATCTCCCTCAGTTCAAAATCCAATTAGCTATGTGTCATGAAGGTCTTTAAAGCAATATTTCCCACGTTTAAAATGGGCAATCAACTGGACACGTTTATAACATAAATAGGTTAAAACAATCAACAAGTTGCTTAGTGATAGGTGAGTCCAGATTATTGGCTGTCAAGTTCAGTTGGGTGTTCTTACTGTCTTATCCTCACACACAACTACATGGTGTGAAGTCAAAAGAAAAGTTTGACATTTTGGAAAACACAGTTCATTTTCTTGCTGATAGTTGCTTCATATCTAGGACACAGACGAGAGAGTGGTATCAGCTTTCTAATCTGACTCACAGTACGAAAGCAAATTTATACAGGTTCCAAAAAGTCCAACTATTCCTTTGAATTTCTTACACATCCCTGATGAATCAAACCTTTTCCTGCTTTCATCATGAGTCGTGGGATCAAAACTTCTACTTTGGTTGAATTTGTCATTTTAAAAGCACATCATGTCTCAGTCCTCCTAGTTGTGCAGGTTTCCAACATTTTCTGTTTTGTCCTGTCTCTGTGGGCGGCTGCGGTCACTAAGTCAGTATTTGGTCTGGATTTGTCTTTTGATGCCTCACAGTCCAAAGATGTTCTGCCAGTTTGTATACACCATCAAAAGCCCGACATAATTGAGTTTTTGTTACATTTGTCTAATATTTCAGATAGTGTGGGCATCTAATGTTTATTGAATTAGCACCATTGAGGAGGCAGTTTTACTTTATAGTGCCCACTTCAGATGCTTTCAAAAAGTCAGAACTGTTTTTGGATTATTAGTTAACATTTAACTACATTACCAGCTGGTATGTCATGTACTAGTTGGAGTTCTTCGGTCAATGTTAAATATGATCTTACAAAACTTTTATATAGGGTCTCTTTGGGCCACATCTGATGGTGCCATGTTGGCAGAGTAGAAGTCCAAATACTTCAATTAGCATGTCTGGATGGATTTACATAAAAGGCTCAAACTGGCTTTTTGTTTTGCTGCACAAGCCGCCAAATGAAAGATACCTGAGGCCTTTATTTTTTCTGTCATGCAAGGTATGTTCTTGTGCAACGTTTCCCCCAGATGAAAGGGAGTCTGGTTACAATAACACTCACAATACTGTCCTTATTATGAGGCCAGTCTCAAACAAGTTCCCTTTAATCCAGTCATCAACATGTTCCTTCAGCAGTAATACCTATTGAGGTCTTTTTGTTAAGATAATGGGTTTCCTTTCTAAGAGGAAGAGTGAGACACAGAGCATGGGAATACAATTGATCTGGTATCTCACTTAGCATTGGGGCCCCCAGGCCCTCGGTCCTGGGAACACTCTCGACTGGCTTGGCCACAAGGAATGTGCTGCCACGGCGCTCAGACGCTTGGCTCTGAATTAAAGAGAGGCGTACATATCCACCAGCAGCATCTCTCCTGAGATATCCACTGCTTTAACTATCAGGGGTAGATTGGATGAGCAGACGCAGGCCCAGGGGGGAGAGCGCAGGAAAGAAGGAAGTTAGGGACCAGTGTTGAATAAGGAGAAGGATGAAAAGTGAGCCAAAAATGAGCGAAGCCCTGCCTGGATGTCACAGTATCCTTCTGTAAAAGTTACAGTTGACTACAGTGATTAGAGTGAAGATGTGGTTCCACTGGAGCGTGGACATCTTTACAGTTCTCAACAGGTCTTCTGTGTTTTCGAGCAGCTCCTTTCCGTATCCTCCAGACTAACTGACTCACTCTTGCAGGTATGGAAGCCGAGTATGACGAATCGAGAAGTGTGAAAAAACAAAAGGAGCAGCTCTACCCCCACCTCATCCTCATGATGCTCCCTCCCCACAGGCTTGATGCCCAAACCTCCTCCCGCAGGCGCAAGCGGGCACTTGACACCAATTACTGCTTCAAGTAAGGCACATTTCCACCAGTCTGGAAAATGTAATGCACTGTTTGGACTGTTCTTCCCTGTCTTTTAACTTTGTGAAATAATTTCTCTGGCTGCACCTGCACAGTCAGGAGATTTGAACAGTGGGCTAGTTAAAATATCACAAATAAAAAATGGCTGATTCCACCGTTCTTGCAGGCGGTGGGTTATACTGTCGAGCAGCGCACCAGCCAAGGCAACATAAAATGGAAATATCAGCTGTCACGTCTCGGAAGAGATGGCAGGGAATAAGAGCGTACGGGCACAGAATACATAGAACGAGCTTGTTAATCACCTAGACGAGCATGACAGAGGTATTAGCTGATACAAGTCGGGATCTGTCCCAGTACCGGCAAATGCTACCTCCTCTTACACGCCGTCTCCTCGGCTCTGGATTTCCTCTGTCAGGCTGACAGGCTGTGCCGAAGACACCTGGGCTGACTCCAAGAGGGAAAATAAGGGCACACCTAAGAGTGGAATTTCTGAATCTCTCTCTCTGGTCTCCGGCTGCGAGGCCATAGGGAAGAAAATGTATACAACACTTGAAAATGTGCGTTATCTGCAAAACGAAGTGGGTAATCCATCCTGTCCTCTCTTGTCTGCAGCAATTACGAGGAGAACTGCTGTGTGCGACCACTATATATTAATTTCCGGCAGGATCTAGGCTGGAGGTGGATACATCAGCCTGAGGGTTACTACGCCAACTTCTGCTCTGGTCCCTGTCCTTACCTACGCAGCGCAGACACCACCCACAGCTCGGTGAGTCACAACACATCTGAAGTCATCGGTTCTGTTTGGGAATTGTTTCTCCTGGTACCTTACCTCCTCTCTGCTCTCTCTTTCCCCCCTCAGCTGCTGAGCCTGTACAACACCTTGAACCCCGAAGCGTCCGCCTCACCCTGCTGTGTTCCTCAGGACTTGGAGCCCCTCACCATCCTCTACTACGTGGGCCGCTCCCCTAAAGTGGAGCAGCTCTCCAACATGGTGGTCAAGTCCTGCAAGTGCAGCTAGACGCAAGGGCCCGGCGAGGGGCGTGGGATGCGATGGCTGCCGGCACAACTCAGGAGCGAAGGGTGTGGGGGTGGGGTCAAAAGAAGGCCCAGTACAGTTAGTCCTCCTCGTGAGTTCCTCCAACCCCTGCCATGCCATGAGCTCTCATGACGAAAAAAAAAAGAAAAAAAAAAAAAGATGCAGTCCACCACTCTGCTCACTATCATTGGCAGCATTTACCCAGAAGACTTGTCAAACACCACTTCACTAGCGGCGCTCTCAAACCCATCAGACCTCTTCAGCCATCGCCTTCTTTCTCATGTTTTGTTATCATATTCCAGCATTTTGAACAGCCTGTACCTCAGTGTTACATCACGTTGGTATCTGAAGCCCCTTTCAATGAAACAGGAACAGAACTGTAATTGTCTCGCGATGGCCGCTGCATTCTTAAGGACATAAAAATATTTGCCGTAAAAAAAATACAGAGGCTCAGGATGCAGACTGAAGCCAGCATGATAGCAGTATGTCAAAGGGGATGCAACAAATACGATTGTTTGTCGAGAGCAAACGCATCCCCCGGCCCTGACGCACAGGACATCTTCTAATGTCCGAGCTGGAAACTGACGCTGTGCACGCCGCAGCCCCGTACACTGTTTGTTTAGGATTAAATGCTGTTGAATAAGACATTAGGAAGAAAAAAAAGACAACATGCTGGAAACCAACCTTTATTTCAAAGTAGTATTTCCATGGTTATGTTTACCTCTGTAATACAACAGGATGGTGATTCCAGGGATTGTTTTTTTTTTTGTTGTTGTTGTTGTCTGTTTGTTTTAAAGTGAAGCCTTTCTGTTGTATGAGACAATGTATGTCACTAAGTGAACACTTAACTAGATCACAAACTGTAAATGTTTTTCTTAATACTCTTGGAAACACTTTTTTTTTATTAAAAAATGGACAGTTTGATAGTTTTTTTCCTGTTTTCATTAAATATCTTAGAGCACTTTATTTTAAAGGGTAATAGGGTAAATTTAGATGACCAGAGTAAAGAAATCCACGTCCAGTGATTGATAACTTCCAGTGTACAGCCTGTGTGGTGAACAAATACATTTACTGGCACATTCAGCATGTTTTAATGTGTTCTAGGTATTCATGTCGATGTTGTTGGATACAGACTGCCAACATGATTCCAGAAATATGACATGTCCATGCATGTGTGTTGTAAACAATCAGCCAACAAAACCGATTAAATGACTGTAAACAACTCTGTATCACCACAGGAGAAGACACACATTGATTTGGATCCTACTGTTTCATTTGGATACAGCATGCACTGGCTTTAACAGCAGTAAATCCACGACATGAAGTTTAACATCAATCACTACAAAACAAAAAGACATGTCATCAAGTGTATTAAAACCAGAGTTCTCTTGTACTGCATTGAAAACTACAATCTGTGCAAATTCACCCTGATGATAATCATCAGTTGATATGAGGAAAACATGCATGAAATTCAAGTATTCCTGACAAAGACACCATAAACATATTCTCAATCTATTTATATATAACAGAGATGTTTTAATCTATTAACACGCCCTGAGTGAACTCACTGTGTGGTCCCAAGCAACAGAATAAGGATATTGGTCCACTGGTGCAGCATTAACCTTCATTGCAGGAAAGGCTGTGCATAAATGTAATTCCTCTTTATGTTATGCTCTGAGCTACAGAAATGCCTTTTGGTGGACGACGTATAGTAAATAAATACTGATGCAATAACAATAATTTACTAAGTATTAACATTAAATTTGGTCCATCCAAGTAAAACAACACAACCAAGTGAACTGTTTATAGGAATAATCACAAGCCAACTGTATTCTTGATATAAAACATAAAACTTCCTGGTAACAGTGTTACATCATCCTTTGCGAATACAGAACATGGCAGCAACCGACTGTGCTTAGGCTCTGAAAATCAAAATGTTAATTTTTAAGCCTACAAGCAAAGGATGCTGTACTTTAACACATCCGGAGTTTCTGTTTTGGCAGCAGTTTGGCTCCCAACAAGGACCGGGAGCGTCTAATGCCAGAAGTCACACATGAAAGCAACTTCTCGGCATGCTCACCACTCATGGCAGCGTTTTATTATCAAAACCCCCATCTTACCTGTTTGTATAACTTTTTAGAGAGAAAAAAATATGAATGGCTAGCAGTGCACATGCTATTGACGCATGAGCAATGAATAAAACTTTGAATCCTGTTGTTAAAATGCCACCAGGGCTTGGAAGAGCCATCTGCTGAAGGCTATCTGTCAGTGAAATCTTTATGTGGCATCAGTGGCATGGAGAGAACGAGGCCTATATCCCAACAACTGCTGGGTTATAGACTGAGTGTAGCCAAGGGGGATGAGGGGAGGGAGTAGGAGCTGAAAAGGCCAACTGATGTTGAGCTGCGCAACAAAATCCCGACCTGCGTCAAAGCTGGGCATTCCTGGCCCCGCTCTCGCATGTCTGTGGCTATATCACAGAGAAGTTAATAGGGCCCCGTTCGATGTCTGGCATGCTTTCATCTGTCGCTGTTGTCCTTGCCCAGAATACACCTCTGTGAGGATGTAGTTACATGCAGAGACACCTGTCAGGCCGGCAGAGGGGCAGGACGGGCCTCTGGTCGCCTTCATGTCATCTGTGACCGCGCTCCTGGCCCTGGAACAGCTTCTGGTACGCAGAAAGACCTGGGTAGCAGCAGGCAAAGGGAAAATAAATAAAAAGAGGTGGCAGGACAGCACAAAGTTTTCCCCACAGCACCCGTGTGCACAAACAGAAATGTTTACATCAAACCTGTACCAGAACTGAAATCTTCAAAAGACCTTTTTAATTATTTATATGCGATGGTTAGCAGCAGACCTGTTCCGTCATCAGTGCTTAGCCCTTTGTCTGGCTGCGCCCTCGTTCGCAGCCCCCTCACCCCTCATCCTATCGGCTGGCGTGTGGCCAGGCATCCAGTAGAAAAGGCATTCCAAGTACAGTCAGAGCTGCCGTGTTTGTGCTCCCAAACAGTATTCCCTTTCATTCCCTCTCTGCGTACTCTGTTTATTTTGGTGCTCTTTTACACCGTGGGGCCTGACTGAGCTGGAGAACGAAAACATCTCCCCGACTTCCAATCTGATGACATGACCACTGGAAGCAGCTTCCTCTAGCTCAGCAGAAGAAAGATAAAGGGACATTTCCCACCCCAAGTGACCATAAAAAAAGGTAGACGAAACAACACCAACTGTTTCTTCAATGTCAAATGAACCCCTGAGGTCAAGCAGAATATTCATATAATCACTTATTCACTGTTGGATCTTTACGTCCATGCAACTTAAACCGAAATACAAAGGAATCCAAAATCCACTGCTGTTGTCACATCGGCTGGACCTTATCTGCAAGATACCGAATGAAAAGCATTGTTAAAGTAAAAGGACTTTACCAAGAAAAAAGGTTTATCTGTGACTGCTTCAAATCAAACATGCAATAACCTGGATGACACACGACAGCCAATAACTACCTTCCTTTCCCAACAAGGCACCAAACAGTCTTATTTTAATAGGGAGAGGGCTAAATTATCCGTCCTGACATGATCAGACTCCCATTAAAATGGCACAAGTGCAGCATTCATTTCCTCCTCAAACTGAAAGCAATAAATCTCCCCACAGTCACCAGCTGTGGAGCCCTGAGAACTTTTAAGAAAGCTTCAAGGGAAGCACTGTAAAACACATGTGGTCGATATAATCTCAGTTTGTAAGCTTTGATAGGTCCTCGTCAAAACCCTCCCCTCATCTCAGGTCAAAAATGAACACAGAAGAAGCAAGGAAGGAAAGAGGGGTGGGGGTGGCGGGGGTGGGGCTGAGCAAGCAGGAAAAAGTTTTCAGGGGATAAAGGGGGAGTTGTATGAGCAAAGAGAGGAAGAGATTAAGAGAACGCGCAAGAGAGAGATAAAGGGAGGGTGTGATTAATGGTGGGTGACAGCTGATCATAGAGAATGCTCTCCATTTGGACCCTGCTCTAACTCCCTGTCAGAGTCGATCAGGGGAGCTCAGTCATCTCGCTACAAAAGGTACATTGGGCAGGCAGAAAGACCTGACGCACTCCTAAGCTCCACAAAGGCTGCGCCCCTTCTAATAACACCCTCCTCCCTCCACAACGCCACACTGAGTCTCTGTTCACCTCCCCGTCCCACTCATGGTTAACCCTGGCTTGCTAACTGGTTTTGGTGCTTTTGTTTTTGGTTTTGTTTTTTTTTTTTTTGGGTTCAGACATTTTTTTGTTTAAAGTCAAGAGTGGAGCACCCCCCCCCTCCACCCTTTGCGCCCTGAACGATGGAAAAAATGCATTCATGAAATTCAGAAGCTTCTCCCAGCGGATCCAGTTACAGTAATTGATGAGTTTATAAGATGTTTGTTAGCCTAAGCCAGCCTTCATAGTTTGGGGGGGAAAAGAGGGAGAATAAGAAGAAATGTTCTGGTCACAGACACACGTACTTCTTTTTTGTTTTTTTTGTTTTTGGTGGACTGGGTGGTGCTCAGCTACTGTGTTTTTCCAACAAGCCGATGCCTGGGCCGGCTCGACTGTGACACTCGCGTGATGTGATGAATGGTATGATTTGCTCGTGCTAATGTATAGTAGGTCTATGGAAAGAAAAAAAAAAACTTGATCAGGCAAACAGATGTGTGCATCGGCACAAACTGCTTAATATAACTGTTACTGCAGTAACACTTTGCTGTGGATGGAAAAAAGTTGTGGAAATAGGGCAGGATGACAGGGCGCACGTGACTGCACGCACCCACAATTTCAGAGGATTACCCACAATAAACTTAGTGAAGACTGACTTACAGTTTTTGTGACTGTGTTTGTTACTGTGGATTTCTGGGGTACAACTGGACAGCCCTGTTGGCTCGATGGACAGATATTACATCGGCGTAGGAATGACCAACAGATGGGAATGCCCAAACAGTTCCCATCATTGGATCTCCTTACAAAAATGTCATCACTGTTATGCCTATTTATCCTCCAGCAGAAATGTGACCTCTGGTCTTAGACACATACAGACGATATGATCAAAGAGAAAATGACCGCACTGGAGAGTTTGTTTATGCCCATTAGGATCTGACTACTTCAACTCTACTTGGCATCCACACTAAAGAGGGTCATGGCACAGCCAGTGTAATATAATAACCAATAAAATGTCACTTGCACTCTTCTAACAAGGTTGTAATCAAAGTTTGTACTCTATTTATTATTATGACAATGTAGTTATATTTTACAGCGTGTAAAATTCATTTACACATCCTACACACTACTGAGCACGCAGGGGCTGGCTAAAAATATCCAGTGCTGTTTATCAGTCCTCCATGGGGAATGTCCACTATGCCGGGGCTGTAATCACTGACACTGGCATAGGGAGGGTATAACCCCCCTACACATACACACACACCCCCACACACCCCCTTACACAGGCTGTCTGAGAACTACAGCACCAAGAGGCCAAATTACAGCACTGTACTAAGCCTGCAAAGAAGTGCAGCATCGGACCCACCTGTTTTATCACAGATGGCTTCGTAGACTGTATACTGGCCACTGGACATACTCCCACTAGCCGAACTCTCTGCAGACGTCTGCCTGTTAATCAAACACAAGATAAGTGTTAGAGAAGACCAAAAAGATGAAGTTATACATTGACAAACTGTATCTGAAAAGCAACACTGTTCGGATCCAAGCTGTTAGGACACGTTGCTTTGGATTTATCCCAGTGTGTTATTCTAATTAGAGCAATAGAATATAATTTTAGTTATCTTTATAAATATAAAGATAACTAAAATTATCTTTATATTTGACAGGAGAAAAGTGTAGTCAAATTTGAATGTAGTGTGTGTGCAGTAGCGTGACTAGTGGGGGTTAAGTGTTTACTGAGCCTCTCATGAGCTATTGTGACAAGAAGGGGGCAAATTCCTGCTCCTTGTCCTAGGTGATGTTATTTTCACATTGGCAAGATTATTGTAGCGATTATGTGGACCTGCAGGAAATGCCTACAAGCAGAAAAGGTGTATATGTCGTCTTTTTTATAGGGTGAACAGTCAGAACAACAGTATATTTATTGTATATTTATCCCAAAGGACTTCATATGGAAGTCTGGAGATCATAGACAAGGAGTCACACAGCCCTTTTCACACAATCAGACAGCAAATACAGTGTTTGCACAGACTAAACCATTATAAGAACCATAGAGCAGGAGCAGACACGTCTGTAACCTTATACATTAAATCTGTTAAGCATTTTTTAGGGGGAACAATAAATAAAGCTTAGCTGGCATTAACCCCTCGCCCCATAACAGCAGCTTGCCAAAGGAGCATTAACAAGGTAATGAGGGTACACACTGCCTCCTTGTAAGGGGCTGCACAGTTGTTCTTTCATACCATTACACAACCACAAATAGAACTGGCCCACTTTAAGCGTGGCATACCTCGACAGGAAGCAACTCTTTTCATATTGAAAGGGGGAAAAAACTTGACCTCTGGGTTCTTCACATCACTTTCTTTGTCAACAGTCTCTCAGCCTGTCACTTCAAGAGTCAGACAGCAGCCAGAAACACTGCAGGTGAGAACACACATCTGAACTGGATGACATATAAGCCCAAAGTTGAATATTTGAAGTCCCTATGTAAACATAGCTGATGTGCCGTTTTACTTTTTTGTATGGTCAGGTAGTTTGTGTGTCTTAAGGTTATTCAGAGTGGCCAAAAGGATAAAGTTTAACCATAAACACACTTTTGGCAGCTTCTGTGTGTATACAGTATCCTGTGAAAATAACTACTGTTGTGGCTGATTAATAGGGAGTGAAAGCAGCAGCGAGGCTGACATTAATGGCGCTGCTGTAATTGTCACCCTATTAGTAATGCCACACGACAGCCCGGGTTTCCGTAGTTACAGCTGCGTCTAGCCAAACCTCGCAAACAAAATACCAAACAGGCTCATTTATTTGTGTTACAAATTGGTCCTTTCAAAGCCTTCACTGAAGTCATAGCACTTTGAGTCCTTGCAGCCCCTTGAGCTGGCAGTCGTGGTATGTTGATAGACCAGAGAGCCCTGCCCTGCTCAGCAGGGATACCAACATGAAGCACATTTGCTTCAAGCAAGTGTGTGCAACTTAAAATCAAAACCACTGTCGCTCAGAAACTTTGCCAAGGAATATTCAGTTTCTTTTCAATTCCAATTAAATGTGAATGCTGACAACTCACTCACTCAAATCACTGGACCCAAGTCAGCAGTTCCACATTGAGCTGATAGGACAGACCTCTTTTAGGATTTTGTCTCACAGGCCTCCAACCAGAGGAAATCATTTGGCTGCATCAACAGAAATCCTCACTTCATTTCCTTTCTAAAGACCAAAAGGACCAAAAAGCAAATGTCATTCCGATAAACAGATTCAACAACTGTTAATGATCACCAGTGGTGTATTATTCACGGGAAAACCAGGCGAGCCAGTGTTGGTAAATGTGTATCAAACAAGAGCTTTACAGTTAAACAGCTGGCTAGAGGAAGGTGTTTGGAGGACTGGATAACCTTGAACTGTTTGAATACGCCCAGCACAGTGATTCTATTATAAGTTGGAGGAGCTTAGGCCCACACTGGGATGCATTTCAGATGTGCCTCAATAACAGAGGTATTGAGTTGCCCCTAAAATGAGCGCTGGAAATAAAGGGAAGCAACTTATTATCCCACCATTCTCTGCAAACAATCATCTTCTTTCTCCTGAACAGAGTTTACTTTTCTCTGTCATTCTTTCTTTTCCCCTCTCTTTATTCCTTCTTTTCATTGTTTCCATCATTGCATTTTTGGTCCTGAAGCTTCCGTTTTTCCCACACTCTCCTCTGTCACACTGGTCGACCACAAAAATGCGGGACAGAGGATAGTGTGAGGGGGCTCTGGAATTCCACATGCGGAGGGTAAACACAGCCACTGCCAGGAAGACACACACTCAGGAGCAAATACAGCACCTACCCAGCTGCCCTAACCTACTCAACAACCCCTGCACCGCATCACTGCCCTTTAACTCTTCACTTGCCAGGTACAATTAGTCCAGTGGAGTAGGATGACTGAATGTAACACGTCAGCAGAGCGAGTGTCTTGCGCAGTGCTACTAGCTGCGCTACTACTCTGCTGCGTAGGGCGTCAGGAGGGCTGCAAAGTCTCAATGAATGAATTAAGTCATACAGAGAAATGGACAGTCAGACAGTTGACAGCTCACATAAATTATGGGCTTCATTCATATGCAATAAAAACAGTCTGTGCTTTAATCCAGCTGCGTCCTTCCCTTTCAGGCATTAGAGTAGCACAAACAGCCCCTCACCACTGCAACAGCGTGCTTTAAACAAACAATCAGCCCTGATCACAAAGGTCTGCTGTTGTTGTGTAATTTGGCCAGATGTCGCCGTAATAAAGTCATAAAGTAATTGAGGGAAATAGCTGGCAGTTCAGCCCTCTTTCGCTCCTTTCCTTTTATTTTCCCCTCTGTGCTCTTCAGCTTATCTCCAAACCAAACAGGATTTAAGCGGCGCTCAGAGCCCGGGCCCTTCCACTGAACCACGCTCTGTTTACGGTTCAGGCAGAAATCAGGCCTGTGATGGGGTTGTTTACTGAACAGGCAGATACACCCTGAGGCCAAAAGACTGGGAGCACTCCACTACACACATATTCTAACTCCCATTAGCATTAGCCGTGTCCTCTTGAACTCACCGATCCTGTGCACTTTGTCTCGACCCACAAGCGGTGGCAAATCAATGCCACCCCCAGTGCAATCCCTTAATGTGCTATAAATTACATGGTGACTTTATTCAGCTCTCAGCTATACTGGATTTAAGTAGCTTCAGGAGTCAGACAGAAGTAAATCAGGAGGAAATGCATTCTGTTGCACGGCTGGTCTTACTTGATGAGGCGCTTTGTTGCGGTTTTCCTGATCTGTCCCTCTCTGGCACTGCTGGGTGGCTTTGGGGCAAGGACAGGACTAATACAGGTTTGGACGTGGTTGTGGCCGCGACTGTGATGACTGGGACGAACGTGAAAGCTGGGTGGAGGGCAGCTGGACGAATTTGTGGAAGTCTGGATATGTGGAGTGCTTGTCTGATCTGGAAATTGAGCCTAACAAACAAGAAAAACAACTGTTATTTAAGGTCAACATCATTGAGACAATAAATATACTTTTGGCATTTTTATTGATTTAGTTGGCAATGACAACTTTGACCGTAGTTAAACCTTTATGGACAGGCAGTATAAGGATGTCGGTCCAGTGAGGGAAGCTATGTTCTAATGATGACTATTCCCCAGTCAACTATTAGTAATCCTGTTATCACACAATTTTGGACCATGAACATTAGTAACAACAGTATGTACTTGCTGAACCCATGCAATATTAATTTTCTACAGAAGCAATTCACCTACAACCAGGCATTCAGACAGCATAGCAGGCAGGACGACTTGAAAAAGGGATTATTGGTAAATGGCACATTTGTACATTAAGCCTGGAAAATGAGTAATTCTGATCATGATGTGACATCGTGTGGGTCAGTTAACTTTCCGTTTATGAACTTTGCTGTCCACCTCATTCACACGTCGGACACACACAGTTCAGAGTATCAAAGGCCTGCTGGATAAAACTGAATAATAAAGTAATAATGGGAAGCTACAAATGCTATAATTTACACAAAGATTACAACTCGCTCAACTTTGCAATGGGAGAAGATGGAAGAAGTTGATAAAACTGGCCAACTTGTGACAAACACGGTAAAATTAATGGTCTGCAAATGACCAATGTACAATATCTTAACTCATTTTAACTCAAACAAATTTTAGAAGATAAAAAGCATATTGATAAAAGTCATAAGCCAAATAATGGACCAAAGGTGGTCGTGCCAGAGAGATTACTGACATTATCTCAGAATATTGTCCATGCCTGTATTTCACAAACAACTGAGATTCCATGAATACCCATTTCGGATAAAACTGTACAATAACAAGGTGATTTCAGTACCTTTACTGTAAAACAGTGCCACAGAATGTTTGTTACCCACAACTTCAATGTCAAACTCTTTTTAATACGTTGATATCAAATGCATCCTATTGGATCTGGTCAGTGATGCTTGTGGTATTCCACAAGGATCCTTCCTTAGTCCGTTACTCTTAAATAATATGAAATCTGTGGTGGATTTTAAATTGTTCTGATGGTGACGATGGGTTGGATACATAGTTTAAAATATACTTGGTCATGTAATGTTGAAATTGAATACATGATTAGCTGACTCGTTACATCTATATAAGACTAAATAAACTATACTCCATTGACCTCAAACAGTTGACCTGCTCATAATAAAGGTATTAAAATTGACTGTAATTGAGCCTTGATTCAAGGTCGGGTATCAGACCACAGGCATGATTCAACTGAATTTAAGTCCATATAAATTTATGGTCAAGAAAAAAAGTACTCAATTGGCCTTAGTTTGAATCCACAAGAGACTGGCATAGGTATGGGATCATACGAAATCAAAAGTAGAGGAAATACATAGATATGGATGTTTTGAATCTTATTCTCATCCAAGATACTCTCCTCTTATGTGTAAAATTAAACCTTTTTCCAAAAAAGGAGAAAGGAAGTTCAATCACACTTGGAATGAGTAGTCATGGGAAAAAAATGTTGTTTCTGGTCATTAAGGTGAAATATCAAAGTGCTTGACATGAATTAGAGCAGATATTAATGAAATGCCATCCAGTATCAAAACAAGCTCAACATTTTTCACTGTTGGCTGCACTGTGAAGAAAATTCTTCAGATTATTTATTTGTTTGTACAAGATCTCTTCAAAGGCTTGGGATGGGGGAAAATACCATTTTCTTTCTGACATAATATTTTAGAGCCACATTTCACCCTGTCCTTTCAGTGCTGGGGAATGCTTTGCATACATTCCTTCCACATCTCATGCCTATGCTATTTTTTCTGCAGCTTTATACGGCTATCTAGCAAGCTAATGGTTTTCCAGCTTCACAATTCAGCTGTTCAAAGGGCCGGCAGTGTGACAGGGAATATCTGATGTAATTTGTGTGTTGATAAATGAGAAGCTGAGTTTCCAGGTTGCAGGGCCTATGGCCGCAATTCAGTTTGAGCGGGACCAGGAAGGGCACCTTTCTTTGGCTGCCAAGTGGCTCGGGGCCAAGCCTGTGGAGGAGCCGTGCAGTCTGCACCCAGTAACTGGAACGTGGATTGGAGCGCCGGAACAGCCCCCTGTCTCTTTCTCTCCCATAGAAGCACACACTCATACACATGTGCGTACATGAGCACTCACACTGAATGAAGCACTTCCTTTTGTGTCTTTAGTCAGTCCAAAATGAACAGTTCCTTTTCCCATGAGGCCAGAAAAGCCAGCATGATGAGTTCAGGGATATGAGAGGCATTGGTACAGAAAAAAGACCAGCAGTCAAATCAAGACATTAACCAATTCCTGGACCAGTCAAGGTACATGTGCTACAATGAAAGACTTTTCCTGGGTTAAGATGTGTGAAATGGTCATATAAAAAGTGGTTGCAGAATTCAAGACCTCAGTTTCAGTTAAGATACTAGTTACAAAGTCAGACTGGCAGAAAGATACAAGTGAGTGGAACGAATGGGGAGGGGTAGCAATCATTTTAGGGAGGGATGTCTGATTTGATGGTGAGACAACCATACTCAGAGTCAGCTGTCCTATGACCTCAGTTTGTGTGGGTTGAACAGCAGGAGTGCTCTCTTGTCACCAATGCCATAAACTGTTTCAGACAGAATTTTACAATTTTCCCTCCTCCATATGTTTGGTGTATGATGGGATGTGTCATCAACAAAAGAAACTTGGTCAACAGTGTTCAGGCTATGAGACGAAATGAGAAGAGGAATGGAATAGAGGAAAGGCTAGGGATCACTTTCATAAAGTGCCTTGCGTAAGGCTGCTGGACCAAGCCAAGAGAAATATCACCTCAATTGCATTAATTAAGGCCCGACCAAAATGATGAAAAAACAATGACGTGAGAGCAACTGCATTACTCAGGACAGATCGGAAAAATGCGGGTGCATCCAATCATTCCACCCTGTAAGCTGTCCCATGGCTCTCTCTTGTCTCCATTTCTCTCCATCTATAGATGGACTCCACAAAATCCTCTGGAAAATGAAGAAACGCACTCTTTGTGTTAAGATCCTCATTCAAAGCGTTTGTACAGAAAGACATAGGGCCTATCTTTTTCTCTAAACATTAAAATTATGCAGAGCAAAATGACCAAGACCTTTCTACCTTTCTAATCTCACATCTGTCAACGCTATTCAGGCAGGACTAAAAGGCTTTTTGTCGCCACATTACTCCTGCTGAGAAAATCATATTGCAAAATGTATTTGTGTTGCAATGGGAACACAAATGGAGCTCAAATCTGATATGAACTATAATAGTAAGACTCCAAACTCATAACTGACTCTGTACCACGACCTCTCTAATGCCCTCATAGGCAGAATTCCTTGATTACTCACCTTCCCATATAAGCCTGAGCACATCACTCAACCAAACAATGTGATCTCGGGGTGAGGAGTCATGTTTGGCTCTCGAGGAGTGAGCTTCTGTTGAGGAGGATATACCCACCGAACACCATTTTGCAAAGTGGTTTGGAAAGAGATTCTCAGAATAGCTTTTGTAAATGCTAACATGAAAGCTTTCCCTTGATGTGGGTGTATTTTGGACTATTTTGGACAGCACAGTGCTTAGGTAAGAGAATATTCTGTACAGACACAAATATGAGGGTTTTCCACGTTCAGTTTCCATCCATGTGGTGTTGATATTAATGTAAGACATCAAACGAAAACAAAAGAAGCTGAACAACACATTTCTCATACCTCTTATACTAAACCCTAATTGAACAAAACAAAAAGATCTGAATGTGTTGAAGATAAAACCATGAGGAATTCAAATAATATCAATAACAATTCCCAGTAACACAATGCTTTTGAGATTCACAGGTTCTAAACATCTGGGCAGCAGGGAAACACTTTTTTCCACAGAAAGGTTCAAGACCATGTGTCTGAAAGTATCTATTGTGCTATTGTGTACTGGAGGATAAATGTTTTCCATAGCGCTCTGTGGATGGGGCACTTGTGTTCATCTTTATCAAAAAAGGAAGAGAGTCATTAAAATCATACTCGAGTGAAATAATGTGAACAAATAGACCAAAATATCTTCTCTACCTGGTGTCTGCATTGGCTCTGGTCCAGCAACTGGCGAGACTGAAGTCTTTGCTGTTGTAATTTTTGGATGGCAAACTGAAGCTGGTAGCTTCCCTGCGTGGGTTGGTAGTGCTGCTGGGGGTTCACCCCTGTCACTGAGGTATAAGCACTCTGCATCTGCCCATCCCAAAGACCTTCATCATCCTTCAGTGGCCTGTGGCTTGGAGAGAAGAAATGAAGAGAAGTCAGTAAGTAGGTGACACAATAAAATCAACAAAAAGACACAGACTCTTTATTTTGACTCACACAAATAATGAACAGAATAAGTCTCAGAATTTGCAGAAACAATCTCATTTGCTTTCTTTCTAAAACTGCCACTACGTAAATGATGCCAAATATTGATTAGACTGGTGCTCTTCTTTCCTTAATTCTCTTTACTGTAAAATGAACTTGATCCTGACTTTCCACTGATCTGCCTTAATAGTTAATAATCACCAGGAATGCTGCCAGTTGCTTTCCAGTGGCTTGACAGAGAGCCACAAGATCTACTACCATCTCTTCTTCTGCCATTTATACTACAACCCAATGAGGGCAGTGATGTGGCAATAGCTGATTAACTCCCCTACGCCATCAGCAGCAAGTAAAAAAGACAGGACAGCTCACATCGTCCCAGTCGGCGGCTGCTGGGCCCACAGAAGCCTCAAGTCAAAGTGTGCAAATCACAGTCAAAGTGGAGGGCAAGCCTGTGGCAAACAGAGGCTGAACTAAAAACCTTTCCTCTTTGCCTCAGTGCTCCCCGGTCTTCACGTTCCATTCACATCACAAAGCCACAACCTGGAAAGCAAACCTTTTGACGAGCTCCACGAGTTTGTAACTGGATTATCTGTCATTAGAACTAAGCCTGTTTCAGCCTTTTTTTTCCCCTTTTTGGCTCCTGCTAAAGCAATGAGGTGACCAGCCTCCCCTTCAGACACGCTTAAATTGAGTCTATGTGGAGTCTGGTGTGCTGCTGTATATGTACCCCCTCAGCCAAAAATAATGCCATAAAGAGCACTATTGGGAGCCGTGAGGAAAAATATGATAGAGGAAAAAGAGAGAGATACAAGTACAGTTGAAGAAATGGGATCCCTGGGGGTCTTAATGACAAAACAGTTCTTGGAAATTCCTCCCATTACAAGCAATAACATTTGTCTGCTGGTCTAGAGTAAAAGAAAACACTGTAGACTTAAAATCACAATAGCTGTGATATTTTAGGACCAAACTATGATAAGCTCTAAAATTAGAATTCAATTAATCTTGAACAACAATACGCACTGTGGGATAATAATCTTGTGTCGCTCAAGTGAAAAAATATTCCAGTCGTGTGTCGCCAAACAAAGACACAAGGGGTCTTAAACTCATGTGAACATGTTATCCGCCCATGCATTTCTCAGTTCACATAATGGCACATATATTGCAAAAACAACTGGTGTGACCACGGGCCAACTCAATTTTTTTAGCTGGTGGAAACAAAGGCTTGTCTGTGAACCTTGCAAGGCCAGAGATTCTACAATGCCAGGAGACAAAACAAGAACTCCTTCTTTGTTTACAGCAGTTATTTCCTTTAGCTTGGCTGCAGTTTGCATACTGGACCACAGGGACATTCATTGCTACCATTTTATTAGCATATGGTCAAAAATGGACTATTTCTCCGGTCAAGAGCATATGCTTTCCATGAGTACAGTGTCGTAGTGGGACCCCAAGGAGAGGTCATTTCAGACAGGACTTGTCAACACAACACCACGCAAAAAAATACTACAGATCACCATGAATTCAAAACCAGTGAGAGTTCTTAGTCCAACAGCGTGACCAATGAAATGGGAAAAGAATTGAAGGAGAAGAACAGTTTTACATCTGAATATCTCATCACTTGTGCAGCACATGTGTGGAGCTCCAACTATCTGGGACTTCCCTTCCTGCCGGACTTCTGCTCGTTGGTGTCAGCTTACTCCCCACCACACTCGCCATCCTTTAATATGCTGATATGACTTACTGTAGAACAACACAGCAGTGCTTGTCGAGCACATGTGCGACATCAATCTGACTTGCTGTGAATGTGGGAAAATGAACGGCCTGAGATGACATCATGTCACAGCGTCTCAAGGCCCTGCCTGGTCAGTGTAAACATCAGCCGCCTCATGGGTGTGAGGGTATTTCCAGCCATTACTCAGTTGTTTGTTTACCTTGTTTTA
>JAOXYL010000113.1:13463537-13494307 GCA_028564955.1 Terapon puta | reverse complement strand
TAATAATAAACAGGTAATGACTGGTGCAACTCAGTCCTGATCCTCTGCAAACCTGAGCCTCACACACTTTACGCACTAATACTGCACACTGCGGGACATGTGCTGCTATAAAAGAGTGTGTGTATCCACTGAATAACCTAAAACCATTTCACTGGAATTTCACTTGTTCTTACCTTAAGGGTTCTCCCTCCTATTACCACATCTGGCTCCAATCAATGTGAATAAAAACGTCTCTTCTTTAAAATTCAAAGAAAAAGAGATATCAAACCAATTTTGTGGGGACTTTGTCCCCCATCAAAGGAGTTTTACATTTTCACTAGAGTTTTTCTGATTAGTTGGGTTGTTGGTTCAGCAAATGGGCAGTCATAAAATCCTTTGGAATGTCCTTACAAATGTCGACCAAGTCAAACATCAATCTCACAAAGTATTGAACAAAACTAAAAATACCCTGCATAAGCAGGGTTGTGGTATTTCTCAGTTCTAGCTTTGCTGGAATGAACGAAATGGTGTGGAAATAATCGTTTCCGGTCATTTGTACATACAGAGATAAGAAAATGGGGAGGCAATTTTTGTGGTGAGGGTGCTAACGCAGCTCAAAATATATTAACGTGTTCACATGACTAATACAAGTCAAACCTAGAGCTCCATCACTATGTCAAACCACAACAATGAAGTCAAACCAAATCAATCAAAACTAAGATGAATCAGCCAAAATTAAGATGCTCTTAGCAAAATGTTACAATAATAATGGCAACGTTATCAAATATAACAAATTGGTTGTTGTTTTCAAGGTTTTTTCGTTGATAGTGGTCTAAATTTCTGACTGTGGATTGTTGTCTTGAGTTAAACTATACACATCATTTCTCAAATACGCCAAATGGAAGTCATCATAAACGTATCAGGAGGTCCAACACCGGAAATGATCCCAAAGTCAACCGTGGGTGTATGAAGAGGTGTAGTGGAGTGGGCAGCAGCTCTCTCAGAGTGCTGATGCAGCATACCTGGGAGATCCTGGCAATGGCACTTCAAAGAGCCGTGCTACTCTTTGAAACCCATCATACTTCACCCCTGTGGTTGCTTAAAGAGCCAGTGTGCTTAACAGTTTCAGTATGTTTGGCACAAACCATCAGCCCGAGTGTAGAGGGGAGGGGTTGGAGGGGGGGGACTCAGGAAATTCTGTGTTATAAGAAACAACGCCGATGTGAAATCAAGGCAATTTATCCTAATATCTTATTAAAGGCATTTCAGTGTAATAAGAGGTGGGAGTGCTGGGGTACAAGAGAGTTTTTTGTATTGCAAGATGGTGACAAATGGGAAGATAAATGCAGCCATGTATTATCAGGAAAGATTTAGAACAGGCTTTCTAGCAAAAGCTACTGCATATCCTTCTTTCTATGAATTATTAACCTGAAATGTGAAAAGCTGAAATGTGAAGCTGTACTAAAATTTATTTTTTGATGAATGAGGTGCCAAAACAATATAAAGAAGAGGCAGAAATATGACTAAATTCGGGAAAAGAAATCTACAATACTTCAAAGCACTGGAGCTCTTAACTTAAATAGTAGATCAAAAGGTGATGTCTGTTTCTTCAGTATATAAAAGCTATGTGAGGGTATCCGGAAAATTTTTATTTAATCTCTCTTTTTGGTTAGTGAAAATAATAAAACTCTAAAAACGGAAAAGGCCAGACATTCCTGGAATTCTCTGACAGCTCGATACATAAGGAAGGGCCGGACTGGAAAAACCAAGATCAAGGCCAAGCTGCCTGAGACACTGTCACTCACATATCAAGACAAAAATAAAAGAGGAGTGACCATCAACACTTGTACCTCAGTGAATCATAGTGCACCTTCAATAGCCAATAAGTTAATTACCATTGCCTGGTCCCTTAGAGCTGGCCCTACGTCCTACTGCTTCCTCCCTTGTCTCCTCTAAGAAATGTGAGAGGGGTGAGGCACGGGGTGAGGAAGAAGGGGGGGAAGACAGACTATATAGGTGTTGACATTGCCCCTTCACCACCGCCTCCGTCCCTCCACTGCAATGTTTTAAGCTGCCAACATGCTTGACACACTCCCAGCACTCGTTACTTACCTCCACAAAGCACAATTAAAAAGGGAACAAAATGCCCATTTCCAGACACGTATTGAACTAGCCTGCCCAGAGAAGTGTTGGCACTCAGTAATCCTTTTCCAAAGACTAACAATCTAAAAACTCGTCAGAGACCATTAAAAAGCTTTTAGATTCTATTGAGTGTGACCAAATAGGCTACCAGAATCTAAGAGTCTACAGTAAAGGCTTGTGTAAAGTTGATTACACAGAAAATCCTCAGGCCCTTAATTTGGCCACAGTGAATAATACTTGACTCATGAACAGATTTTCAGAATCTTTCAAACACATCAATCTTAAGGAGAAAAAAAAGAAGCTTCCCTAAAGTTAAACACATAACTACAGTATTTTTAACTCTTTTGGCCATATGACATTTTCTGAAAAACAAAAAATGGCAGTGCATACAAACGACAGTGTCTTTGTTGGTGTATATCAGCACAGAATCTCAAACTCGAGGCTCTCAGAGGAGAGATATGCGGTTTACCTTGGCAGTGAAGTCCATTAAGACCGAAATGCACTATTCCTTCTCTGCTGCCTCAGGGGAGGGCAAATAAATAGTCCACGTGAGCACAATGGTGAAATTTGACCAAACGGAGCACTGGAGCACTTATAAGGGAGTAATAAAGACAGAACTGAAATAAAAATATGTTGAAGTCCAACTGAAATGACATTTAGTCGTCTCCTTTTTTTGTAGTTAAAAGTAGAAATCAATGTGTTTCTTTTAGGTATTGTTAAGTTTTACATTATTATGGGAAGAAAAAAGGTTGGGGTAAATATCAGAAATGTTCTTTACATCTCAGGCAAGTAGACGGTGTGTGTCTGTGTTTGACTGACATGAGTTGGCAGGCTGAGCTCCGGTCTGGAATTGAGAGACAAAGTAAACAAACTTGTGCTGTAGCCTAAATGACATGAGAAGATATTGTGTTGTTAGCAGTGCTGAGGAGAAAAAAACACGTCGGCACCTCAGCAGACTGAAGTGACGTTTGAAGGGTAGTTTACATGCTGTTTCATGTGCTGCAGTTGAGCAGATAATTACCGATCTATCCTTAATAACTAGATATTAGCAGTGCACTTTTTGAGGATTATTTAATGAGGATCAGTTGCATCATGTCTGATATCCAATCTGCTTAATAAAAGGCAGCACTGGCGCCAATGTATATCAGATTGCACTCCTTGTTGTACTGTAAAAAAGGTATTTTTGTGTGTTTGTGTGTGTGTGTGTTTAAAACAGACAATTTTCAAAACACCTAAATATTTCCTGCAAGTCACTGGACTCACCCAGCACTGCTACATAGATCCTTTCCAGAGTGAACGGCTTTAACAGGCCCTTGGGGTGCAGTGGCAGCATGCCGCATTTTGGGGTTCAGTGTGAAGCTCTCTCTGCCCAGCACCCTGTTGGCCAGGTTGAGGTTGGTCAACTGTGGGCAGAGACAGGACAAAACGTCAGCAGATGATTCAACTCACACTTAAAAGTTAATTCACTTCTACCAAACATCTCCACTACTAGTCACCCCAGTGTCTCGCGCAATGGAAATGTTAGATGAATAAGCGCTTGTGTTCCTCCCCACATTGACCACTTCATTCTCTTGTGTCTGGGGGCTATGTGAAATGTACACACCGCACATGGCACAGCTAGTCTCCGCTCAGCACTAAATCCAGGTGGTCCCCTCCCCTTTCTCCTCCATCTCGAGCAGAATCAGCTATCATGACTTGTCGGCTCAAATCTGTTTACAACCACATCAGGACAGCTGTTGAAACTGTACCTCTGTACTGCTCTGTGCTACCCTGGGAATTATGTTCACTAAAATCTAAAGGGTGAATTAATTACACCGCTGTGGTGTTTTATTTACTTTATTTCCTCCTGTGCACTAATTTTCCAATGGGAAAATTGTATTGCTGCCAAGCCTTGTACGACGTGAAAAATGTGTCAGCATGGTGTTACACAGCTACGGCTCTAAGTTACTTATTAAGGTATACTGGTAGTATTCATACAAGCTGTTAGATCTGAGCTGAGGAAATGAAAACACACATGCGGGTGCCAATATTACTGAGCCTTGGATGAAATGTCATATAACATGTCAAGAGATATGTTCCTCTGTCTGTCTGTCTGTCTCTCTCTCTCTCTCTCTCTCTCTCTCTCTCTCTATGTACATATATATATATATATATACACACTGCAAGTCAAAAGTTTGGACACACCTTCTCATTCAGTGTTTTTTTTATTTTATTTTCTTTATTATTTTTGACTAATTAATGAAGACATCAAAACTAAACAAGATCACTTTTGGAATTGCGTAGTAAAGAAAAAAGTGTGAAACACACCAGAATATGTTTTATATTTTAGATTCACAGTATTTTTGATTTGACAGTCTTAAAGCATTAAGAGGGCATGGAATTCCACAAATGAACCCAAAATGAAACCACTCCAGGTGACCACCTCATGAAGCTGAGTGAGAAAAAGCAAAGCTGTCATCAAATCAAAAGGTGGCTAATTTGAAGAATCTAAAATATAAAACATATTCTGGTTTAACACTTTTTTCTTTACTGTATAATTCCATGTGTTCTTTAATAGTTTTGATGTCTTCAGTATTAATCTAGAATGTAGAAAAGAATAAGAAATAAAGAAAAAACATGAAATGAGAAGGTGTGTCCTGGTTGTGTACATCATAAAATAGTACTTTACCACATAAGGCAGTTACCTCCAGTGATAGCAGTTGCCATTGTATTCCATAACCTCAGGTCACAGGCTTGTTTAATTGAGTTTTACAGGGCTGTCTTGTAATAATGCATTGGAAATAAACATACACACATACTCACAAGCTGGAGGGATTCACAGTTCTATCTATGCTTCCCTGCATGGGAGTATGTTCACTTTATTGAAGGTGCCTGGCTTTACTCAATTTCAGTTTCTGCTTTGTATACATGTGGCGGGGCACAAGAGTAATTACTTAAACCTTTGAGGTCAACTGGTGCAACAGGGTGTTGTTCATGTTTACAAAGTTCCCCATTTAGTTCAGCAAGTGATTTAATGACTTCAAATCAGAGCCTCGAAAAAAAACACACATAAATGTCCTTTGAGCTTTTAAGTGCAAAACACTGGACTATTTTACTCCGCAAAATAAACTGCAGACAGGCCAAGTATTAAGTATTCGAACGAAATACAGCAAACAACTTTCAGATAGACAGAATAATGTACAGTCAAAAGGAAGCCATAAAATGTGCAGTCTGTGTGGTCTGGTGCCATCACAAAAAACTTTGACAGGCAGAGGAGAAGGAGGAGGAGGGAGGAAAGGTTGAGGGGCTCCCCATGCCGAATGACAAACCTCTGGGGAATATAGGAGAAGGTGGTGATGGAGCCAACGGAGCTGCCGCTCCCCTGCTCAGTGCCAATTTGCCACATTCCTCTATTTATAAGCATCAATTACCACAAAAAAAGTGGCTGCTTGTTAAGTATCAACAGAAATCACTCCCCCATGGTGCATCTGATAATGAGACCTCACACAGAGCCGAGGCTTGATGCGGCGCACCACTGTTTAGGCCAGCCAGCCAGCCTCAAGTTCCAGACCCACCCCCACACCAACCCCAGCCCACAGACTGCAGGCGAGTCAGGGGCTGAAGGAGGAAGGTGCATGGTGCGAGGCACCAGACCCTCCGGCTCCAACAGGTCTGCTGAATGAATGAGCAGCTAGATGCCGCCAATCAGCATGGGGTCAGAGCCAGGTTTATACATCAACAAAGAGAAATATCAGAGACCTCACAGTGAGAGACTACTGCAGAGGGGCCAGATTCTTCTTCCTTACATGAAACATTACACAGATCAGTTTACAGTTGCTTAACAACTCAACAAAGCTTCTTCTTTGAGCATGATGAAGCTTCCTCCTCCAGGTGGGAGTCACTGTTGGCTCAGTTGGCTCTGGTGGTTAAAAACATAATGGACTCACGTGTTGTGTCAGCAGGTTGATATGATTGGAGGTGGCATAGTGGCGAGCAACCTGCTTGTCAGCCAGCTTTTGCAGGGCTGAGATGAAGGCCTGCTGGTTAGACTGGGCTTGGGCAGACAGAGAGCTCAACTCCTTGAATGTCCCCGCTGAGCTTGACTTCAGCTTGCTGGAGCTGCTCCTCCTGGTCACTGACACAGAAAACAACAAAAGACAAATGGGAGAACAGGGGAGAAAATTTGATAACAGCAGCATGTAGAGCAGTGGATTTACCTTGGCCTGCTGAGGTGGGTCTGGAGAGCTTCTGGCTGTAGATGTGTGTGGCACTCGGGATGGAGGAGGCGGCTCCAGAGCTGGCTGTCGATGAGGTAAAGGACTGGATCCTCCTGAGCACCTGGGTCGGTTGCCCAGTAGAGATTGTGTTAGCAGAAGCAGCTGTCCACATTGCTCTCGGGGGCTGCGTGACCACGACAGAAGAGGTGTATGCAGGAGGGTCAGAAAGTGTCTCAGGATGGCAGAATTGAGACTTTGCCAAAGATTGTGTGTAGGATGGGGGCTGAGGAGGTGGAGGCGGTGGCGGACAATGAAGAGGCAGGGAAGCTCCTGTGAGGGAGCAGTGCTGCAGATGGATGTGGGTACAGTCTAAAGTCACCGGAAAGCTGGAGCAGTGCTGGGAGGACTGGACCTCCGGCTGGGTTTTACCAGATCTAACTGCTGCCGGTTGGTCTTCAGACAAAGTATGGATCGAAGGCTGACTCTCAGCGGCCTTGATGTCTGGGTCACTGCTGACTTTCCCTGTGGAGAGCGAGGACTCTGAGGCGCTGGAATCCTTTTTGGCCACAGACAGAGCTGTTCAAAGGAGGAAAGAAGCCAGAGCTCCTTTATCATCAGCTAGCCATTCCTCGGCTCTGACACACATTTGTTTTCCCCCAATGAGCGCTAATCGTTTGAAGCTGACCTTTTCTTCACCCCAGATGACTCAATATTTTTTCTCTTCACCTCTTTGGGGGTTACAAATCTAAATAATTTCTGTTTACTGTGTTTGAAAGATAAAATATTAAACATAAGCCAGACCTACAGTAGGAAGAATATGGGAAAAAAATAGAGGAGGAACTCACTCTTGGAATTCTCACAGTTGCCTGAATCTCCTGAGGCGTTTACTTCATGAACGTCTTTCTTAACACTCCTGACTTTTGTTCCTAGGAAGACGGTGGCTGATTTATTTTTCTGCGTGTAGAATGTCAGCACTTCCTCCAGATCGTTTTCACTGTTGGACATGAAAAAAAAGGCAGACGATAAATGCGTATAGCAGATCGAGATCACTCTTCAGACAGTAGCCTATATAACTGGAACGGTAAAGAGGCAAGCCCTGAACAATGGTAAGTGGGCCTGCCAATTCACTAACCTTGCTTCAGTGATGTACTCCTGAAACACACTGGGGTTAACACAGTGCTCCTCTTTGCTGTCCTCCTGTTTTTTCACCATATGTTCCGTTTCCTACGAAGATAGGAAAGAATAAGACAGCGGGCATACTCAATATGCACAATGTTTTCCATGTTTACATCACCCCTTAGAACAGTGATTCTGCGGTAAAGTCTGGGAATACCTTGTTGTAACAGTGGATAAACTCCCCTAGCTGGTGGGACAGGATGCGTCTGCGGTCTTGGAGTGGAAGCTGGCGACTGGGCAAGACCACCTTTATGTCTTGTTGGAGGTTACTGGCCGCCCTTCTCAGGAAGCGAATCACCAGCTCCTGAGCAGACGAAAAACATTCACGACAGACCTTTTATTATCAGCGCCCTGGATCGCTGATTCATCCCGCTGCGCTTATTCAAGCTGCCTGTGTGTTCTCCATCCAGGGTTCAACTGCATTTACAACGACGAGACTTTTGAATTTAATGGCCTAGAGATCGACTTCACGGGTTCACATTGATTTTCCCCAAAGGTTTGAGGTCGCTGATGATGATGATGATGATTTATGCCATTACAATGCAGACTTTCCAATTGGGCTAACTTTAACAGAGACCACGTTTTCCTTCTGTGTGGCCACAAATGGGCTCATACACATTTCAGCTACAGCAAGGGCACATATGAGTAACAGAGTAAGAGGAAGCAATGCCCCAGGGTATTCCATCCACGTCTATCTGTTAAAAAACAGAGATTTTAAAAAATGGTCATCACTCTACCATTTGGTCGTTGTCCTTGTCAGGCCAAGCTGGGATGGTGTTGGCCCTGCTCTCTGCCATCAGTCTTTGCTGAACTCGCTGCAGGTATGAGGAAAAGGCCATCCGGGCCTGCACTTTACTGGAAAGGAGAGTAAGAGGCAGAGGAGAGATGAAGGGAAATCATCAAGGACTGCACAGATAAAGCAATCGAAAAAGATTCTACAACAGTTGATGATAAACATTATAGGCGAGTTTGCTTGAAACTGACACTAAAGACTATTTATTTGCAACCTGAGATACATCTGTTACAGCAGATAGAACAATCAGTTACACTCATTCCATTTGCTGAGACATCATCCAAAAAGAGAGAGAAAACAAAAACAGGTATGTATTACTTTCAGCCAGAAGTTGTCGAAACACAGTGTATCTTGTCCTTCACCGCTATCAAAATGATAGACTGTCTTTGTGGCCCAGGTGAACCTGGGGGGAGTACTGTCAGAACATTGTTGCCGAAGAAAAAAAAAAGTTTTGGAAAAAGCTGTTGAACACAAACAACGATATGCTGTACTATAATTTCCCTGCATCGTGCACAGTCCCGGCAAGCACTGAGGAATTTCTACAAACTCAGACTTGTTATTGTAATTCCTCCTCAAATGATAATTTCAGCCACAGTTTTAAAATCAGACAGCAGTCTTTGTGTCATTTCTGTTTGACAGAATATAGTAACTTTATTAAAACCACCAGACTTAAAGCTTTCTTTAAGGTTAGTTAAAACAGTGTTGTTAGAAAGCACCCAATTTTACATAGTAAATTAACTTTTTTCTATAGACATATGTATGTTGGGCGGAAAATAAAAAGCCAAATACAGAAACTGAACAAAGAAATTATATTTGTTGACCCCAGCAATCAGAAAGCAAGTCACAGGCAGAAAATTGACATGTGGTGTGGACTGATACATAAATAACTACTCATTGTTTAACCCCTGGCTTCCCATGCAGTGACATACAAGCAAACAAACTGATCAAACTATAATCCATGTAAAGTGGGCCTCAGTTTCTCCTCATCCTCTTTTGTGGGTGCAACAGTGTACTTCATAACATGTCCTTTATAAATAGGGGAAAGGGGAGAAAGTGAGAGAGTAAGGTGAGAGCAGCAGTCAGCCTGAGAGGCAGCCCAGAATACAGACTGACCTGAGGTCCCACCCCTGCTGAAGGATGTTGAGCAGGTTGACTCTGGGCCTGGCATTGTGCGTGGCTGCCTCTGAGCTGGACAGAGCCTCAGAGTGGCAGCACTCCAGTGGTGTGGCCACTTGTTTTCTTTGCTCTGCTCCCAAAGCCTTGTGTGAGATTGCCTGGAGAGCTTGTTTCACGTCGTCTCTTTCCTCCTGACCGCACTCCTCTCCCTCCTGACTGCTGCCCACAGCAGGGGAGGCCTTGGACTCCTTCCCTGAGGCATGCAGCATTGCAGGGTAAGACAAATGTCAGTTGCATCACTGGCATTTTGGATGAAATACACACACACACACTCAAAATAGGGCTTTTATTGTTGCTTCAATTAAATGAACTCATTCAGAGTCATATTTGGCCAACCTTACTGTGACACAGGGGAGTTATTTGCTGGAAACAAAAGTGCATTAGCGTGTGATGTTGTCCCACTTAGCTACACTCTCTTCAGTTTCAGAAAAAAAGCTGTTTCCTGAATTGAGGCTGAGCACATCAGGCCTACCCGGTTTCTTCTTCCCTGCAGCAGAGCGATGAGTCAGGTGGCGCTGTCTCCTCTTACGTGCCTCCAGAGACAGCAGCTTCCTCTCATACTGGACAACGTGACAGCCGTGGACGGCGTCCACCTGCAGCTGCACATTCCCGTTCACATTCCTGAGAGACAGAACAAGACATGTCAACACAACGGTAATAACAACAACTATCATGATTTATGTGCGTTTCATCAACAATGACAAAACAGAGCAACAGCTATAAATTTCATCTTTAACTGAAGCCAGTTCTGAGAAAGATTAGTGTGGTTGAGCAGCTTGTCCAGAAGTTGATGTGAGAGAGAGTGAGGGTCCAAAGGAGAGAGGATGAATGGCAAATAATAACAGTAACTGAAGTCTTGCAGCAACAACCATCTCCCTAATCTGGCTACCTAACAAATACGGAAAAATCATAAACAAGCTTAGCCGTGGGCCAGATCTCTAGACAATATTGTGCAATAGTCAAGCGGCTATTAAGCTGTGGTTAAAACTTGAAAGCATGTGCTGATTCTAATGATATAAATGCACGTTGTATTACAAAAACAAAGATGAGATTCAATGAAAAGACAGAGTTTATCTATAACTGTCTTTCCTCTTGCATCCCCAAATCAATGCCACAATGCCACATAGACATTGGGCACGCACTGGAAAAGTTGACTGTGCAACATCTTTTTCGGCTGCTCCTCTCACCTATCCAATCAAAAGACCAAACAAACGCCATGTTAGAATCCCACCGTTTCCACACACTGATGGAGAGATCTTTTCCCAAATCCCAACCACAATGGAAATGCTTACCTTCCATGGAAAAGTCGGTTTGCCAACATGTAGTTCATTGATGTCTTGGACTCCAGATATCCACTGAGAGAAGAAGATAATACAATAATCATAAAGGCAAGAGCCTCAATGAGCCTCCACCTCATTATTTGTAGCAAATGTGTTAAAATGGGGCTTCGATGATACAGCTACTCTGGAAGCAGTGGCTATCAAATGGACCACTCAATAATATGCTTTAAAAATGCCACAAAATCCCTGCCACTAAGAGAGCCATGGATCTAATCAACCAAATAATCCTCATATAGGAACATGAATTGTAAGCACAAAAAAGGATTTCCTCCCTAATAGGGGCTTCGATACCATTTCAACATAAAGTCTCTGTGGGATATAAGCCTTTCTTGGATCATAATACACAGAGCTCAACAAATACCAGCTCTGGAGCTACACCTTAGTCTGGTGGTTTAATTAATGACAGTCAAGAGGAGTCACATGGCCTAGCCTAAGGCACTGACTGCATTAATTTAGCCTAAGTGCCCTTCTCATTTGAAGACAGTATTAATAATGAGTAGCATTATAGACAAACACCCCGTGGCGATTACAAGCAATCTGTCTGGTCCCTCTTGGCTCGGCTCACCCATAGAGCTCCCATGTTTCTGCGGTGGGGAAGATCCTAATGAAGCCTCCTCGTCTCTCATACTCCTCCTTTATCCTTCTCAGCACTTTGATCTATGTTGGTGAAAGAATAACAGAGGACATGTTGTGAAATAGACACCGTTTTAAAGATTAATGAACTCGGAGGTTCCCGTAATGTCCTAATTCAACAAAATCCCATGCTATCATTGTTAAGGCCTCACCTCCTCAGCAGTCAAACTCAGTGTGCTCTCTCCTTGGCTTTGTTTAGGGCCTGGTTTGTCTTTTGACCCGTCTGTTTCAGGGTTACTGGCTGATGAGGGTCTCTGCCGCTAAAGTAGAAAAGAATGGAAATATCATCAAGCTAAACTAAAAGCTGATAGCCATGTGCTGTCATTTCCCTTTCAAAGATAAATTCTTGATCATTCTAAAAGGAATTGAGTTATAATTTATTTAACCGGATAATTAGTAGGATTTGTTGTTTGGTGCAATTAAGCACATTCAAAGTTGGGCTGTCCCCCCGTCTCAAAGTTTCTCCTGGTATCACATTCTTACGATATGGCAACTACTTTTATCAAGATTTATTGGGGGCAGTGTGTGACGGCGTCAGAACAGACGTGATGACTGAAAGACGTGAGTTTTGTTTGAGTCCATACACTCTTTTCAAGGAAAACCCAACTCAGGACACACATTAGAATGCTCAAATTAAACTATTCGTGAGTATAGTTCAATAAAGAAGCCATCCCATACTGGCAAATAGGCTACAGATCTGATTCCCATTTATAAATGGAAAATGTGCAAACTACACTTGTGTAACAAAAGACACCCACTCCTCTTTTCTGCTCCTTTTTTTTTATTATGCATTGGTATTCCTGGCTGCCTCCCGGCTACATGCACTACCAGGCCGTGATTGACAACTTTGGCATGCAGGTTGTTAACTTGGGCCAGACAGCAGGGCACAACCTCACAGGATCACATAGAGAATTTGTCATTTAAATAGTGGGGGGATTACATTTAATTTGTCTGACGCGGCTGGGGGGATACAATGGCAGCCAAAAAGTGACAAGGCCTAATCCTTCAGAAAAAGACTCAACTGTTGCCCCTATCAGAGTAAAGCAAGAGGACAGGTTGTCTGAAAGGCCCCTGGAGTTCTTTAACAGCCTCTGTGACAACCCTAGCTTTTTTAGGCGTGTCTGAGTTACTGAGACTTTGTACAACAAAGTTTCTGAGTTTTGGGTCAAGTGGTGCATTGCAGCATTTAGAGCACTTGCTTACCTAGACCACTTTGCTAATGCAATGAGAATTCTATTAAATATAGCAACGAATCGATGTAAGCAATCTGTCTGTCACTATGAAAAATAGCAATGCCACATAATCAAATAAGAACAAAGCAGTAAGCAATTTCTTACCGGTAATGTAACAGGCATCAGGGGATTGCAAAGGGACAAGGCAAAAGGAGATTAATATGTCTGAGTCAGAGAGAAACTCACCACTCTGCTGTGTGCAGTGGCTGTCGGTGCAGAAAGAGGTTTCTAAAAGGCAATGGGTGACAGTGAGTATTGGCTGAACACCAGAATTACCATTTAACCTTAATGAAGCCGCATACAAACAGCATGTATGCTACAAGACCATGCAACAATGAAACACTGGTAGTGTATCTCTAAACAGGACATTTACACAATATAAGGTGGAGCAGAAATCTGTCTGATTTAGTAATCTCCCTCCAGCAGGTCCTGCGCCAAATCTGGGTGCAGTAGTCAAACAGAGGGAGCCAAGTGCATTAGCTGTTGTGGCATCATTAGGCAACAAGGCCTAGAGAGAGCATTAGTCACTTGATTAGAAATGATAAAACAATAAGCCACAGAGTGTAGCACTCGCAAACTGATGTCACTCAAACGCTGTAATTACATTAGCAGTTGTTTTGCATTACAGTGAATTTTCCATGAGGGCAAGAGAGGAGCTCAATGGCAGTGGCAGGAATGTACTGTAAGCAACAGGGAGATGAAGACAAGAATGGGAATGTTTCACAAGGAAGGGTGAATGAGTGCAACACTTGGCTCAGCTCTTCTGTGTGTGTGCGTGTGTGTGTGTGTGTGTGCGTGTGTGTGAGCATCCAGTACCTGTGTTCTTTGGGCTGCTGGGTTCTTGAGGCCGGGGTCCAGGGTGACTCGGTCAGAGCGTGGCTGTCTCGATAGGGGGTCCTGACACACGAAGCCTGCGGGGGGAAAACAGAAGAGCCATAAAGGGGTATATCAATGACATCTGGTCTTAAATATGTTACTCATTCCCATGACCTCCATATATTGCATCAGATCTTCAATGTTAGTGCAAGAAACCAAAGTGAAGCAAGGGACACAGAGGCAATAAATTACATGTAAATCAATGGTAACTTTGAACAATATCACGCAAATTCAAAAACAGCATAACATTTTAGTCGGAAAGAAACATGTTGTAGTATAGTGACACAATGCTGCCTAATACAGCCACAGCACCCCGATGAGAGCCGCTGGTCTTGCTTAAAGGGACAGTCTGAAATTTCTGGGAAATACACTCATTTGCTTTCTTGCCAAGAGCTGGATGAGACGACTGATATCACTCTTATCTCGATCTGTTAAATAAAAAGCTACAGTCAACAGCTTGGCTTAGCGTAAAGGAAGAAAACATAGGGAGGCAGCTTTCATGGCTCCATACAAGGGTAACAAAATCTCCCTACCAGCACCTCTAAAGCGAACTAATTAACATGTAATATCTTGTTTGTACAAAAATCGAAGTGTAAAAACAACATTCAACATTTCATGGCTGGATTACGTGTCAGAATATTTCTTTTATCTGAACAGTTGCCAGCCAACCATCGGAGACTCAAACATAACAGACAGGTAACGATCTTGTCATCTAACTCTCTAAAATGTCAAACTATTCCTTAAACATTTTATAGTGTCTACAGAAATACATCTGTTATAGTGACACTATATTTCTTCACACATTTAGATTGAAGTACATCACAATTATAGCTGATAAGGGTAGGGGAGAAACGTAGTAATTCCTATTGCACACTAAGATGTTCCCACCCAGTCAATAAGATTTAAATCTACAATCTTCTGCTCATTAACAGTCCCTTGAAGCGAAGAAGTGGTAACAGAGAAATGTTATAGAAATATGTTTATGTTGTATCTCGCATTCACGCTTGAGCTGAATTAAGTCTATTGACAGCTTGGAGCCCCGGGCTATTTGCACTACCTCATCCAAGCCGTCAGGTAAGAATCAGGTCCCTGCCATGCTCTTGCCTAAACACAGCAATTATCACAAACATGGGCAACACGGAGCTGACAGCTACACACAGGCGGAAAATGAATGCTAATGGAATGCTGTCATTATTTACAGATCTGGGATGCAGCCCAAGTGTTATCAGCCAACAGCGACTTGGTTTGTTTGGTACATAATAGATGTGCTATGTTTTACATGCCACTGCTCATTTTCCCCAGATCCGCAGTAACGTCTCAGTCCAAAGATAACTGGCAATTTATGATTCTACTCTTTCATTTAATGAGCCGGAGGGGGGGGTTTTCAAGCCACAGCATGGCCTGGGCTGAGACACACATGCATATGTGCACTGGCACACGCGCACGCATAACACAATCACCATTCTTTGAATATCATTAGGCTGAGACCATGGATAGACTTAATGGTCCTGTGCCAGTTCAGATGGACGCCGGCTAATCAGCAGGCTCCATGTATCCTGTGAATGGTAATAAAGGATAAATCGGAGGATTAGGTGAAGTTAAATAATCAAGACATAAGAACGTTTCGTTTGTATTTGTCAAGACAAGCTTTCAGACTGTATGTGGCAGTGGTCAGGGTATGAGATTAATCTTGGTTTAAACGTACGTATCACTAAATATTTGAAGCTTTTCTTGTGTATTAAGAATTCAATAATTAAGAGAAGAGGAGACACAACGGAGACACATCTCATTCCCTGCTGCAAACACTGTTGTATAAACAGTGTTTATCTCTGCCTTGGCCCAGGCATTTCTCATGTCTTAATACCAGAAGATTGCTTTAGCTTGACATGTCGGATCCAGTTTCTTAAGAAAGCTTAATGACTACAAAACAACTAAGGCGTCTGTTGACGATTTTGTCCGCAAGTCATTAACTGTTTAATTAATGAAGGCTGTGGTTTATTATCTCAACACTGGAGCTCCCATTATGAAGCCATGCAGCGATTTTCTGTAGTTCACTCAACAAGGTGGAATGAAGGAAAACATTAAGCATTAAACAATAGACGATTGTCTCCACCTGCCTGAAACCTGCTGGTGACAAGAAAGGCTGACTAGCATCTATGCCAACGCTAATGTGAAGTTCGTGAAAAAAATACAGCATAATTACAGCACTTTGCATTTTTTATTAGCTTCTCCAAAACTAACATTTTTATCCCAATTGTATAATTTTGCAATGATTGATCTCTAAATTGTACCTCAAGCAACATATTATATATTTTTTACCTCGTATTTATTTCTTAGATTTTTCAAGGATGAATAATCCAAAGTTTTACCTTGAAGTATCTAAGAACATCTTGATAATCAGTGTAAATTAGCTTATAAGATGTGAATGTGGCCCTGTGTTAATAAAAAACCAGATGTTACATCTTGAATCTGCATTTTGAATTTTGTTTATAGATTATTTAAAAAGAATACATATAAACGTAATTGTAATATTTTTCTATGACTTTTTAATGTGCTGCTTTTACCCAAGGTTTTTCTTCTTCTTTCTTCTTCTTTCTGCTTAAAATAGCAAATGAAATGTCCTCAGATCTTAGATTCTTAAAGTTTCCCCTTAGTTGACGTACTTTGTCACCAGCACATAATCTACCAATGTAATGGAGTTAGACATGTAGCTATAAGCAGCAAACTTATACAAACTGAATGCCTATAAAGTGCAATCACTTGTGCAAAAAATTTGGAATCAAATGGAAGTTGCATTTAGTCATTGTTTCAGCACGCACTTACCCACAAGTGAAAACATGTCTGCAATCATGCTGGCCTTTATCTTCAGATCCAAGGGCGCATCGCTGTAAATAAGCAGGAAACAAAAAAATAAATAGTAAAAAAATCTACAACACATGCACGAGGTAAAACAAAATGAGTCATAAGAAGATACAGATTTGTGGCTGGACAACAACTAAACTGACTGAACACTTTTTTTTTTAAGTAAAACAATATTTTGGCTTCATCTCTAGCCTGAGGGTATGTTCTGTGTGAGTGCCACGTCCTTCAATGTGGCATTTCATTAACCTCTGTTTTTTTGGTTGTTTATTCAAAGAAAAGCCCACCCCGTTTCTGAAAATGTTTCAGCAAGAGATTCTCCTGAAACAACAACATAAAGAATCAAATAATGAAGACAGTGTGACTTACCAGGCCAAGGAGGGAGAAAGGTTCACCTCTAACAGCCACGGTTTGAGATTGGAGTCAATGAGCACATCAAAACCATACAGCTCTATGGAAGGAAAACAAAATGAATCAAAATGCCTTCACCACAGCCTGGGAAGTCAGCAGAGGGACGCAGAATTAGAAACTAGTAAGATCTGCCCACTGAAAATAAAGGATGAAGGGTATCAAAGTCACAAGAATTTTATCATAGCCCCATTATGTGGCATTGGCAACATGGCCCATGCCTTTCTGCTACTGATTACACGCATGTTATATACCCAATCATTCAAGAGAGAAACATTCACCAAAGCCTGCTACTGAGGGATTGGCTCAATTACATTAACTAAGTACATACACATTTCATCTGTCATGACGCTGCTTACGTAAGGCGGTAGATCAAAAACACACTGTGGCTGTGAATATTTTCATACATGCAGTCAATAATTTTCTCATGACAGGGAAGGTTAAGCAGTCTACATATTGTCACTACATATTAACAAGAAGCACGGCGCTCTAATGAGTACCAGAGACAGCTTCACCCCCATCATGATGTTAGTATCTTGTTCAACCGGGGCCGTATGAACTCCTGAAGTACAAAGCTGGAAATGTGGCAGAAACCTGGGGAATTAGAAAAGCCTTAAGCTATGTATTGTATATGTTTCACTCCAATAATAGCTTAGCACAGAGTGACACAATAAAAGCCTTTTACAAAGTGGTCAGGAAGTTCCCTGTGTAAAAACTCCCATTCTATCCCAATTTTCCTTCTCTCTTGACTGACTAATATGTTGCTCACTGAGACAGATATGGCCTATATGCCCTTTGAAAGCCCTCACTCTGCTCTGGGGAGTGTCACCCTATAAGCCAACGACCCGCCAACCCCAGCAGCGGCGTGCGGGGAAACCACAGTATTTTACAGGGATAGGGCAAAGCCCAGCCATGGAGCCAGAGGAAAAAATCCTTCTAATGGGTACTTCAAAAGAAAAGACTGTGTTGAGAATAGACCGGGGGGGTTGGGGCTTTCAAAGCTGCCATAACCAGCACTGTTTGTTCAGGCATCTCAGGTCAGTGCCAGTGTTAAGCATACAAAATCCAGCGTGACAGCGAGGAATGGCTTCATATTGCACTTGGTTGAATAATGGTAGGCAGGGCAATCCCAGTTTAACAAGAGTTAAATTTATTAGGCGGTACATTACTTATTGTAGTTATCTGTTAAACAAATCTCCACCCCGGCCATACGCAATGTTGAGACAAGGCCTCACAAAGATCTCTGGTAAAATCAATCTGTTAGGAACTATCAGCCCAGAGTGTGGGAACTGTGTCTAGCTTTGGTAAATATAGTATAATGTTAGTACAGATTAATAACTAGGGGCTAATTGTGCAGCACAGAACAGATAGTTTTGGGCTTGTCAAGTGTCTGGGAAAGCCTTTTCAGTAATGATAATGGATATTAAAAGTTCTAGACCATGCGCATTTGATCTTTCAATTAATGGAGCACTGATTTTATGCAACGCAAGACCAGTTTATTTATCATGGAGGAGCACTACCCCTCCCTGTGAAAACAGTGAACCAATGATGTCCTCGGGGTTATCTCAGCTAGGGCTCGGAGACTATAAACCTGCTAGAGAATGGGGGCACAGAGTTTGACTGACATTAGCATTTACCAGACAGGGACACTCAGAATAATGAAAGATGCTATCAGATTGCAAGAAATGTAGAATCCAGGTTTTTTTTTAGGCTGCTTACATTTTGTTCTTTTTTTTTACTTTGTGTCTTGTGAGTGCCCTAAATTTGACAGGAGTATAACACTAAATCACCAGAGTATTCTTTTAAGGTTGTAACACGACATTAAAACATGAAAACATTAATTGCACTATTTTTTTTTTCACTTGTGTGAAAATGCAGACTGGATTTTGTTCGTTGGGCTATAATACATGGTTCAGGAGTACGAAATATTCTATTGTCATGAGGTCCAAATTGGTGGGACTGCAAACTGTATTTTCATGATGGAACTGAACAAAGTTTGCCATATATCCCAGAGCCAAGAAAGGCAACCGAAGCCGCTTCTGCCATCTTTAACTTCTTTAACTTCTGAGGATGGACTGGACCCCCACTGCTATACAGCACTCGCTTAAGCAGAGCACTAGGATTTTATTTTCCACTTGCTGGCTTATCCCTGTTCTATCCACTTTTGTGTAAAAACACACACACACACACACACACAGATTAAGTCGAAAAGAGAGACGGGGAGAGCGTGTGTGTCATAAAACATTATGCATTAGTCTTAGGGAACACAGCACTGGAATATATGGGTTTGAGCCTGCGGTGCCTCACCAGTGGCACCACAACAACAGGGGAAAATGGGGAGGTGTTACAACCACCTCACCAGCCCCCGACAAGCAGACTCCATGTGCCGCGCATTTTCCCCAATTAGGAGCAGACGCCGCTCCTGCCCCATGAGCCTGCCGAGCCGCTCGCTGGTAGACACGTTTGTTCTATGGTTCGACCGCTGCCGGGGGAGCGCTGTTAAACGTGCCCGCAGAGAGGCCACAACAAGCATCACAGACAAGGGGAGGAGACGCAGCGAGCATCCACATCACACCCATTAAAGAGGGAGGGGGAGAAAAAATGTGACAGAGAAAAGGGGATGATGAAGAGCGTTTCTTTTATTACTGGATGGGCGCTGCTGGAAACTTAACCACAAGAGACAAACGCCCAAAAACAATAATCTCCCCACCCTTGCCATGCAGCCCGTTGGCCCACAACAACAACAGCGACACAAAGCATTTCACTTAACTGTGTTTTCTTCATTGGCGAGGACAATTGAATCACTCTTGCATCAGTGTGAGATAAATTATCGCTGCTGAACTGTTCAACTGCTGTTTCAGGGAGCACAGCGGAGCAGCTTGGAGCCACAATCATGAAAACACTCCGAGGACAACAAATTAAAGTTACAGCTAACTCTCTTTACCCAATCCATTAATCACTCTTAAAAAGATTTCGAATCATGCAGAAGCCACACTGTCATCACAGGCATACCGACGCTGTGCTGCAGTGGAGTGTGGGAGTATCTGACAAATGTAAAACAGGGAGAGCGGTTCACAGACAGGGGATCCGACCACACTCAGCACTTAATGAGGGACGTTCAATGGAACACAGGACCAGTAAGTGGAATGTTTTGTGTGTAATAAAATAGGCCTTTGGCTTGGCTAATCAGATCTTAGTCAAAACATCTCGTAATCAGCATCCCTCAGCAAAAAGCCTGTCCATTAATCACACGGCAGCGGTAAGGAGCTGCATGGGTGGCATTTTCTCCCCGCAGACGCACACACACTCACTCTCGCGCACTCACACACTTCGTACAAATGTAAAACGAAAAATCTGTTGTTTTTATTTCCTCCCACACGAGACATTACGGAGCTATAAAAAGATTTTGTTACAGTGTGCCCACTTAGATACGGATGTGCAATTTGAGCAAAGGGAAGAAATCCCATTTGAAAACAATAAACATTGTATTAAAGCCATTAATAGACATTAAAATGGCAGGGAACAATTTGCAGTAAATTAAGATTATAATGTGCTTTATGATCTTGCATGGCTCTCTTCCAGACGAGCCAGAGACCGTATAAAAACTCCAAACAATGGCTGCTTTTATCAGCACATTCACTGCCCCAACACGTGCATATTCGCTGCCCTGCATTCCGATGCTCTACCTGTTTACTATTACACACAGCTGCTGAGGCCCAGGATGAATGCTGGGTGTGCTGTAGGTTGCAAGAGGAGAGGGAAAGTAGTAAGGACAGGGTCCGAAAAAGGAGAGCTGAGGCTGATGACGGCTTACTGAACATGACTCCTTGAGCGGTTTGGGTGCGTTCTATTTAAAAGACAAGAACAAGCCCGCAAAGGCACCAGACTGGTCGATCTGAGGCGTAGACAGACCGGAGTGTTTGTAAAACTCATGCTCCACACTGGTTCCTACATGTCTTTGTATTCATACGGTCCATACATACTCACACGCACAGCGGGTTTGCATGCAACATGACCACACTGTGAGAGACGGATCAACAGAGGGAGGAGGAGGGTGGTCCCCGTGAACCGTCAGTGTCTCCCTTTGGAAACTTAATCCTGCAGACAGACTATGAATGCTGTAATTAACTTGCTTGGGGCTATCTGAAGACAACAAAATTACACTAAATTCAATAGAAAACTGATATGGCTGAAGTAGGGTAATGGGCATGTTCACAGCAGACCACAGTGTATTATGTATCATAGTAAAAGGTGTGGAACCTAATTGCTCTTGTACCACACAATGATACCTCTGCGGTATCAGTGTCTATAGAGGTCTCCATAGGCTTAGGGGTAAGATTTCATAATTGTTCAATGAATACAGGTGAAAACACCCTCCGACATCCCTCAAGTCATCATTTTGTTGTCCACTGTTTCATTACGAATCCAATTCAGACTGAGCAGAAAAAAATACAAGTAAATATCAATCACAAATTCCTCTGAACTAGTTCTGAAACACTGTTTCTGCCTACGGAGCTGCACAATGCGTGACACAAAAGACATCCCCAGAGTAGTGTTTAATACCATATTGTCACACTTTCCTTGTACATTTTTAGATTTATATGTAAATTATAAGGTGATTTTGTTCTTGCATCATATATGCTAAAGATTGGCCTATGTTAAGATGATGCATGATAACATTTGACAAAGCATTTTCCAAATTTAGATATGGGAGAGTGTATGAATAAATGTTCCAGGCTGAACCTGAATGAGTGAATAAATGAGAATAGGAGCAAACTTGTTTTTCCATTTCTTATTTTCACTTTCACGCTAAAGATATGTGTCATTTGGTTGTTTATTCATGTCTGTCAAATGCATATGAAGGCCAGGTTGAGGCTTGGTAAGCCACACTTCCCTGTAAATACCTGCATGGTCACCATTCACACCCTGGGTTAATGTGGGTTTTCAACCCTGTGGTGATGCTCGGGGTCCAGATAACATCTTTATGCAGGCTGATGGTGTGAGTCCATGCTGCTACGGGCCCAATACAGCCCAAACAACCACCAATCAGGGGGGCTATTATGTCTACAGAAGCCTGTCACAACTGCAAGGCCCTTTATTTTTCTAACATCCGAGAGGTGAAAGAGAGTGTGAGCAGCAGACAGAGAATTATAAACAAACAGAAACAGCGAGAGAAGAGGAAAATGACAGTGAAAAAGAGACACCGGTGCTGAGGGAGGCTTGGCCTGTGTGCTCGCTTTCAAACCCCAAATCTCAGAGAGACTGCCAGACAGAGAGAGAAAGCACAGACAATTAGTGCCAACACTAACATGGGTAATGGCTCCAAAATGGAGTTCACACGAGCCCGCTGCTAGGCGGGAGCAGTCAAGAAAACAGTCAGCCTAAAAAAGGCAGATCTGAATGGCAACACAGAGGAGGAAGCAAATTCCTGCTTCAGTCAATAGGCCCTCCACGACCCGGCAGCCGGTCAGAGGGCAGGAAGGCTCCACACTGAGGAATGACTGTCTACAACCTCTGCTCGGCTCAGTGGAGAAATAGTATAGAGGAACTGCGGGACAATGAATACGAAACTGAAAGGAAATGTGAGGGTGTGTGAGTATGTGTGAGTGCATCTGCACTGTGCGATGAAAAACTAGTCCAGTTCAGAGTTCAGATTTCATTCAAAGGAAATTCTTGTCATGCTGCACTTTGTTGTTTTGTTTGATGCCCTTCATCTTCTATCCACTGATGTTCAGATCAGTGCGGGTGTAAACATCTTAGAGTCTGGTAGACTACACTGGTTTGCTTACTGTATGGTCAAATTATTTTATGATGATTAGGAGATGATTACCAAAGCAGTTTGTCTTGTGAGGAACAAACGTCTTGCAGGCGGTGCCTATCTGTAGCTCAGCACTCAGTAAGGCTTTGATGATGAGGTCCTCCACCTGTCTCATCAGCACTGGAACGGACAAAAAGTGAGATATTATGTTTCTGTAGAACTCAATAATTCTTGTGTTTTGACTTATTCCTGGACGAGCATTCACAAACCAGCTCAATTTTACTACATCACGTTTGAACTGACATTCAAACAAAGCAAAGGGATGAAAAGGATGAGACAAGGAAGAAAATTAAGGTTTGACTCACATGTGGTGTCCTTCCCCTCCTGCTTCAAATACCTCAGCACTGCACTCATACTCCACTTGTTCCCATAATCCTCAACTTCAGGGTCATCGCAACTGAAAGGGGAAGAAATACACTTCAAACACTCAAGTTATAATAAACGGACGAGTCAATCGAGCCTCCCATAACGCTCCCACACTAAATTTATGCTCATCGCTGATGAAAGTCACCTGACATAATCGCTGCTCTTTTTGTTCACGCTGTAGTTGGTGAGATGCATGAACGTGTTCTTAATGTTCTTTGAAGTCCGGTCGTACTTCACTGTGGCAAATCTGTGGACAGACGGCGTTTGTTTGCACATGAAAAGAAAAGAAAGAAAAAATGAACCTGTCATCCAACAATTTCACTACACATCCATCTGCCATAATGACCACGTTAGTAAGGCTGACACTTGACTGAATGATAGGGGCACTTTGGGGAGGGATTAGTTTCTGGCAGTGTTTGAGAGGAGTGCATGCCACATGTGCAATAATGAGAATTCCTTGGCACACAGTGTGTACCTGAATACCGACACAATCCAAAGGAATGTCAAGAGATAAAGGTGGGATTCAGAATTTGGCCGTGATTTATTGCTCACAGCTGATAATCAAGCCAGCAAACGAGAGGGCGGTGGCACTCTTGTTTCCAGCACGTACCCTCTATCAGACCAAAAAAAAAGCCAGCTGCTCCATAAATCATCTACCCTCTCCTGACAGACCTGTGCCTCCTATCGGATTAATAAATCACTCTTGCTCCAAATACCAACAACCAATAAAAGAGAAATTGCAATTACACCGAGACACAATCAGCAACAATTTGATGAGCACATCCTACGACTGGAACAATAGAGGGCTTTGTTTCACAGCCACCACTGTAACACACACTGCACAGCAGTTGGTCTGAAAAGTTAAGGCTGCCCTCTTCTGGGCGCTGAATGAGCACCGGAGCGCTTCCACACACCAGGCAGTGTAGAGACCCGATCGCTGAAAACCCATCCTTCAGGACACAGAAGGTAAAAACTTGAAATAAACTAGAGTAGATTTACATTCAATAGGAAACTGAATGACTTTATCATTACTGAATAGCTCTTCACTGAAGTGTCAGTAATCATGACAACAAAGAACACAGAACACCCCCTTACACACACACACACACACACACACACACACACACACACACACACACACACACACAGCTCACCTAGCCAGGCCTTCCTCATATACATAAATGAGGAGTGGATCATAGGATGTTACCAACACGTACAGCCGCACGTCGAACTTGAACTCTGTGAACAAAAGCAAAAATGAGGGCAATGCACACAGGTGATGCGGAGAGCTAAAACCTCACAGTCCTCGCAGGTGGAGCTGCGACTGGAGGAATCCAGTGACAAAGAGGAACTCACCATCAATGAGCAGCGGGTTGTTAATATAGCGGGACACCAAGATGTTCTCATCCATTGAAATCTGGTTTGGCTATAGATGGCACACAGAGGGGAATAAAAGACAATATGATAAGTACAAACTGCAGCAAAGACAACAAAGGAGCACACTATCAATTGACCAGGTAATAGAGCAACCGACACTGTGGATAGTGAGTGACATTAGACGCCCCAACAAACATCTCCCAACAGAGTATGAATAGCATTTCCAGGGAAAATGTGCTGTCTCTCATGTTTCACGGCACTCCACCATATATCCATTCATGTAAAACAGCATTAAACACTGAATTCCTAATAGATGATGTGACACTGCTGTTAACCATTAACATCAAAGAATTGCGAGATCAAGAAAAAAAAGTTGGAGACTGCAATGACACTGGCTATAGCGGGTCAACATTCAATAGCAGCCTATAAAAACACAATCCGGTGGTGGGAGATGGGTCATTTATGAGGCTGAAATGTGTTGCAGGTGGCGAGGTTGAGATGAGATGGGACGGGGGAGGGCGGCGCGGTAACCTCAGTGCTGGCTACAGTTCAGAGAAAACCTGAACCCAAAAAAAAAGGAGAGAAAAAAACAAAAAAAAATGAACGTATTTCTTTCTTCTCTCCAAATATCACTCTGACATTCTTTCCACTGTTTCATAAAAATGCCTGAGAAGAAGAAGGATCGTGCATATGTTTTCCAAGAGTGAGAACCTTGTTGAGCTCCTCCAAAAGCCGGAGCCTTGGAAGAGTGTGATTTACTCCACGAAGCTTATTAATGTCTGAAACACTGGTTGATACTTATTTCAAAGACAGCTGTATCTGTACACCCCCTCTCCAAACACACACACACACACACACACACACACATACACACACACACAGTAAGTAACATCTGGCCAGCTGTTTCAGTTCACACAGTATTTTTAAGTCAGTATGCTTACAGTTAACTCCCAGTAGGTTTGCCATTATTGTGAATCTGTGCTAACGCATGAAGCAGAAGGAGCCTTTCACACACTGATGCTGTGAAATATAACAGGCTGGCTTATTCAGCGTAGTGAATTAATAGGCTCCTTCCATCTCTAGTCTGTGCTAAGAAAGGGCTGACCACCATCAACTTTTTCAAACAGACATGGTCTTCCCGTATAGCAATTTTTACAAATCTTATATGTAAAAAAAAAACTGTGTCAAAACTTGGTTTAAAACCTCCACTTAGGTGTCATCATCCCCCAAGTTTGTTTTCAATTTGTGTCCAGTGAACATGTGCTCATAAACATAGTGAGAGAATGTGTGGTTTCAGTCGCTCTCATTCAGTCCTGTTTAACCAGCTGTAAACACAGTAACAAAAAAGCATATAAAACATTACTAAGCAAACAATTACCCTTCACACAATGGCATGTCGGCCCAATCACTCCAACATCAAATACAAGCTTATTTTGGGTCACTTTATCAGTCTGAAAGGTGTAATGGAGCGGTGGTTCTAATAAATAAATATTTCTGCTACACAAAATTATGTATGAGGTTGAAGGCTCATTCTTGACCTCAGATATAGCCACATTTCAGAAGAATAAAGCAAAAGGAGATAACTCAGCAATGAAATAAACAAAATTTTGACTGAATTATTGAATTACTTTGTTGTAGTTTTTTCTAGATCTTTTAGCTCCAAAAGAAGTATTATCAATCTATTATCTATGATTAACTGTTTAAGTCCAAAAGTCCAAAAATGCCAGACATTCATCAATGAATCCAGCCTCTCCACGTCATAGTAAACCTAATATCTTTTAGTTGTAATACCATCAGTCGCACAAAAAAGCCATCATTTTTTTACTATTCACTGATGTTTTGTAGCCCAAACAACAAATCAACAACATTAGATAAGATAATGGACAGATTAACTGCTTATTAAATTATTATCTGCAGCCCTGCTCGCATCTCTTCTGGTCTCTAAAAATCCTTCAAATCAAACAATCCTCAGCAAAGAGAAATTACACTCCAGTGAAACTGCTCCACACAGAGGACATTTCTCCAAGTCAAAAGCCAAAAAGGGTGGGAAGCACTGTATTAGAGAGCAGTACCTCCAGTGGAGAAAAAAACACTCACATTGCTGACCAAGTAGATGCCTCGCCCTCTTGAAGATGCTACTGGTTTAATAATCCACGGGCCCTTGTCCTTGGCAAAACAATCTGTGATTGAGGCAGGGAACACAAAAAGGGATTCAGACAGACAGACAGTGATTATAACGGCCTACTTTAACAAATAGGATCAGGTGAGAGGTGGCTTACTGCAGAATTCCTGGTACTCAGAGGGAAGCACAAAGGTCTGAGGGACGATATGGAAGTTTTTGAAACCATGAGTCTGCTGCATTCGCTGGATATTTTTATACAGGCGGTCTTTGCGCGTCAGTTCATATGACCTGAAAATGAGCAGAGCCCCCACTTTTAAAAGCGCTCCACAGCTCTGACACTGACAGGACAAAAATATATGCATACATAACAGCAATAGATCGCTCGCTGCCTGACAGCGTGATTCATTTCATGTTTCAGGGAGGCACCGGTCCAAACTAAATGTGCTTTGCAGTGGAAGCCAACAAACACACGGCCTGAACTGAAGGACTTAGAATGGTTCAGCGGTGATATTTATAACACAGAAAACAGAGGCAATGCACTCGTACATCTGAGCGCTCTATTATACCTGGGAAAGTGGTTGACCTTCTGGAAGTCTTGAAGGCTGCGTAGTACGTAAGGCTTGAGGTGAGATCCTGTCCACATTAGGTTAAAGTCATTACTATTTGGGTGAACCTGAAAAACAGGACAGACGACTTCAGTGGGCGAGCTGGATCAAATCATTTAGATTCAGCACACGCAGAGCGAACGACCTCTGTGATGTGATCATTAAAATAAGCGTAAAACCAAGCGCTGCCACTGCTGTTCATGCTGAATACGCTCTGTAGAGTTCGTAGTTGCCAACAGCAGTATTATATTCTGATGTCCATCACATATGACAGCTCAGTTAAAAGAAATCTAAGAAGCAGATCGGACGCTCTGCCACTAAGCTGGAGAAATACGGCCTGCTCTTTAGAAATTATCTCGAAATGAGAGGCCAACTCGCAGATTTTCATTACCCCCATATTATTCTATCTGTTTTGTGCTGTTTTATTCCAACAATTCGTTAGGAGGCAGAATTCACATGGCCGTTTGGTGTCTAGGGGAGAGCCAGATGTTCACAATAAAGGCTTATTAAATTTTGGCCCTGTAGCGGCTGTGGTAGACACTCGTCTGCCTTTGATGATGGGTTAGCGGGAGTCAAGAAGCACTGAAATGAAATAAAAAGGGAATTAATTGTAACTGCTTGGAGAGAGCAATAATGGGGATTGTGCACCCTCGTGAAACAAGATTAATGCTCTTGAGGTCATTTTGGGTTTTTTTTTTTTCTATGGGCGCATTCCCGGGCTTTGACATCGGCATTATCAGTCAAAGGAAGTAAAAACAGCCCTACTATCCCTTATCCTACACAGCAGATAGATACATAAATAGCCTGTGCAACTAAACAGCGATGCATTTTTGCAAGATTCGGTCTAATCTCTAAATTAGCACAATTTAGTGGAGAAAATTACCTCATGGAACCCATGATTGGAGAGTATTCCTCGTACCAGGCGGCTCTCTGTGCGAACAATCTTGAAGGCCATGTGATATCGCTCTAGACAAATGAAACACAACAAAATATCTTAGTATATATCTAAGTATACAACTTATCGTAGACTTTAATCAGATTACCATTTCTGATTTGGAGCTTCAACAAAGTGCAGCGTACCTCCGATAGAGCAGATGTTGCCATCTTTCGCAACAGCAGCTTCGGGTAAAAACAAGAGAACCGGGATGGTCTTGCTAAGGCCACTCCAGGCGATGCAGGGATGGTCTCTAGTGGACAAACAATTAGATGACACACAGTTGGATGCATATTTCCTAAACGTTCTGGGGAAATAAACATTTCACAGAGAGAGAAAAACCTCCCAGTGGCAGACGCACTCTGGGTTGATTTTCACAGAGTTCCCTTCTGGATGATGTGAACCAGCCTACATGGGTAGCTTAGCTAATGCTGAGGGAATGTATCCTGACATGGTGTTTGTTCTGAGGCGAGCAGATAGAGACAGAACCACACACAGTCTCAGGAGGTGCTGGGCAATAACAAACCCATGTACTGTCCTAACAAACATCCTTGTAAAACTGCAGAATATCTGATAGTACCAGACAGAGCTCGCTTATCAGAAATAAGATAAGGCGGCGTGAGGATGGAGTAGACCTCAATCAGGCATGGACAGGCTAGATAAGGGGGAGGCATGTAAACAACAGGATAAGTATCCAGGTATGTCAAACAATACAGCAGATATCATTTCCGCTGCACATCCTTTAATATATCTCCACATATTTTCATAGTTTTTAAACATGTTGTGTATTTTGAAAAGAGGCTGCCATCGTGATTGTTGAGATGCTAAACACACAGGATGAGATGCTTTAGACAAAAGGCAAAATTGTTAAAATCGCGGGGATCTTTGGACTGTTTAAGTTGATAACATTTGCCTGAATATGCATCAAAAGTGACGAAGAAAACCACAAGCCCTTTTACAAACACTCGTAAAAGAGACTTAACAAAAAAACAATACTGAAAACGATGCTTTTGTTAGAAATGTAAAAATCACTTAATTGGACAGACGGTGTTGCCTCAACTATTTGGTAATATAATGTAACACATAAAAACTCTCCATGTTAATATGTGACTTCATATCCAACAAATACATTATTATTAAACAAATGGTAAATCCTCTATGTTGTAATGTTTAGTGTCGTGTGATGTATCCGCTCATCTCCACACATACTTTATACTGTAAATGTGCACTCACTGTACATCTACTACAAATCTAATCTGTGCTGCCTACATTTGCCTGTAATACTATACTTTTTTGTACTTTGCATTATTTAGGGCTCTCTGCCATCTTAAACTTTTACACCACATGAATGCCAACTAATTTTAGCTAACCAAAATAAATAAAGTATAGCAATCAAGTCAGAGTTGAGCAGAAGAACTTAAACGATGCTTGTTTGGTAATAAGTTGACATCAGATGGGATGTACTGTAATTAGTTCATTTCTGAAGAAGTGTAGTACTGTAGTTGTGCAAGTGCGTGTGTATCCTCATGTCTTTGCTGCTCAGGTAACAGCTCGCATAACCGCATAACAGCCCCATCAGTAAAAACGGCACTAGTCACCTACAGGTTAAAAAAAACCTAATACTAAGCAACCCACACTAATTTAGGAGATGGAAATTAGCCTGAAAGCAGGCACAGCAGCTCCCAGTAAGGTATGACTAAGTATAGCTTAAGAGGGAATTAGTTGTCACAGGCAAGATAGCATAGACCAACTGTTGCAGCTGTGATAGAGAGTAAGATCTCCTTCTCTCTTTATTCAGCTAAACGTTCATCAGTTATGCAAAATTAATCCTGATCAGCTTCATTTCATCTTAATGTATCTCAGCATTTAAATCATTAAACAGGACTCGGGCCAGCTTCTGTAATCCCATATAAGTTACATTACACATTCAATACACTATGACAAATTGCAAAGCCGGTCCACATGGTGTTACATTAATACTTTATTCTGATGGAAATTTTGTGCCATCCTCCAGAAGGATCAGCAGGTTAAAAACATAAAACTCACACAAAAGGAGGCCTGTGCAATACAACAGTCACCTCCACAAGCCACATGAAAAGCCATCTCCACAGTTTATAACTGTCTTATTGTGTGATCTTGTTTTGAAAGATGAAATAATCACATAATTGATTGTAAGAAGAAATGAAAAGAGCATTAAAATATATATAAATAAAATAAATATAATGTAAATAACCAAAAAAATAACGTTTAGGATTTCTCTACTTTAGATATTTTAATTTTAATTTTTTTAAAGTAAATTACCACCTCACTTTTGGCATTTGAGTGTATAAGACAACCCCACTGAAGGGAGTTTTTGGTAGTTGAGATCTGATCCAGATCAAGCATCTAATGATAGTCTGTGTCACCTGCTGTATTGTGTGCGGCAAAGTTGTAACGTAAAGCTAAAAGAAACTGACTTGCAGAGGGTGAGGAGGGTTGTTTTTTTTCCACTTTGACTAATTCTTCCTGATGTAGTCGGTAAATGTGTTCAGATAAAGTGGTCAGAACAATTTGGAGAACAAACACTTACTCTTGATCGTCTTTTTCTGAGGAGGACTCAGAGTCCTCCTTATCCCGGATCACAGCTGGCATCTTTACAGTGAAACGGGACGAGGTGCCCGGTCAAACCTTCCAGGGATCAAGTGTCCGGGTATTACCATGGCACCTACCTCCCCCTACTGCAAAACACACACACACAC
>JAOXYL010000113.1:13314045-13364336 GCA_028564955.1 Terapon puta | reverse complement strand
TATGTGTTTCCATCTGAAAATGAGTCTTTCTTCCACAGTAACTGTTGTCAGCCCATTTAAAGAAACAACTTGTCATAACCCCTGTCAGGGGTTGTATGAATATAACTTGCTGTTACATAATGTGCACCGTCCCTGCTCCCACCAGCCTCATGAACTTGATGTGCTAAACCACCAGAGAGCAATGAACTAGATTGTTCCCTTCCCGTACTCTTCTTTCGTTGAACCATTATTTCCATAAAGCTCTGCAAAGGAACGGCCATCACATTAATTAAGACAAATCCAATAAAAGTGAATGAAGCTTGGAAAGTATAATTGCATTGTCATTCCCAAGTCATATTTTTTCCTGAGACCGAGGGCAGCTGTGCTCTCTGAAATTAAAGCACATACTAACTGCCTTTCCTTTTAATTTTCCTAATGGATCTTGTGAGTAGCCGCCCTCAGCTGCCAGTTCTGCTTATTGCCTTGTCTTGGCACGGCTTTACTGTACTCCGCTGCATCGGCATTTTTATACATTTGTCTTGAGTCACTGTGAAACACGACTGCCTGATGAATAGGAGATGTCACAGTATTATTACATGATTGGCCCTCACTTCCACTGAAACACGGTGGAGTATTTTTTACTGTGTGTGCAGCGGGTTATTTGTCTGATTTAGAGGCAAGGGAGGGTTTTTACTGGCAAGGTGTGATGCAACCTTGTTTCTGCCCGCAGAGACCTTGGCTGACTCTAACAGCGAAGAGTCGGACTCTGATCAGTCAGACGTGCCTGAGATGGACTCAGAAATCGAGCAGGAGACGCAGCTCACGTATCGACGACAGGTTTGTGGTTATGTCAAATATGAACCCCCTTTTTGCACATCCCTAGAAATCAAATTAATTTGTTATTAAACGGTGAATGTACACACATTCCTGCATACATCCAGGTTTATAAAGAAGATCTACCTCAGCTCAAAGAGCAGTGCAAAGAGAAACATCGAGCGACAGCCATGAAGAAGAGGGAGCGAGCGCCAGGGAGTGGGGTGAAGTTGCATTTCATTCATGGGTAGGTTTACACTGTAAAAGACAATCTTTGGAAAGGCTTATATTGTAAAATGAATTTTGAGTAGCTTAGCTTTTCTAAATTGTGATCAAGGCCTTCATGTAGACTTATTCTCCATTTCTACAATTATTTTTTTTTTTTGTTTACAGCTACAGGGGTTATGATTGCAGGAGCAACCTGTTCTACACCCAGACCGGGGAGATAGTCTACCATGTCGCTGCCATTGGGGTTGTGTACAACAGACAGCAGAATACCCAACGTTTCTACATGGGCCACGATGATGACATCCTCTGTCTGGCCATCCACCCACTAAAGGACTTTGTAGCAACAGGCCAGGTAGCCTCCAGCACATCGAATACGGAGCTTCTTTGTAATGCCACACTTGAAATTCTCATCTTCATCTGTAAATAGTTGAATCTTATGTGTACATGCTTTGAATGTCTCTCGTCTCTCCAGGTCGGCAGAGATTCTTCAATCCACATATGGGACACAGAAACATTAAAGCCCATGTCTGTGTTGAAGGGTTTCCACCAGCTCGGAGTGTGTGCGCTGGACTTTTCAGGTAATGCTCAGTCCTGCTTTCTCAAACTGTTTTTAGTTCTCCTATCCAGACTGATCCAACATAACATGGTTTCACATTCACCAATCCTTGCAGAGGCCTTGCCTCGCCTTCACAGAGGCACAAAAAAAATCTTTCACACTACAAAGACACGGGCAAATTCACCCAAGACACCCAATTTACAAGCAACACCAAAAAATCTTTCTCCTGTCTGTTAGTTGCAGCCGCCTGACAACATCAAGGTGGAGCTGTTCATCTCACTTCCTTTAATTGGCCCCAGACAGAGGCAGCGGGGTGATCTGTGTGTCATTGTCAGTGAATCACCTGCCGTAGATCAAACCCACACAAGGCTGCTTTCATGTTGCTAACAAGGGCCAAGCCTCATTGAACCAAAGCGGGATCTTTCTCTGTCTGTGCTGCGCTAAAAGGTTTTGGTTTTCCCTTCACAGCGGACGGCAAACGACTGGCCTCAGTGGGCCTCGACGACAATCACACCATCGTGCTCTGGGACTGGAGGAAGGGGGAGAAGCTATCTGCCATGCGGTTAGTGCAGTTATGTGTGTGTGTGAGCGATCACGAACCTCTGGCACGCCAGCCTAACCCCGGCTCCACATCCCAAAAGCTTTGACAAAACTTCCCTTTAATTCTTAAAATTGTTTGAGTGCCTTTTTTAAATATGGACATTTATGGATGAAGGTTAGATTGCAGCCACTTTGCTATGCAAGGCTGACAGTGTGATTGATGGTGTGAAGGAAAGAAGGGGAATTACCTTTTAGATTGCAAGGCTGCTCTACTGGAACACTTAACCCTGCTGGTCCGAACGGTCAGAGTAGGAGTTTGCCCCAGGGCCTCATCTAGAGATCCATAAATCAAGAGAATTACTTTCAATCTACATCTTCCTTTGACTTACCTTGGTGATCTTGGTATCTATTTTGACAAAGAAACAAGACAACAACAAGAAAAAAAACAGACTTATTTCTTTTAAGGTTGGACATGATGGTGAAAATGATCACTGTGTACATCGAATGTAAACGATACATGTGACCAGATATCGGGAGGGCACACCAGACTTGTGCATTTGATGCAAGGGGATTGCCTTACCAGACAAGGTGTTAATTTGTTCAGGACATTCAATGCAATTTCACAGCAGGTAAAATTATGTAACCCAGAAACAGGAGGGGAGCAGAGGTATCTAACTGGAAAACATTCGCATCCCAAAATATCTTTTGCTTTTGCTTTGTTGCTTGCCCTACTTGATGTTCGTATTTAGTGTCTACTCCATTGAAATTCCCCCTGGCTAGTTTGTAGCAGCGCGTTGCGGGTTGTTCTCCTGCGTGTTGTGTGCCAAGCTCTCACTACAGCTCGGGGACAGCTTGGAGCTGCACTAATCTCCTTTGCAGACCCTGGTGGGCAGTGCAGTGATGCGGGCAGAGGGAAATGGGGCCTGACAGAGCCTAGCTTGTGCACCGCCACTGTCTAGTCTTTAGCTGAGAGAGGAGGAGTGGGTGTGAGGGGGAGACTGTGGATGAGGGTATAGGGTGGGATAAGGTGGGCAGAAGGGAGGAAAGGGGAGTTATGTGGGAGGTGCGGCCCATTGCATCAGACAGGAGGGTCAATATTAGAATCCCTCTGGCGCCTCGATCAATTCATTTTTTAAAAAATATTATTTTATTGATTTAGTTCAGAAAATTGCTTCCTGACAGTGAGACAATGCAAAAGATGATGCTTCAGTAAACAATAATAACAACATAGAATATATTTAAATCTGTACCAACAAGGAAAAGGAAAAAGATAATTAATGAATGACAATGAAAACAATGCATAAGTAAATAAATAAGCAAATAGTTAAGCCTGTATTTTGTGCATGACAAGATGAAGGAAAAAAAAACAGAAATAAACAGCGGGGGTCGATAATCCCTCTTAATGGGCAAGTTGGTCCTCAAATCTTCACTCCTCAAGCCTGGTATGTTGTGATAATGCTCATATTTTGCTAGTTTTAGACAATTAACTCAATGACTTTTGGCAAACATAAATTTGTCTTTACAACATTAATCCAATCCTCGTGCTGGGTAACGCAATCTCCATTTCTTTGCCCTGATTAAAAAGCCTCAGTGTTTGCCTGCTTTATGTGCTCTGCCCTTGAATTATCGTTTAAGGCCACAGTAGATGTTGACTGTTTCTGTATTTCCAAGTTCAAGATTAATTGATATTCAAACTAAGTGTGAAGCTGTATTCAAAAATGTAATGAAAAATTTCGCCATGCATATTTTGTGATGTGTTTTGTTTTTCAGGGGAAGCAAGGACAAGATATTTGTCGTCAAGATAAATCCCTACCTTCCTGACAAACTCATCACGGCTGGTGTGAAACACATGAAGTTTTGGCACAAGGCCGGTAAGACACCTGGGGTTTTATTTTTATTGAAAATGCAGAGCTCTGGCTCAGCTGTGACACATCTTACTGTGAGACGACTGTCTGTTTCCCTCTCAGGCGGTGGTCTAATTGGGCGCAAGGGGAACATGGGGAAGACGGAGACTATGATGTGTGCTGTGTATGGCTGGTCGGAGGAGATGGTGTTTTCAGGCACATGCACGGGGGACATTTGCATCTGGAGGGACATGTTCCTGATGAAGACTGTCAAGGCTCATGACGGCCCTGTATTCAGTGTCCATGCTCTAGAAAAGGTACCGCACTCCTCTTTCAGGTTCTTTTCAGCTGCAGCAATGGAACTAGATAAAAATTGGTCAAAAGTGGGGTATGGTTTATACGCAGTGGCCATCTAGCCCGCTTTTATTAGCTGCAACAGTTACCATATGAAAGGTCACATTTGTATAGCTATCTCTTATTATAGTGGGTAGTATGTAGCATTTAACTTGGTCAGTCAGTGACATTTTTAACTACCAGGAGATCATTGCAGCTTTACATGTGCTCTGTAGGGATTTGTGACCGGAGGAAAGGATGGTATAGTTGCTTTGTGGGATGATACCTTTGAGAGATGCCTCAAGACCTACGCGATCAAGAGGGCAGTTCTAGCTCCAGGCTCTAAAGGTAAAAAGGCCATCCTGTCCTCCACTGTCCTTGTATCATCTTTTCAATAGATGGAATGCAACCATCCCATGAAAATCCATTTAAAACGTGCAATGCTTTTAGCTGAAATGATGAAGAAGAAGATCGATTGCCGTGTCCTGGATCAATCTCCAGTCTTTCACCTCATGCTCTAATTCATCGACTCTACAGGGTTGCTCTTGGAGGACAACCCCTCCATACGTGCCATATCTCTGGGCCATGGACACATCCTGGTTGGGACCAAGAATGGAGAGATCTTGGAGGTGGACAAGAGTGGCCCCATCACTCTGCTGGTCCAGGTATGTTACTGATAAAAACAAGACAAGATACAGCACTTCAGATTTCACCTGAGTTTCATTATTCTGGACAGCGTATTCATGAGGAGGCTACCCGTACTTTTTCTGCAATATGATGAGCTGGGAGTCTGTAAGTGACTTTTTCCAACAGAGTAAGGATTTGAAAAGTTGAAGATTCGCTGAAGGACTGTCTGGCAGTCCCTGGCTGGTTCTTTATCTGTCTTTTTTATTGCACTGTAATGAAGTAGCAGGACTGTTGTGTAACTTTTGCCTTGGTGGTGTGTTTGTGTTCAAGGGTACACAAATTAAGTGTTACATAACGCTTACAATTCTGAAGTTGAGACATGTTTTAGTGCATGAAGAACAAGGTGACTAAATGTTGATGTGATGGTTTACTGCGCATTGATTTTTCAGTATTATGCTTTAACAAATAGCAAACAATGGTTACCTGCATGGCGCAAAATGTATGTTACATTTGGGGTGTTTAAAGATTCTGGGCGTAAGGACGGATGTCATCTTCCTCTCTCTGTATCTTAGACATGCACCTTAAGATTTATGTAAAAATTTTGTCGACTGCCTGAATCTCTTTATGGCTGCAATAGTTGATTCAATGAAACACACTGCGCTTTGGGAAAATGGCCAGCAGTCATAGATTCTATTATGGTTAAAACACAGCAATCATCATAGTCCTTAAGTGTGATTATAACACCAGTACTGTCTGTTTTACACAGCAACAGAAAATGACCAAACTGGTGAACACTGATGAATTATTGCTGTTGGGATGGGAGATTCTTAATTTGGTTAAGTGGTCCTGCAGCATCTCCCAGGCTCCCCTGATTGTAGGCAGACAGAGCGAATGGCATCGATCAGTCTTTTCAAATGCTTTAAAATGCACATACATATGCTGATGGATGAGATCAAACGATGAGAGAACAAAAGATTGTTCTTAGTTATATCTTGTTCAGGTAACAATCCAACTATGTGAGAATCATATGGAATAACAAAGAGAACTATGATGTGGGGTATGCACGGCTCAGTCAAGCTCAATGATTGATTACTGACACATAAATATAAATAAGTATATTTATAAGTCATATGTGTCCACAAAGTGGAGACCAAGAAATATAGTCGATTAATTGTGTTCAGTTCACACTTTAGACTTTAGTCTATGTACATACTTAAACATGTAAGAAGACAAAAGAAAAATAAATAAAGCAAGTGAACATTGATACTTGTTGCCCTGTAAATGAAATATAATTGAGGGCGAATATGATATCAATCAAGAATAAAGATATAAGTAATAAAAAATAGCAAACAAGCCCACTACTCTTTCCCCAGTACTGTGAAACTAATCTTTTAATTGTGCAAAGAAATTTAGCCACACTTAAATTTAAGAAAAGAACATGTACACAGGGCTCAGCAAAAACTTTTCAACAAACAGAATACACAAATTCATATTGAGCACATTTAGTTTTTTGGCCTTTTGGTCCGTTTTTTCTTGTATCATTAGTAAGTGAGTAAGTTGACCAACTATAAACTAATTAATTAAGCCTCTGTGTGTGTCTGCAGGGTCACATGGAGGGAGAGGTGTGGGGGCTGGCCACTCATCCTCATCTCCCTCTCTGTGCTACCGTCAGTGATGACAAAACTCTGCGCATATGGGATCTTTCGCCCAGCCACTGCATGCTGGCTGTGCGCAAGCTCAGAAAAGGTGAGTCACCGCTCAGACACCAGCAGATGAGTGTATTTTCTGACAGGAAGTGCGCCGGTCCCAGGGCTTTAACAAACACATTATCCTCTGCAGGCGGCCGTTGCTGCTGCTTCTCCCCTGATGGCAAAGCCTTGGCGGTGGGCCTGAATGACGGCAGCTTCCTCATTGTGAACGCAGACACCCTGGAGGACCTGGTGTCCTTTCACCACCGCAAGGACATCATCTCTGATATCAGATTCTCTCCAGGTCTGTGGTTCACCTCCGCATTTTTCAAACATTACGAAACTCACCACAAAACCTTGTCTGAGAAGTAAATAGCCCTCTAGAAACTATGTGCCCTTCAAAACGTCTTGGTGTATGTAGGATGCTGTGCAGAAGTTCAGCAAGTATACATATTTTCCTCCCACTGTGAATCGGGTAGATATTGCTGCAGGCCTGACCCAAATTAATGGCTTTCTGTAATAGGGCCAGACAGAGAGACAGCAAGAGCGGAATGAGAAACAGTGGGGGCGGACAAAGTGAGAGCAAGAAACTAAACTCTCCTTCGGCTGGACGCTTAACCTTGATCCACAATACGCGGGATCCTGTTTCTCAACCCAACACCCATGAGCCCATGAGAGGCTACATCCTAGAGAAGGAGTCACTTTATGGAGCTGTGTAGTGTTGGGCAGGAAATGAGTTTTAGTTTGGTTATAATACTGATAAACTAATGATAACTCCTATTTAATTCCTAATTCTGCAAAGAAAAAGACTACAGCTGTTTTGTGGGGCTCTTTGAGACAATACTTACAAATACACACACAAATACAGGAACTTTATGGTCTTTGAGTCCTTCATCAGACAGTATCAGATCAAGTTTTTTTCTCTGTTCTTGTTTCTTTATGTCTGTGTTCTTCATGTCTTTAAGTGCCTGTATTTAGGCTGTACAGTGATCACCAACACTATTTGAGCGCTGGTTGGTAAATATATGTCTGTGCTAAATTTCATGACAATCCATTCAACAGTCAGGAATAAATTTCATTGCAATTCCAGTATTTGTTAAGATTTTTCAGCCCAGAATAAATTTGGAGACCAACACTGTTATTCTTCAAGCCACACTGTGAGCTGCAAATCCTCAGTTCTGTTGATAGTTTGTGTGAACATGACTGACACTTCTCTCTCTTTTATTTGCTCAGGTGCTGGGAAGTACCTTGCAGTAGCATCAGGGGACACTTTTGTGGATATTTACAACGTAATGAGCAGCAAACGAGTTGGGGTGTGTAAGGGGTGCCTCAACTACATCACCCATCTGGACTGGGACAAGAGAGGTAAACATACTTCCTCAAATTTCATTGTTGTAGTAAATCCCTGCAAATGAGTGCTGAAGAGCCAATTATGGATTTAAAATGTCTCTGTTGAAAAGCAGTTAAGCGCCACGGCCCACTGGGATTTTTCATTCACAGGAAAACTACTCCAAGTCAACACAGGTGCTAAAGAGCAGTTTTTTTTCGAAGCTCCTCGGGGCAAGAGGCAGACCATCCCGGCCACAGAGGTAAGCAGGGAGAAAAGACACCGTGGTTATGGCACTTTTGGCCCACTTTTTTCCTCCGGGATCAGAGGAGGCTCGGGGAAGGGCAGTGAAGCATTAACACGGCCCACTTTTCACCAGTATGATTCTAATTTTGGCAGAGGAAGTGGGATAATGTTTAAGGTCCCTTTAATACAGCATGACATTCAGACACCTTGCGATGCACACAGCTGAGGGATGCATTAAGAAAATAGGGGTCAGAGAGTGTCAGATATCTTCGCCTACCTTTGCTTGTCTGCCTCACCTCATCATGATACGTGGCATTTTCTCCTTTCCTTCACATCACAGGATCATTATTGATAGACTAAGACAGTTGTCTTGTCTGGTAATGGTCTTGGCTGGTTTATACTCTGTTTATTAAATAGACTATTATTTCTGCAGTTTTGAGCTATGGAGTGCCACAAGGGTCTGTTCTCTGACCCATTTTCCTTTCTATATAACTGCTACAGTTAGGCCTTGAATAGCATAAAGGAAACAGCCAGCCAGCGTTTGTTTGTGAATTTTTTGTACCATTGCACGCAGCCACAACCAACTTAGCAGTTTCCTGTTTCCAGTCTCATTATTGACCTAAGTTAACCAACTGTTGGATGAATCTTCATATTCAATAGATATGAGATGGGTATTAGTCTCCCCAGTGCAGGAAATAACCTGTAGCATTCAGAGCCCCCCTCTACCTGGTTGTTAGACTGAAGTCTTAGACAGAGTCAATATGCAGTATATAAAGTTTTCCAGAAACAACCAGATTTTCAGTGGTGGTATACAGTAAGAGGAAATAATGTGTTTTATGTAATCACATTTCTAAATAAATGTTTTGCTGTTTGGACATAGTTAGCTTTTCAAATATGTTTTTAGTGATAAATAATCCCCTCTCCCCCATGTATTTCACATCTGAGATGCAACAAGAAAAAAGCTAATTGTATACAGGTGTATTTCCCAAAATGTCAAACTCTTTCTTTGACACCTAATATCAAGTCAGTACAGTGAAGTGCCACAATTTAGGTGCTACATTTCTCTCCTCTCTGGTGTTTTTTTTCAATTAAGGAACCTCTAAGGTCAAACACATTTTAGCTTTGAAGAGTGTAGAGGAATGAGTCCAGGCCTTTGTGTATTAAAAGACTAGATTACTGTAGGTTGTCATTGTCTTGCCTCAGCCACAGAGCTGTAAGCTTGTCTGCAAGTGTTCAAAATGCTGCAGCTCTGCTTAAATAAAACACAGCAGAGAGAGCACATTATTCCAGCGCTGGATTTCTACAGAGGCTGCCACCAGAAATTAGGAATATAATATTTTATTAGTAATTAAGCTCTTTAAAGCGAAGCTCCTGTGCTCTTCCCTGACTCATTTGACCTATTTTGTTGTGCTTGTGTTTTTTGTTGTCCTACCTGTTTGATAGTTAATGCCTTTATTGTGAGATGCATTGTAAATGTACAAAATGAAATGAGATGAAATTTGATTTATTATTTTATATATCTATTTACTCACTTGGCTCAGGTGGAGAAGATTGACTGGAGCTCATGGACATGTGTCCTGGGATCGTCTGTTGAGGGCATCTGGCCTTTGATCAGTGAGGTCACCGAGGTGACCGCTGCCTGCCTTAGTAATGACAGGAAGGTGCTAGCAACAGGAGATGACTTAGGATACGTCAAGCTTTTCAGATACCCCATCAAGGTAAGACACAATGCACAGTTCTTTGTATTATCTGGCATGACCATCTTATGACTTAAGGCTTAAGGTTTATGCAAATGTTATGTTAATTTCTGTGTTAATGTCACAAGTGTTCAACAAATGTTGTCCCTCTCCCCCAGGGGAAGTATGCAAAGTTCAAACGCTATGTGGCCCACAGCACACATGTTACCAATGTGCGATGGACCCATGACGACAGCCTCTTGGTGACAGTCGGTGGGGGGGACACGTGCCTCATGATCTGGGCCCACGAGCCTGAGGGCCACCGGGAGTTCAAACAGTGTGACAGTGAGGAGTCGGACATCGAGAGTGAGGACGATGGAGGTGGGAGACCAGTTTCCTTTTTGAGATTATTATTCATAGACTGTTTCTGTTGCCAAATCATTCCTGTCTCTCACCAGGTTATGACAGCGATGTGACGAGGGAGAACGAGATCACCTACACCATCAAGGCCTTATCCACAAACATGCGACCCATGACGGGCGTGAAGCCCCACCTGCAGCTGAAAGAGCCCTCTGTGGATGAAAGGTATTCCTTAGCGAAGCTGTGATGAAGATTTTTGGACAGACTCTGCCTGCCATAATACTGAATAAAGATGAGGCCAAATCTACTCACTCTAGTCAACACATCTTTTCTTTTCTTGCATGAAATTCCTGCCCTGTCCCTGCTCTTTGGAAATAACTCAGCCTTTTCTGCTCTTCTTCTTTCCTTTAATGGCTGTCCATCTGTCATTATCCTGCTTCGTTCTTTAATTCCACTCGAAGACAAGGGGTGGTCAGGTAAGTTCTTGCGTGTATGTATGTTGACTTTGGACAAAATATGTAGCAGTATGTGTATAATTAAAGAGAAACCTGTCAGTCATGTTGTTGTCATCTGTGGGATACATTAGAGAAAACGAAATCCATGAGTGTTGTTTTATAGAAATGTCTTCATATCTGTGAAGTTTCAGTAAGAATTCTTCACAGACAAACTAAGACGCTGTTTGGGTGCTAATTCACTTCCTAATGAGCTGCTATATTGACTGGCAAAACTAATTGGGCCAAAAGTGAAGTTAGAAGTTAATTTAAGTTACTTTAATGAATCTAATGCCCACTTTAATAGAACAAAATCAGAATTAGTTGAACAGGAAGTGTTTCTAATAGCCAGTAACCCTGGAGAAATTAAACTTGAATTAAACAGAAATCAAGAAATATACAGATCTGTCAGATATCCTCTTCTGAAGTATTTTTTAAGGAAGCACTGGTGCGGTGCTGGTTATAAATCAAATCTTCCATCATCACCGTCCATCTTTAGGTGTGTCACAGACTTTGGATGCTTCAGGTTTATTGATTTTCAGATTAGCTCTTTCGACGATGATGCAAGCATCCACGCAGCATCTTCTGGGCAGCGGTTGCCATGGAAATGGACTTTAGTTGTCATGGTAACACAATGGCGCTGACTCCTGTCCTCAGCGGCTGAGGTGTGTTTCATGTGCGTCCACCAGGCAGCAGTGAACAGTGTGAGAAACCTTTTTCTAATTCTTCCTTTTTCCCTTGTTATTGCTGCAATGAAGAGGGTCAAGGTAAGACACTTACTTCTGGTTCTTGTATTACTTTGAAGCAAACACACCCCTGGCCCTTGTTGTATCTTAACTCTGAGGCAAATGTCTTTATGTTCATCTTTTAGACACTTAATTGTTTCTCTCTTGATGCTCTGTCTGTGACAGCTAATCCTAACAGTCCATGCAGGCTGTGCATTATCAATTGTTTTTCATACTACTCTGAAGTGTGAGTAATTCAGTGGTGGAGGAAAATTGTGATCCCTCACTAAAGGAAAAGTAATAATACCACAAGTAAAGGTATCTCGGTATAACCAGGAAAGAGTCTGGCTGCGACTTGCCCAGAATGGGTCTCTAATCAGCTCTAATTTTCAGTCATTAATCCTGAGATTTATTTTATTAGTGAGGTTTTTAATCTTTTGGTAACTGTCTGAGGATGTGCAGGGATAACAGACCAATCCTCACTTATGTCATGGTGATATTTCACATTTAGAACTTTTTTCTTTTCTTTTATGAATAATACGCCTATTGCTTTGCTCTCCATTGAAATTTTCCCACACAGTCACCTTGTCTTTTCATTGCCTCACTGGTAATACCAACTCTGTACACAAAATTCTCATCTGTTTTTAGAAAATATTTCAGTACAGCTCCCTGCAGAAACAACTTTCTTTTGAGATAAATTGTCATCACTTTGCCTGCACATATGAGGTGATATTTGTGAAATATACAATAGTCAGAATAGTAAACAGTGCAAAATTAACATTTTCATCATCAGCATCATTAGCATGATAAGCAGCTCGGTGGCAGCTTTCTTATCCCAGCTGTCTGTTTCAGGCCTCCTGTCAGCAGAGCGCTGCCACAGCCAGAGAAGCTGCAGACCAACAATGTGGGCAAGAAGAAGAGACCCATTGAGGTAAGAAGGAGCCCACGTCCTTATCAAAACACAGCAAACGAATATATATCTGCAGATGGGGAACTTAATGTAAACCGAAGGAGTCTTCTCTCTGTCAGAGCAGCAAATGAGTCACAATGCTGCCCTCTAATGTGATTATTTCCACTAAAGCCTCTGTGTGCTCAAACTCTGTCCAGACAGCCTCTGGGGACTCTGATGATGCTGTAATCGAATAATGGTGATTATTCAGCCTGCTGGTTCTGAACATCTTAGTTGTCATGGCATTGACCTTTCTGACTTTCTGCTGGTCTTTCCTCTGACTCTCCCACAGGACCTGGTGTTGGAGCTGGTGTTTGGTTACCGTGGCAATGACTGCCGCAATAACGTGCATTACCTGAACGAGGGGGCGGACATCATCTACCACACAGCCTCGGTTGGCATTGTGCTCAACTTGACGACCTGTAAGCAGACAGTCTGTGTGACGCTCTGACAGTGTTGCTAATTACTGCCTGAAATGAAACGTGTGTGCCTCTGTGTGTGCTTTCTTACAGCCTGCCAAAGTTTCTATGTAGAACACAGTGATGATATTTTGTGCCTGACGATCAATCAACATCCCAAATTCCCCAACGTGGTGGCAACTGGCCAAGTAGGTATGTTCGTGAAAAGTCCACTTCCTGTGTCACCAAACGCCTAATTTTTCTTCCCTGTGTCCTGTGTTATGTTGTTTAGGGGGATTATTGTACACATTATTGTCTCTCTCACACACACACACGCACACACACACACACACACACACACACACACACACACACACACACACACACCTTCAAATTTATTTGTATTGTTGACCAAAATCAGCATTTTTGCACACATGGATTGTCACACGTGCTGCATTTGCTGCACAAAGAGCCTTTTTTTTCGTAAATTACTTAGACACTGAAAGCAAAAGTTTCAGTCAATAGCACAAATCATTGTTGCTCAGAAGGTTACAAAGAATGAGTGAATAATTTGTCATTTTTGTCAGTAAATCAGACTTTCCTTCTTTTCAGGTGATACTGGTGACATGTCAGGTAAAGACATTTCAAGATTAACCTTCATGTAAATCAGAAAACATGGTGATAATTGCTATTAAATGGAAATCCCTATGGTGCCAGCTTGTTATATTCTGTATGTTACTGCCATCTAGTGTCCATTTGATTTAGGAGCTTTTTTTGCTTTGGCTTACACCTCTTTAATATTAGGGTTGGGGATTGTGTACGAAAGTTTTAGAAAAGAGAAAGAAATTCATTTACACTATTTTAATACAGACAAATAATTTTCTTTTCCTTTTCTGACCATCAGCCACATCTCCATCCATCCATGTGTGGGACGCCATGACCAAGCAGACGCTGTCGGTGCTACGTTGTTTCCACTCTGGTGGGGTTTGCTCTGTAAGCTTTAGTGCCACAGGAAAACTCCTGCTGTCTGTGGGCCTGGACCCCGAACACACCGTCACCATCTGGAAGTGGCAGGAAGGTAAAACCAAATACTCTTCCCTTAAACTCGTTGACCCTTATCCTCGGGATGAGAAAGTCCCACCACAGTTGATGCCTTGCTTTTTCAGGTGCCAAAGTGGCCAGCCGGATCGGTCACACCCAGAGAATCTTCGTGGCTGAATTTCGACCAGACTCTGACACACACTTTGTGTCCGTGGGCATCAAGCATGTGCGGTTCTGGACGTTAGCTGGACGGGCTTTGCTCAGTAAAAAAGGTGTGCTGAGTTCCATAGAGGATGCCCGTATGCAGACCATGCTGTCTGTAGCATTTGGAGCTGTAAGTAACTTCCAACTTATACAACATACAGTGTCTGGTGTTTGGTGAAAAATGTAATTGATGCTGACTATAAATACATTTAATAAAAATACAACATGTTCTTGCTACATATTCTTTTTTACTTCACAATTTGACTTTTTCAATAACAAAGCTTACAAGTGCTGTGAATTGTTCTTGCATTGCCCGCCATGCTCTTCTAGGCCACTAGATTAGTGCAGATTTGTTTTCTTTTCAGAATAACTTGACATTTACAGGTACCATAAGTGGGGATGTGTGTGTGTGGAAGGAACACATTCTAGTAAGAATTGTGGCCAAAGCTCATACGGGCCCTGTGTTCACGATGTACACCACACTGAGAGACGGCCTCATCGTCACTGGTGGCAAAGAAAGACCGTAAGCGATGCACCATAACATATTTACACACATCAGATTATCATTATTATTTTTGAATGACTGTAGCACTAATATCAAATGCATAAGAGAAGGAGACACATTGACATTTTTAAAGCTGGGAGATGACGGAGGGATGAAACATACATGTGTTTTCCTCCACAGCTCAAAGGAGGGAGGCGCTCTTAAACTCTGGGACCAGGAGCTGAAACGCTGCCGAGCGTTTCGGTTAGAAACTGGACAGATTATAGACTGCGTCCGCTCTGTGTGCAGAGGAAAGGTGGGTAACAGATGATACTGCACTCAAGGGAGTCAACCACCTGATCGCCTTCATCTCACCTATATTTTGACGTTTTGCTGATTGCTCAGGGTAAAATCCTAGTGGGGACCAGGAACGCGGAGATCATCGAGGTAGGAGAGAAAAACGCGGCGTGCAACATCTTGGTGAACGGACACATGGACGGGCCCATCTGGGGACTGGGCACTCATCCCTCAAGGGACGTGTTTCTGTCTGCAGCTGAGGATGGCACTGTTCGTCTGTGGGACATCCCAGAGAAGGTCAGCCACCTCACTTCTTCCTAGTACTTCCATGTGTTTGAAATTCAATCAAGGTCCCCACTGTTGCTTTTATTAGGATGGTCTCATTCCCTCACAAAACCACGTCAGTAACAAGTGTGTGATGATCTTGTGTTGCTTTTCTGGGGAAAACAGAAGATGCTTAATAAGGTGAACCTGGGCCACCCGGCGCGCACCATCAGCTACAGTCCCGAAGGAGACATGGTGGCCATCGGCATGAAAAACGGGGAGTTCATCATCTTGCTGGTCGCCTCACTCAAAATCTGGGGCAAGAAAAGAGATCGCCGCTCTCCTATCCAGGATATCAGGTAACGACAGCAGAGTGTGGCACCAGAAAGTGGTGTATTGAGTCAGAAATGACATTTTATGAAAGTTTTATGAAAGTTTTTCTGTAACAACATGGGGCCAACATGGCGGCACAGATCAGATAGATTTTTATTTGTTTATTTGCATTTTTTATTGAACAACAGTGAAAAATCATTGGCATCTATTTGAAATTAAATGGGCCAAAGCTACTCTCCAAAGTAAATCTGACAGAACAATGGTCTTTTTTTTTACAGGTTTAGTCCCAATTCTCGTTACTTGGCCGTGGGCTCTACTGAGAGTGCAGTTGACTTCTACGACCTGACGCTCGGCCCACAGCTCAACCGCATCAACTGCTGCAGGGACATCCCCAGCTTTGTGATGCAGATGGACTTTTCTGCTGACAGCACTTACATCCAGGTAAAGACCGTGAGAGGGCGCGTTTGTCTCAGGCGCTGGCTGACTGGCTATGAGGTCGTTAACCTTGTAATGCCTTGAAACAGATATCCACGGGTGCTTATAAGCGACTCGTGTACGAGGTGCCGTCTGGAAAGCAGGTCACAGAGCAGTCTCATATCGACAGGATTACCTGGGCCACCTGGACAAGGTGAGTCACAGGCTCACAGATGTATGTTGGAAATGCAACAGAAAGCAAGAAATGCAACTGCTCTCTCTCTCTCTGTCTCTCTCTCTCTCTGTGTGCCCAGTGTCCTTGGGGACGAGGTCATAGGGATCTGGTCCCGCAACACTGACAAAGCAGACGTCACCTGTGCCTGTGTGTCCCACTCGGGCCTTAACATCGTCACAGGCGATGACTTTGGAATGGTAAAGCTGTTTGACTTTCCATGTCCGGAGAAGTTTGTAAGTATGACTATTTCTTTTTCTTACTTCTGTTTATTTTTATTTTGGCAGTTATATTTTCAACAAGGTCATTTGTCTTATTATAATAGTTTTGGATTTATACCTGCATTTTCTGAGCTGTGTGTGGAATTTGAAAATTTCTGACCTTGACACCCCCTCGTGGTGGTAGAAGGCACAAAAAAAAAAAAACCACATCATGAATCTGAGATGAATTGGCTGGAAACAACACATTTACTGCACCATCAGGATTGTCTCATTTTTCTACAAACACGAATATAACCACTTAAACATAGTGGCTTGAGTTACTGTTGTTAATATACATGTGACAAAATGATCCATACTTTGTTAGTATTCAACTGTTTTCAATCACTCAGAAACTAGTTTCACCAATAGTGTCATGAAGATGAAACGATCTGTGTGTAAATGACTTGAATGACTATTATATTTTAACTTGAACTGTTGCTTGCCCTGATATTTCTGTGATGCACCAAGCTACACAAATGGCACACAGATGACATGTATGCGGTCTGTTTCAGGCTAAACACAAACGCTTTCTGGGACATTCTGCTCATTTGACCAATGTCCGCTTCACAAATGGCGATCGCTTCGTTGTTAGTGCCGGTGGAGATGACAGAAGGTATGGCCAAGGTGCTAAATGACAACACTTTTTCTGAATTATATGATGATCAAACATTAAGCGATCCTTCCTGTCCTGTGTCCTCTCCAGCCTGTTTGTGTGGAGATGCGTCCATGCCCCTCACTGAGGATCCCACCAGGACCATCCTGCCTCAGTGGACAGGCTCTCTGGAGAAAAGATTCTGATAAAAGATGCAAAGAAGAGGAAGAAGTGGAGGAGGAGATGGAGGACAGACCTGGCAGCTTGTAAATGAGTCAAAGTGGTGTTCTGACGTACTGCCTCAAATCTCGGTGCATGCATGTGTGCAAGGCTCATTTTCATCACGGCATCAGTCCTGATTGTGAAAACAGGTGGAGGGCGCACAGCCCTGCTCTCACATCACTTCATCATCGTCAAAAAAGAAAACAAGCATCTGTCTAATACAGTATGTGCATATCATTTCAGTGATTATTTTTTTAAGAATGAGCGTATCTGTGTACATGTCCCAAATGGCTGTTTCGCCACTTGGCAGGTCTGTGAAATTGTGTTACTGACAATGCCATTTTTTAAAACATGTAGCAAACTGAATTAGCCTTAATCTGAGTGTTCAACTTACGAGGGTTTGGATTCTTTTTATATTATGTTGGTTTTACTTTTTAGATCGTGTAGTCATTTGTTCTAATTTTTACTGGTAATTCCAAATCCTGTGGCCTTCCTCCTGAATGTAACATCCACTGTTATGTTCTGGATGTCAGCATGCCAAAGCATACTATGCACTGTACACCTGACCTGGTCACTGTGCTACCCTGGTGGTTCATTTATGGTTTGTTTATGTGGTCGTGTTGTTGACTGGTTGACCTCAAACCTCCCTCAGCAGTGTTCCCCTCATGACATGTTAACGTGTGCATACTTGTTTGAGGATTTGTTTGTGGTTAGTGGGTGTGCATGGCTTACTGGAAGACAATCTGTCTGAACCAAATTCCTCAGAAAAACTAAAAGAACAGCTGTAAATTGATGTTTCAATGCACTGCTGCAATTCTTTCGGTCACTTTTCAGTGTGCTGCTATGATGTGATATTGTCGCATTTTCATGAATATGAACAGTGTGACTTTTTTTCAAATGTAAGTGGATGTTTTGTGTAATCAAATATATTGCTTAAATGGAATGTTTTATCAGAGAAGAGAGAAAATATGAAAAGTGCAAAACATTTTGCTCATAACTACAGACTAAATTAAAAAAAAGTTGCTGCATATCTTGATTTGCATTATACCAGTGTAAATATCATTTGTATATATTCTTTTTGTATATTTTTTGTGAGATGTTTCTTAAATTCCACTTTAATAAAAAAAAAATAAAGGCAACTATGAACTTGAATTTCAGACTTTAAATGAAATGTTTTCACTGAGACTGGCTGTGACTAATAATAATGCAAGAGAAAACTTGTAATAAAAGTCAGTGTTCAACCTAATCTGTTATCAATTATCAATAAACAGACAGCTTCTGGCTGCCCTTTCATCATTATAACGTAATCAATCAAACAATGTGCATATAATAAACTGAAACAACAGAGGGTAAACATATCCACTCATTTTTATTTCAGTCAAAACAAATATAATATTGCTTTCTATCACAGATATGGCCTATTTACATATTTTACACACAAAGGCAAACTTAATCACTGAACACATAAACTGAGCCTTTGTTTTGTTTGATCACATCATATTGTGAACTCAGCTGTCAGTGAGCATTCCTGACTGTCACTATCTGCAATGATTAATCAATACCTCGGCCATTCATTGAAGTGGTTTCACACCTTAAAAAAAAAAAAAGATAATCTGCCAGTTTCACTGTGACACTACATGCAGTTATTAATGAGTTGGATTAGGAATTGAAAATATCAGATCATCAAATACAACATGACACACTGAATTACCAGTTTATGTGTGAAGCTTGTAATGTTCAGAGAGGTGCTGATGTAGCTCTATTGTAGCTGTTTAAGCTGAAGTAGTAACAATTAATTAACTCAAAAAGTCTCCCTAATGTTCTCATGAATTGATGATCAGAGTATTAAATGATACTGACGCGAGGAAACGTGGACCGGGTCATAGTTTGACAGAGAAGGAACTACCGCAGGAGCAGCCATGGTCAGCTTGAGGATTCTTGAGCACCTGGAACGTGGAGCGGATCAGCTCCTGGGTGAAATCCAACGTGGCTCCTTTCACGAACTCCAGGCTGTCCTGATCCACGATCACGCCCACCCCTCCTTGCTCGAACACTCTGATATGCACAGCAGAGTGGATGCAGTGGGGAGACAAGGTGGACCAGATTAGCAGACAGCAAGGAGACAATGAGGCCAGAGTAAACAATAACTCAAGTGCTTGTTCACCTGTCATCTTCATTACGATCACTAACGACAGAAAACTTGTACTGGAACCCGGAGCAGCCTCCTCCCTCCACGTGTATTCTCAGGTACTCGCCTTTCTCCATGATTTCTCCCAGTCTCTGGATTAAAGCATGACACAATGAAGGAGGTGGAAAGCATGAAAAAGGACATTAATTAACAACATGGCTGCTGCTAACCATCGATTCATTTGTCAGTAATTACAAATAAGTAAAAATGGCTAAGCAGTTGTTCAAACAGTTGGCAACTATTTTAATATCTAACAACAAATCAATTAATCGACTGGTCATTGCAGCGCCAATAAACAGTGGCTGCATGGCATCACGTGGAGTGGTAACCCTGACTACTGCATTGTTGACTGCTGTGAGGATTAACACCTATTTCTCCTGTATGTGTAGTGTAATACTGTGTCACGGGTGGCTGCTGACCTTCACACATGACTCAGTGAGGTGGACCTTGTCTTCAGACGGACCCGGCACCGCGGTCCTCTCCTGGGCTGAGGCGCTGCTGAAGCGCTGCAGCCCCGCGGTGTGAAGAGCCTGGGGGGGCTGAGGGATCCGGGGTAGCTGCTGACTCACATGGAGGCTGTTCACAAGAGCAGATGTCCTGCGAAACATTGAGGGACATCATGAGACTGGGCACACGACAGCAGAGGAACTTGGTGCTAGTGAGCGATAACGGCTAACGAAAGCTTAGCTAACTACCTGGTAAAAACACAGGACACTGAATTTTTCCCCCCAGATAGATTGTTAACAGGTTATTATTTGGTCTATGATCTCTACTGATGTCTGTCACATACAGAAATAAACGTTACCTGGCGAGACTCAGTAGTTTTGACTTTGACGCACTTAGCATCGCTCCCCTAACAAGCGACATCTTCCATAACAAATACAACTAAATCCAGCCCCGACTGGTGACGACACGACAGCTTGCACTCTCATTGGCTACAATGCCGTCTGTCAATTAGACACGCCCACATCTGCCCAATCCAGTCATTTGATTCGTCATCAAACCTGCCAATCATGATTATCTTTCTTCGTCAGGTCCGGTGTTTGTATGTCCCGAGTTTTGCTTGCATTAAAGATTTTTTCACCCTCAGCTATTCATTATAGTAATTCATTATTTGATCTATTGATGTGTTATAAAATGAAGAATTTAAAAAACATATCATGTATTGTATCCATGTATCCATTAATCCATGATCAAATTTAAAATTGAAAATGCAGTTCACCAATAGAGATTTTAATCAGACCTTTTCCTTACCATTTGCATTTCCATTTCCCTGCTGCTTTTCCTTTTCCTACTAGGTATTTGATTCGTTTGCATTTTGCATTTTGAGTCTCCATTTATTCCTGTTTATGACACTAAAAAAAAGGTACCATACATTGGCAGGATATATATTTTTGTGAACACCGATTTCTTAAGACAGAATCAGTGTTGACAGACAGCCTAAATAGCAACATAACAATGACTCTCACTTTTTTTTCTCTCTCTCTCTCTCAAATATTTATATTTTACACAAGAAAGCACATTTTGTGTGTGTGTGGAATCAGCTGAATAGAACAGAACATCCATCTCCATGACAACTTACTTGCAGCACAAGCCAGCAACACTGCACATGTGCTCGGATCACATTTGCACAATGTTTCTTCGGGGAAGGCATCCATCTATCAATGATGAGTGCGAGTAATTTCACACCATATGGAGTAAAAAGTTTGCTGGAGTGTATGTCCAGAGCAACACTCCTAGCACAGCCAGATGACATCCCAGAATTTCTGCATAAACATGTGGAGCAAATCACACATTTCAGGGACAAAGACTCGAGGGATATCAAGGAGGTCGCCTTCCAGTATCAAGAGCAGTGGGGTAAGTCAGAGAGTTATTTTAATTTACATGGTAATAATCAGAAGAGGTAACTAATATCTTTAAATATTGTGTAGAAAGTGTGTCCAGGGCCAATCAGAGCCCACATTTCGAGCAAACTGATCATCGTGGACACACACAAACCATATGGACAATGTTCTTTATATAAACTTTTAAATAATCAGCACATTCGAGTTATTTCTTATTTGGGATCATAGTTGTTTAGGATTTGTTTGCAATACGCCGACCGGTGTAAACTGTCTATGTTCATAAAGTCATAAATATGTCTTTTTTAAAGTTTTTCTTTGTCCTCATCTTAGTTGAAAGATGTCATTGTGATATGATAATTGTATCCACATCCAGGTTATTCAAATCATGTATCATATTCATGACTTTTTCACATTTTTATTTGACCTTTGCAGAGAATATCACCTTGCAAAAAGAGAAGAAAACAAAAGAAACTTCACAACAACGTGAAGAGGAATCTCCTTCACTTGTGCCCAATGCAACCAGTACATCATCCACATCCCTCACACAATCACCCCCCAGCGAGTTGGGACCGAGGACACGTGAAGTGTCAGTCGAGATTCCCAGTCAACAGGGGAGTGAGAGTGTAACTGTAGAAGAGATGCCTGCCTCTAATCAGCAAGAACCAGCACCACCACCCCCACCACCACTTAAGGAGACACTGAAGACCAGCCAGGTATCATCAGTCAGGGCTCCCTCACAAAAGGAAAAGAAACCATCTCTACCATCTGCACTGCCAGTAATCCCATCTACTCCACAAAAACCTCCTTCACATATCAGGGGGCGTGGCAGCGGTGCACATACCTGCCGTCTGACTGACTGTCCTTACCATAATAAACCCAAAGAAGGGTCTGCAGTCGACAGGGTGCAGAGGTCAGTGGCAGGGCCGGCATCGCTTGAGGTACAAGTTCCATACAAACCCAAGGGAGGGCCTATTGCAGATCCAGAACTGGTGCCAAAGAGAACCAGGGAAGCACCGGGGACAAACAGAAGAACCAATTCAGAGAGCACCTTCCTTTATGGCGGACAGGGAGCCACCAACGCTGTGCCACAGGATGCAAAAAACTTGGATTTTTCAAAAGTTTCTCTTGAATCCGCTACATACACTTGCCCTCATTTAGCACAGTCCGTCCATGTCATCGGATACAGGTGTCTGCTTGTACAGTGCAGAAATCGTCAACCTCCCTCTAACAGCATCCCGCGGCCTAATTTGAAGTCCAACCATCAGCAGGATGCAGATTCCAGCACCTGCAGTGATCTCACAGCAAGACACTTCTCAGCTATGGGCTAAGGCTGGACATGATGTTACATGAATAAAATGCTTCATATGAATGATGGAATTGTTTTTATATAGGACTATTTCTGCAGATATGCTACAACACAAATTGAACTCTAAGTTAATTGAGTTTAAATTAAAATGTCAATAAATAAACACGTACATATTTATATGTAGTAAGAAATTATACAGGAAGAAACGTATTCGTAATAAAAATAAAACAAGTGCAAAAATACTGGAAAGTTCCAACCTTTGCCGTCGACGACACAACAAATCGCTCTCTATTATCAAATAGACACGCCCAAATTAGGACTTTGTGGTCATCTGATTGGTCATTTAACCTGTCAATCTAGATGTTTACGGGATTTGCCTTATCACGGGAGAAAGTGAAGTTTTTGCTCCGCTTTGCCTTTCAGGCACAGCAAATTCAAGATGAACAAGTTTCACCAATCAAATGTCTACGTTGAAGTTCAGATTACAGGTGAGTAGCTTCATGTACCGCTTGAGGACTTTATCTGCCACTTATAGTTCAGGACGCGGGGTGTTTTCTCTGAAGGGGTTTCCTGACAGGCTAAATTCCGGGATCTAAAAACATCCTTTGCTGATAAATAGGCGGGTCTTCGATCTCGTGACACAAGGAAATAAAAAGTGGCACCTTGCTTTCAGTCTCACTCCGAGAGTTTGCTTCAAAGGTAGAGTTTGTCTGCTCACTCGTATTTGTGTGTGTGTTATACTAATCAGAGGGCTCGTTGTGTGTGTTGTTGTTCACTGTTGTTGAAGACTATTTCCTCCCTGTTGTCTTAAACTTTACCATCATCGGTGCGCTCTGTATTTTGAGGGGGAACAAACATGATGTCGCATAGTTGACTCCTTTCTGCGGACTGTTTTGTTGACTTTTGTTTCGCAATTGATGATTTCCTTCTTACAGGGTTACGAGAAAAGAAAAAACGAAACATGGATGCCCGGACCGGTCTCATCGTCTTGTTCTGCTTAATGGGCGTCACCTGTGCGGAGCCGGTGAAATACAAAGACTGCGGTAACTTCAGTCTCTTTAATGAGCTCTACTTCTCTTTCCCAACAAGTTAACACTGTCTGAAGTGATTCACCGTGCCGTGATATCCTGATGCTGAGAAGGGCAAATATGACTTCTTTTTTTTTTTTAACTTCCTGATAAGTTAACGACCAAAATGTCTGTGTTTTCTCCAGTGTTCAATCAGCAGGTTTGAGTTATTGGGTGAGATTTGTATAAAGATGGTGGAATGCAGATTATAAAGTTTTGTGTTCTTTTTTTGTTTTTTTTTGTTTTTTTTTCATTTTGAAGCAGTTGGCAATATCGTTTTTTTGACTCTAGTTATAGGTCAAGTTTAAAAAAAAGTCTCCCACTGATGACCTCATCGGGGTTATATTTGCAGGAGAAACAGGCGGTTTATCCTGCTGAGTAAGGGTCCTCGTGACAATCATGCTGAGCTTCTGTGTATAAAATGAGTGGAGTGCCCCTTTATCTTACTCGTTGCTGTATGACTGAACTATACAGCTAGCTCCAGCAGGATTTGAGTGAGAACAGTTCAGGTGGCTTTGAGATTGTCACTTAACAATGTAAAATCTGATTGGTCTACTCTTTTTAATACCAAAAGTGAATGATCAGAGTGTGTTTAAAATGCTAGTTCAATAAGTGTCATTTTCTACTCCAGAGACAAAAGTCTGAGCGCACAGTTTGCTGGGAATTGGTGGCTATTTCCTTGTATACTTGAAGTGACTTTGCCAAAAAAAATATAAAATGTCAACAGCTTTGTTCACTTTTTTTTTTTTTTTGGTTTAACTGCAGCTGTTCTTTTCCCATGTTTTTCTTCAGGCTCCTCCACTGGCAAAGTGGCCATGGTGGACATTAACCCTTGTGCCAGTCAGCCATGCCAGCTACACAAAGGACAGTCTTACAGTGTTAATGTGACATTTGATAGCGGTAAGAATGCTAGATCCTTCATGATGCTTCTCCCAACAGTCGAAACATAAATGCAAAGCGCTTATGGCTTTTAACATCATGGGTTCATCTGTTGTAGCTGTGGAGAGCCAGACGAGCAGAGCATTGGTTCACGGTATTATTGCCGGAGTCCCAGTCCCTTTCCCCATTCCCATTGAAGATGGCTGCAAGTCTGGAATCCAGTGTCCCATCAAGAAGCAGCAGGAGTATCACTATCTGAACTCTCTTCCTGTGAAGACTCAGTATCCCTCTGTAAGTACCATGTGTGACATTGGAAATCAATCTTTTTATTAAAGTTTCACTTGTTTTGTATTCCAATTACGATTGGTCCCAGAGATTGACCCACATATCTGAAGAATTTTTTTTTTATATTAAATGTTACATGACAAATGTTAATATAATCAATCATGTGGATGTTTAAACTTCCCTTTCACCTATCTTGCCTTTCACTTCCCCCTTTTTCATTTTGTAAAAATGAGAGATGCATAACACATTGTTCACTGACCACCCTTCTGCACTTTTAGATAAAGCTGGTCGTGGAGTGGGAACTGAAAGATGACAACGGAAAAGACTTGTTCTGCATCCAGTTCCCAGTTCAGATTGTAAGCTAAGCTTGCACACAATACCTCTGACCTAATGACAAGTACTCTTTTGTTGTTTTAAAAGGGATTCAGCTTTGCAAAGAATGTAAATGACTAAGATCTCATTTTATTCATTCATCAAATTGATTTTAAGATCCATGTCTTTCACAAGTTTGCAAGACTTTGCCACACACACCTTGACTCCTGCTGAAATAAATGACTTTTTTTTTCCTGTGATCTCTAACAGTATTTTTAATAAGTTGTGGATGTGAAAGAATGAGGTTAATGTTTGTGTCAAAAACCCTGAACTACATTCCACTACAGTGCAAACGTCTTGTCTTACTGGCTGCTGTGTAGTCAGAAAAGGTACATACCATACTTTTTCTTTACTAAAAATATTATAATTCTTGTAATTCTACTGTAAGACATGGGATTGGAATATGAAAATTAATTGCTAATAAAGAAATCTAATATGTACTCAAGTTGCATCGTCTGAATCTCATGTGCTCAAGTGTTTTTACTAGAATTTATGAAGCTTTCAACTTTTAAAAGTAGCACTTTGTGTTGTCACTGGCTTCTGAGAGGTAGTGATGACTTTTTTTTTTTTTTTTTTTCCTTAAATGGTTGCAAAAGTTTGCTTTACTAATCAACTTAAACTCACTCATTGGCTTCATGTTTGTCACATTTGTAGACTGTAACCCTTGAAATAAGAATTTATTGAGATTTATTTGAGAATTTATTGGTCTGAGCAAAGGCCAGCAAGGAATAACAGTATGAATGCAAATGGAACAAGTTTTCTTGAACACTGAAGTAGGGTCATAACCAGGTCACATGTACAATAAATTCATTTCAAAGCAGCTCTAGAAGTCCAGAAAAGGCTGGGCATTCTGAATGAACCCAAAGTTCTGAAAACAAGATCACAACAAAACTATTAACGTCAACAAGGATAGCTTATTTTCTTTCCCATACAGCATAGTGCATTGGAGCTCAAGCTTATAATTCAAACTTGAGCTCCAATGCAGTGTGCTGTATGGAAGTACAAAGGTAATATCCTCCAATTGAATATGAATACTACTAAACACAGTTCAATACTTAAAACTTTTAAAAATCAAAGTATAGTTTCTGAACTTGTTATCCATGTGAAATGCAAAAGAAAGCAAGTCAAATTAAATGAGTTCTTTTTTGTACTTTTCTAACCAAAAGTCAGTCATTAAGGCAGTATTGTTTTGAGTTACACTGAAAGAATAAAGCTTTGGCTCTTTCACCTGCTGAATAAGAAATGGTTGAGTACATTTGAGCAGTTATTAGGTCACAGCTTTAGTGCAAGCAGGGCAGAGGAGAGAAACGGGATCAATACTTCGTACAGCTTGCTGCTTCTTTCTCAGATCATTTTGATGAGTACAAAATGTGCACAGTCCCCAAACCGTGTGCACAGTTACGCATTTGTAACGTGGAAGCTGGAAGATCTTTCCACAGTAAAGTCAACAACACACTGTTGCAACAGACCCCATGCAGCCAATCCCAAGCAGTCACTAAACTTAAGTAACTAACATGAAGTCATTCGATGATATGAAAGTCAGAACAAAGCACAGTTGATAGGGCAGGGTACCCCGTATTGTAGTGGTAGATAGGCAGGTGGATGTCACATAATAGGCTACGATATTTGACCAGACTTGATTATTATTGGCTCATATCCAAACACGCCCACATCATCAACTTCGATCCCACTTGTACAGTGTTTGCAGCATCTTGGTCCCGCTCTATTGTCCGTTTTGTTTCAGCCTCTCCAGCCGTTGGAGCAAAGCATTCCCAAAGGCTTCTCTGTAGCCTGGGCTCAGCGTGTCCAGGAGCGAGTAAACAGTCTCATGATACTGGGTGCTCAAATCCTCATCCACTTGATCGAAGGCATAGCCCACCACCTGTTGGGTATAGTGATGTAAGACTTTGTTTAGGGTGTGAAACATGACATGTGATAAAACAATAAACCCGTCTCGCTCTAAGCACATCTTACCCTCAGTCCTGCCTCTGTGAGCTCCAGACAATACCGGTTTCCCTCTCTCGTTTCCACATTTATGTAAGCCACGTCAGACGCGCTGTTGAGGCTTTGAGACACGTGCATTTCGGCGACGGCGAAAAGGACGTCGTTGACGACTGCTTCTGCCTCCAACCTCATGTCCTTGACGTCACCGAGCTGAACGCAGTCCTCATCAAATGAAGAGACGATGCTTTCCTCGGGCTGGCAGTCTATCTCCATCCCCTGCAACGGCACAACAACATCTCTGAATGACTCAGCTGAAGCCCAGATGTTGCAGCAAGCTATTAAAACAGGGGCCACAATGAAAAGTTTGTCACACCCACAGTCACTGAGTACACTTCAGTAGACTGTCATGGCAACAAGTTACATTCATTGGACTTGCCACTGCAGTTAAGTATTATCTATATGGAGATGACAGTAAAGGAACAGAATGTCTTTTAAACTGTATCTCCAACATCTGGTCATAAACCTTTAAAAAACATACTGTCCAGCTTAGCAGTGTCATGATTCGTCAGAAGTGAATCTGATATGCATCTGACTGTCTTGTGAATTATTTTTTTAAAGTATTTTCAATATCTCACATCCTTCACAAGCAGTTGATTGAGTGATAAAAGGTTAAACCAGTTCTATATTTGGGGGGAAATTAACTATCATGGTGTAACTACGAGGTAGCATTACACAAGTGTGACACAGATTAAAGGGTAATTCCCATCTAATCGTTGGTATTCAACACAAGAACTTCCAGAGACACTTCTGTCATCCAAGTTGGTTTAGTTGCTCCTTGTTTCATTCAGCTGGAATTAATCAGGGCACCGAACATCTGAAAAGTACAATGTGTTCCCGGAGACAAACAGTGATGTCGTCTCCGGTGTTTCCCGCTGCAGAGCTGCAGAACGACTCACAGTAACACCTGTTCATTTCTATTCTTCCACCATTTGTGCTTCCTCTCATCAGAGCCTTTGTTAAACATGTTGAATCTTGCTCTGCCCCATTTCTGTCAGGGAGTTTCCTGTTGAGCATTCCTGTATGAGCCTTCTTCCTGCATGTCATCGCTCATTTGCATTTATGGGCAATCCCTTATTAATTGTACCTCGGACTGTGAAACTGATTTAGGTGGAGCTGATTATATATAGGATTTTAAGTATTTCAAACAGTGTTAACCAATTTCACCTGTGAGTATGTTTCCTGTTTTATAGGATTATGCTGTGTTTTGGGTGTGTATCTCTTGCAATAACATAAGTATTTAAAGTACTCAACTTTCTACTGACATGCGGTACTTGTAAATGTATTTAGTTTCTTTCCATCAGTGTTACTCAAACATCTAAGTCGGCCCACACGATCATAATAACATCAAACCCACGCCTTAATGAATATCTAATAAATGAATGACTTCATTAATAATATAAAATCCAACACGATAGCGACATCTTAAGGACTGAGTGTCCTTCTTGTGTCGCCGGCTGAGGGTAAACATGCCTGGTTTCTGCCCCCAAATACACATATTGTACAACATACCAATGTGTGAGCTTCATACAAAGATCATCATTAATACATTTAACTAGACTGCTCGTCTGAAGTTAACTCAGACATCCTGCATTGTCTAACGTTTGACACATTTTAAGACAAACTGGATAAACTAAGCCTCAGCACCGGTGAACGAAAGCTCAGTGTTTGGCCAATCTGCGAGCCGTAAAGGCATTCAATTTCCGCAGGATGCATTTAAAGAGCACATACGAACTATGATTAAAAACAGTACTAACGGGTATGTTGTGGCTATGTTAAAATAATCCTTTATAACTAAACTGCGCTCATTTTTCTCACCTCCTTGCTGCGTGTGTTCTTCCGGCTTGTGGAAGCTTCCAGCCCGCTCCTCGGCTCTGTCCGTGGAGAAGGTGCGGACGAAGTGAGCGCCGACTGCCGGTAGATACAGACACCGGCTGCGGGGCTCGAAATGTGCGGACAACCGGAGTCGCGTTATGGAAATTAATACATAGTTTCTACTTTATCTGCTCTGTGTGCAGATAACTACTTGACAAAGGATACTCACTCGGTAACTGCCCCCACAGAGCCGCCTCGTCATGACGTCACAGTCCGCTCCCACCCGGCGGTGCGTGTGTCTGTGCGGAGTCATGAAAGTGTTTGTAAACAACTCAGTCAAAAGGTAACTCAAGAGCTCCACTAACTCCTTTAACTCTGCGCTATCATCCGTGTGTCCGCGCTGGTTCACATGTGCGGGGTGTCACCAGTCAGACGGCACCACACGAGAGGCTAGATAACTTGAGAAATGTCGGCTTTTTGTCAGGTCAGCCAGTCCGCTAACTCACTAGCGCTCATTAGCTTAGCTTGACGTTAGCCGGCTGTGCTAATGCTGCCTCAGCCTGCAGATGAGGGGGTTAGCTAACGGGGCTAGCATCACGCTGGCTAGCCGGCTAGTTAGCTCAATGACATGCCTTTGTTTAGCCAAAAGTAAAAGCCGAGCTGCTGTGGCTTGTTTACTGTTCCAACAGACTTAGCTGGTGGAGGCTGTTGACTTGCAAGTGGGGCATGCTAATAGTTATTTCGCAAGCGCGTTTGGCTGGTTTATTGTGGCTGCAGTATGAGGACAAATTTATGTTCATAACAACAGCAACGTTATCTGAACATTTAATATTAACATACCATTTTAGCCACTCAGAGGTGATTTAAAAGGTCTTAAACTGACTAATGGGGGTTGTTGTTTTCGGCTGTGTTGTGGACGTTTTGAGTCTCATGTTGTGCCAAGTGTCAGATTACAAAGCCATATGTGTGTGTACGTGTTTCCATGTGTTTCCATAGGCGCAGCAAACTGGAGTCGGACCAATTTCCACACACATCCCTGCGTGTCAACACATCCTCCGCGGTGTCCCTAATCTTGGGATGTGAAGGGTGTCTGAGCTCACGCTTACCCGATGTCTTTAAGTCGACAGGATGACACAGCTTTAACACCAGTGATTCATACATAGATGCTTTTTGGCTATAACATTCCCGGTTGCACAGCTTCAAGATCCCTTTCATTACCTGTATACTGTTCACCCACTGAGTAAAAATGCCTTGGCCATTCTCGGAGTCCATCAAGAAGCGTGCCTGCAGATACCTCCTACATCGGTACCTTGGAAACTTTCTGCAGGAGAAGTTGAGCTTGGACCAGCTAAGTTTGGACCTCTATCAAGGCACTGGGTCACTTGCACAAGTGCCATTGGATAAGTGGGTATGTGTTGTGTTACCCTATGTGACTGGAAATACAGCAGATCATTTTGTCTGATTTTAATGCAGAATCTGTAGGAATGAAGAGAAGCTTCAGTGTTGTTTCTGTCTCCGCAGTCCCTCAATGAGCTCCTGGAGACAGCAGATGCCCCTTTTGAGGTGATCGCAGGTTTTATCCAGACAATTTCTCTGACTGTGCCATGGGCAGCCCTGCTGCAGGAAAACTGTGCCCTCGAGGTCAAAGGTTTGGAGATGGTGCTGAGACCAAGACCAAGAGTGGGTAAGGAGAGACTGCAGTATGTACGCCATCTGTGAAAAGGATTTTTAGTCGAATGGAAGAAAGCTGAGAAAAGATTTTGTTACATGTGAACAAGGTGAAAAGCACATGATTGAGATAAAGAGTAAATTAACGTCTCCACAACTGTCAATTCTTTCAGCGTCTGGCACCGAGCCCATGTACTGGTCTAGTTTCATGACAAGCAGCATGCAGCTTGCCAAAGAATGTTTGAGCCAGAAACTCACTGATGACATGGGAGAGAGCTTCCAGCCTTTTGAAGGACTAGAGAAGTTTGCAGAAACAATAGAAACAGGTACAGTATGTCTATGCTGTTAAGCAATATTTAGAGATGTTTGCCAGCCTACTATTTTGTGAGGTCACTTTTTTCCTGTTCCTTTTCCTGTCTTTGCAGTTCTGAGGAGAGTTAAAGTGACGTTTTTGGATACCGTTCTCAGAGTTGAACACATTCCAGAAAATTCTAAGACTGGAATCGCCCTTGAAATTCGAATAAACAAGTACGTTTTCAATTTCCAAAATATTCAAAATATGTTTTAACTCGGAAACATCAATTAGTATTGAATTGTAGATGGTAGAAATGGCTGCACCTCAAGATGTCTCTAATATTTAATAATTGCATTCATTTTTACTATGATGTTAATTGTGTTATACAATTTCTTTCAGAATTGTTTACTGCGATGAAACAGGCGAGGAGAGTTCAAGTGTAAATGTGCATCAGCCAACCACCTTTGCACATAAAAACTTACAGATGGAGGGCATCACTGTATTTTGGGATGAGTTCTCAGATGTGTCCCGTGCCGCTTGCAAATCTTCTCCCACTCCAACGGTTGGTATAGTGAGTCTTTGAACTGTGGCCCAGAAGAGTTATATGTAACAACATGTAAAAAAGAAAAAACAAAAAAACATGTATCTTATTTTGCAGGAAACTGAGCCAAAGCTCTCTCCTAGCTGGAATCCCAAAATAATATGTGAGCCTCATCCCCAGTTTACAGAGCCAGTATCCTCTACAACACCCTTTGAACCTGTGCAGGTTGGGAGCCTGGGTGGTAAAATAGAGTTATCACTCACTCTCAAAAACAACTTAGCTATGCCTGGAGCAAAGGTAAAAGTTCAATTTTATAATTACAAAAAAACTAAAGAAATGCCTCTAATTATCTGTTCACTTTGATTAACTACAAAAGATTGCTATTAATCACAGTGTTTTGCATGCTCCATTCCTCAGCTGGATGTTGTTGGACATATAGATACACTTAGTATTCTGCTGTCACCGCGACAAGTTCATCTTCTTCTTGACCTGTTTGGAGCTTTCTCTGGTGGAGGTGAGCACCTTTCTGTGAATCAATGTAAGAGAATGTTTGGATCAAACAGGGTGAAAATACCAAGAAACAAGTTATATCAAATTAAGTGTTTCTTGTTATTTGTGTGAAGGTACACAGGACTGGGCTAAGGATAGAAAGAGCCGACCCATGCAGCAAGAAGACGAGTATCGGCTTCATATGGAACTGAACCGCTGTCTGAAGAAGGATACCGCTGTGCCAGGGACAGACCCTGACCTCTTTGAGAGCCAGACCACCAGAACTGTGTCTAGTCGAGGTTGGACTGGAACATCATCCTCTAATAACCCCTGATCTTGCTGAGAAAACCAATGTCCTTGTCGCATCTATCTAATGAGATCTGTCTTTGTCTGTGGTTGGTGTAGATGACGTGTTCTTCTCCATGGCAGACATGGATATGTCTCACAGCTTGTCATCCCTTCCTCCGCTGGGTGAACCACCCACTGTCGACTTGGATCTGTCACTTAATAGCAACTACTCTGCCTCGCCGGGAGAATCTCCCTCTGGAAATGCGACAGTAAGTTCTCTCCTGTTTTACTGCAGTCATAACGACATGATTAAATCCATTGTAAGTGAACAAAGTGGTTCTCAAGGGCCTGGTTAATCTACTGGATCCTGACACTGCCCCCCCCAAATTGAAGTACGATGTAATTTTTTTCAGATAAACTGCTGTTTTTACATAATCTGGCACCACATCTTTGTTTGCAGGCTCTGTGGGATGATTACATGGATGTACCACGACAAAGAGAGAAGCAGGCTAATGAAACTCCCATCCAGTCACAACTCCCTCAAAAACTACTGAGACAGACTTGTAAGCATCACAATATATGAGAACGTTTTTATATACTTTATACTCATTAAACCACAAGTCCCATGTGCTTTAGGAACGGTTTGCAAGTTTTCATTATAAGCTAAGATAAAGTTAGCATATCTTCCTGATTAGATCTCTATCTGTGGTTGAATGTGTGCTAATCAGTCAAATCAGCTGTGTGTGAAATCCAAAACACTCGGTCATCTTGCACATTGTTATTATTTCATCACACTAAAAGTAAAGCATGTGTCTGTATACTGCCTTGTTATATTTCAGCCCACCCATCCAAAACCCATGGTGATGAGTCAAGACCAGAGCTCGTGTTAAGGCTGACACTGAGTAGCCTGGCTGTCTCAGTCCTCCACATCGACCCTCTGCCAGCACCAGATGCTGCTCCCAGTCCCCTCGGCCCCATGGCTGCACACTTCTTCAGCATGGTGGGACCCGGCCATCTCACCCCATCTACTTTCCTTCAGTCTCGAACAGTGTTTAACCAGGCTTGCCCTCACGACCATCTCAGGTGCGCTTTTATTGTCCACTTATTCCTTTTGTGCGCAGTTTTAATTTGTGATTTGAAGGACACTGTCAGACGTCTTTGTCATTTAAGCGTTTAACAGCTCATGTGGGCGCTTGTACTTGCAGGTTTGTGGGCCAGGGCCTGAAGATAAACTATGAGCACTGTCAGGGTTCCAGCCTACGGACTTTTAGCACCGATGTCTCCCTTAACCAGATGGAGTTTCTGGAGTGTCTGTTCCCCTCTGAGGCGGCCCGCAGTGGTTCTCAGCGAGGGATCCAGTACACTGAGGTTAGAGTTTCAAAACTGAGCTACGCACCTTGCACTGCACTGAGCTTCGGTTGGTCAAACACCGCATACGCATTTAACACCCAAAGGTTACAGCTGGTACTTCATTTAGACTGTTTCTCACTACTTTCTCTGTCACATCTCAGCTCCTGACATTTGACACCGCAGCGAGTGCTGATGTGCCGCTTACCACCTGCCTGCACCTGCTTTACAAACTGGCTGAGCGCAGAGGCCCTCAGGTAATGGCAAATATCAGTCCAATCGTCCAGCTCTATCACTTAACACGCATTATCAGCATCATCGTCAGGCTTCTGCTCAATTAACTCTCTCTTCCTCCTTCGCCTCTTTGCAGGGAGGGCAGGTTCGCCTTAGCACCATTCCCAGGAAAGCTGAGATCCAGGTGGAGCTAGGCCCGGTGCGCTCTGAGCTGGACATCAGCATCGTAGACCGTCTGAACTCATTGCTTCAACCTCAGAAGCTGGCCACCACAGAATTAATGGCGTCCCACTTGTACACCTCTTATAATAAACATCTCAGCTTGGTAAGGGTGTCCCAAGAGCTTTTAAGTGAATTATTGTAGCCTAGGAAATTATTCTCACTCCTGTTCATATGAATCACCATGGTCTTAAACTTAAAGGCTCTACAACACATATATGATCTAATTTGTTGCTTCTGTGAACTCATTTCACAGCACAAGGCCTTTACTGAGGTTTTCCTTGATGACAGCCACACTCCCACCAACTGTCATGTATCGCTGACTGTCAATGCCCCAATGCTGGGCCTTGCAGTCCGATTTCCCATCCCTGACCTGCGTTCAGACCAAGAGAGAGGTCCTTGGTTCAAGAAGTCCCTGCAGAAGGAAGTACTTTACATGGAGCTAGAAGACTTGGAAGTGAAAACAGAGTTCATGGGTGGCAGCTCTCCTGATCAAACCAAAATGGAACTCACTTTCAGGGAACTTATTGGTGTGTCATCTAAAAAAGTCTTCCCTCTGAAGATGTTTTAAAACTGGGGAACTGTTGTTAACTATCTCTGTTTTTCTGCACAGGGAAGTTTCAGGAAGAGCCAGATCAACCAGCTGCCCGTTTCCTCAGAGTGTCGCACACCATGGATGGAGACATGACAACATCTGAAAGTGTCAAATTTGATTGGCCGAGGTAAGTGTATCTAACCAACCAAAAACTGACCTGTAGACTCAGGAACATCCCTCAGTGATATCAAATCTCTCTGAGCAGGGTCGTGCTGAAGATGAACCCCACTGCGGTCCACTCAATCCTCGAGCGGGTGACAGCTGAAGATGACGAGGGAGCTGAGGACCATTCCCTTGAAGAGGAAGAGGAGGAGGGGGCAGCCCATTCACTGAAGGATGTGTGTGACTTTGGGAAGCCAGAGCCATCACCCTTTTCATCACGTAGGGTTATGTATGAGAATGAAGAGGTAGGTTTTGGCTAAATCCATGTATGTAAGCCTGTTTTTTGGTGCAATTTTGACATTTTAAGTCATAGTCATGCTTGACATTAGGAAAACGCTCATCTGATGTCCACAAACCTTCAATTCCTCCATAAGAAGCAAAGCAACACACACATTTCCTTATATTTGACTTATATTTGTGCTGGTGGACGTATTTGCATTTTGGGTCCAGAAGAAGGCTGGTTGACGTATTAACATGTTGACAGATGCATCATTATCCAAACAGCAACATGAGCGCTGCTTTGCATACTTAACTCATTTACAGAGCAGGTGGTGATGAGCTCGTGTTAAAAAAAAGAAATTCTCTTTTTCTTTTTTAGATGGTCATTCCCGGTGATGTCGCTGAGATGACAGAGTTCCAGGAGAAAACCATGAACAACTCTCGCTTCATTCTTGAGTTATGCTTCCCCAATGTGCAATTAGTTCTCCCCAGCAAGGCATTTTATGAAAAATTACACAACAGGTATGGAATTTGTAACATAAGATTATCTTGTCATTACAGTGAACTAAATTTTGTGTTATACAGTAGCCCCAGTAAAGCACTTACCCTCTGATATTTATTGATAGTAGTCGCTAACAGACAAAGTTAAAGTAAAGTTATTTTGTAGCACTCTGTAACTTTGCTTAGACTGAGGGAATATTCATTTTAATAAATAATTTGAGATACCTAACCTGTTCCGTACATAACATGTATATTGTTATTTTTCTAGGATAAACAATGACCTGCTGCTGTGGGAGCCCACTGCTCCATCTCCAGTAGAGACGGTGGAAAGCATGCCATATGGAGTCGGACTCTCCGTCGCCAGTCAGTTGATCAACACTTACTCCAAGGACAGCTTCAGCCAGTTCCGCTCTACTGGTCCTGAGGGTGAGTCTCTTACAGCTCTGGAAACATACAGTAAATAGATGCAAAGTCATTTTTAAACTCAATAGACACACTTTGCTTTGCACTTTCAGATGAGACCAGCGGGTCAGAGGAGGAGACCACCATGCACTATTACTCTCCTGCATCTGACTTTGGCCTCAGATCTCGCAAGAAGAAAAAGCCCAAAGCCCAGAGCAAGACTTCCCAGAGCCTGTTCTCCATCATCCTCAGTGTCAATCATGGCCTTGTGGCTCTTCAAACTAATGCAAAGGTTAGGGTTAGTCTCACCCTTCGGTTTCCATCCCCACAGTCAGACACTCCTAATATCTCATTTTTTGGACAGCAGAATTGAGTATCTCTTTGTTTCTGTTTGTTTTCCAGAAGGAGGATAAAACTTTACTAAAAAACAAACATGGGGAGTTCTGGCTGGAGGTGAAAAACGCTGTGCTGTTCAGTGTGACGCAGTATGAAGGCTTTAAAGACCAACACTACATCTGCTTCCACACCAGTAACATTTGCGTGTACCATCAAGGTAAACCAGATGCACATATTCACTGTAATTTACTTTAATGCGGTTGTGTAAATGTGATGTTTGGTAATAATGTGACCTAAATATATGTAAAGTAGTAAACTACTATACTATACTGTGTCGACATCACTGACATTCATGTACCTTCACCTCTGTCAACGATCTTCCACTCTATTCATCTGCCCAGGACTGGTGGATGGAGGCGCCTGTGTCTCAGACATCAAGTTGCCATGCAGGACACACCCCCACTGGTTAGAGCCAACCATCTACCAATCAGAGACACCTCCAGAGAGATCCTCAACACCCTCAGAGGGTATCGGTCTGGAGGCCCGCAGCATGGTGTCTGTCGCTGTCAAAATCTCGTCACAGAATGCAGAACGCAATGTCAAGGTAGAGTATTAAAACCACTGATGAGTAAAAGTCCTGGTTGGGAAGCAGGGCAGGTTCATATCACTTTCAGTGTCTGTTTAGCTGTGTTGGATTTTTGTAGGAGAATGAAGTAACATTAGTTCAAAATTTTGTATGGCAGAGCGTTTCATCTTTCTTATTCTGTTGTGACTGCTTAGATGTACCCTGTGTCCCCTTATTGGGCCCAGTTTAGATAGTAATGGTTTAGATAGATAGAGGTTAAACTGGTAATGCTTATATGCAGCTTCAGTATTTCCTATTAAGATAACATTGTTTGAGATCTATTGACTAAAACAGTCTTGGTATAGCAGACCACATTTGTCCTGTAGATGGGGCTATTGTCAAATTGGACGATTTTTCTTGCTCTACTCTTCAACCCAAACGCTGACCTTGCCATGTAAGGGCATGTTAAATACCCACGAGTTCTCACACCCATACCACAGTAGTTAAATAAAAGGCAGCTGAGTCAACAGTTTTAATCTGGAAAACACCAGGTGTGATTATATGTTGATTATTGAATTATTCCTGAAACCACACCTGTGCGGTAGCATCTGTTTCAACACAGGCTTTGTGCAGTCAAGCATTTCCCTTATTTAGCAGATTTGGGGTTTAAAGTATATCAGTCAGCTTGTTTTTTTGTTTTGTTTTTTTTTAATGATTTTTCTGGCTACTTTTTTGTAGGAATTTCTCGTTGCTGTTGGAGTGAGAGGAGCTACACTCCAGCACAGAGTGGTCCCTCCCAGCCTGGGCTGGTATGACCAGGTAAGCCAAGATGGAGCTGCCTACAAAGCGTCATTCTTCCGCCTTCACATAAATGCTCAAAGAATGTTTAATGGCAATATAATGCAATACAAACCACACATTTGTAACCACCATTCTGTTTACAACAGATTGTTGACTTTCTGAATGTTTCTGATGAGCCTGTGCTGGGTTACGCCCCTCCTACGTCTGTCACCACGCTACATTTACACCTATGGAGCTGCTCTCTAGACTACAGGTAAAAATCAAACCTTCTGCTAAGGAATAAGTCACTCGATATCTCTCTGTGCAGTCTAACGTGGCATTTGCTTTTCTCTTGACAGACCCCTTTACCTGCCTCTCAGATCGCTGTTGGTTGTGGAGACTTTCAGCATTTCCAGCAGCGTCTCTTTAGACCTCTCCTCCTCAACACTCAGGTACAAAAAGTGTTACAGGTTGCGTTGCTGATATAAATCAGGAGATGTAAACACAAAGTTATGGTAAATTGATATTTTTCTCACAGGATTATTTTGGACGAGGCAGCTCTGTTCCTCTCAGACAAAAGCAATGCGGTCTCTGTCAATCTGGCACGTGGTAAGTTGACAGAAGTGGTGATTTTTAAGTGCTTGAAACGTTTAACAGGAGCTTTGACTGAGTTTTGAGTTTGTTTTTTGTCACAGACTATGTCCAAGTGGTTGACATGGGAACACTGGAGCTAAGGATCACAGCTGTCAAACCTGGTGTGGATGGAAAGTTGGTAAGAACTCTGTCTCTTATCAGCATTGATGTCTGAAACATTTTGTCCTCAAAATAGATTAAAAAATAGATAGAAATATATGCATACTCATATTTTTTTATGTTATTGATAGTCAGAGCCCAGATTTGAGCTGCGCTGCTCCAGTGACGTTATTCACATCAGAACGTGTTCGGACTCCTGTGCCGCCCTCATGAACCTGATCCAGTATGTGGCCAGCTACGGAGACTTACTGCCGCCGACAGAACCAGAGGCCAAGCACAGCAGCTCTACACAAAGAGCCAAGGTCAGAAGTGACACCTACATGAGACAGTATTACATACTTAAAATATGATTTCCAAAGTCTATTGGCCCCATTTTCTTAGTTTGAGTGTATTTTTGGGCAGGCGGAGCTTCCCAGTCGGCCCACATCTCACACCCCGTCGCTTGCTGAGACTGAGCAGCAGATGTTGCAGGATCTGATGAGTGAAGCTATGGAAGAGACCGATGGGCAGCATGCTCCAGGGCTACAGCAGAATGGTGAAGCCTTTGTCCAGCAGAGTTTCAAGCACTAGCTACGTGACTTGGATAACTTTACTTAACAAGGTCATATACTTCTACAGGAGCACATGAGGAGCGGAATCAAGACCTCGACCCACCTCGCTCAGACCTGTTCTTGTTCCCAGATGAGAGTGGGAATTTTACCCAAGATTCAAGCCCCACTTACCCCATGCTTCATTCTCCTCTCATCACTCCTGTTCCTAACCTGGCCCAAGAGGCAGACGACTTCTGTATCCTGGAGACGCCAGGTTCTAGAGGAGAGGTGAGGATGTAATCACTCACAAAGTTCTGGCTGCCTAAGAGACCAAAAATCTGTGTCAGCTCACTGTAAGCAATGTACTTTCAGGATCTTGATCAGGAGCCAGTGGTGAAACAACTTACATCAGACCCTGTGGAAATCAAAGATGATTACTTCAGCCAGCCTCTAGATGGGAGTGATTCCAGCCGCGGGGCCATGAACTTTCCCATCCCAGAGGTGCGCTATCTCATCAAGGAGATCTCTGTCATCTGGCACCTCTACGGTGGGAAAGACTTTGGGAGTGCAACTTTCACAGCCTCCCCTGCAAGAAGCCGAGGGTGAGCCATTAAACCAGTAACACACAGTGTTAAATATGCTCCGCACAAAGCGAACTTGTCTCATTTACATTTTTTTCATTCATCCTGCAGATCTACACCACATAGCTCCCCCTCACAGACTCCAGTCAGACAGGCCAAGGCTTCAGGACGGGCAGGAGGCGGCAGAGGGAGAAACCCTGACGTCCTGATGGAGATACAGCTCAGCAAGGTTCAGTTCCTACTCACCAGGAACAAAAAAACATTAACACCTTGGATAATTTCTTTACCATTTACCAGCTTTTGTGAACTTGTTCCCTAGGTGAGATTTCAGCATGAGGTGTACCAACAGGCCCAGTTGGCTTCTGGGCCTGCATTGGATCAGCCAGTGTCCCGGCAGGTGTTTGTTGTGCAGGACTTGGAGATTCGAGACCGACTGGCTACCTCACAGATGAACAAGTTCCTCTACTTGTACTCTAGCAAGGAAATGCCCCGAAAAGCCCACTCTAACATGGTGAGAGAGGCGACATACTCATATTAACCCAGACTTGTCTTGGCCTGGTGCTTGACCTTTTCTGTGCTTTTGGTCTTAGTTGACAGTTAAAGCACTTCACATGTGTCCTGAGTCGGGCCAGGCTCCCCAGGAGTGCTGTTTGCGTGTCTCCCTGATGCCTCTTCGCCTCAATATTGATCAGGTAAAAGTAACAGATTTTTACAGCGTACCAACGATGCTGATTAGCACCCTCAGTGACATTTTTAAGTAACAGCCTTGTTTTTTGTGTGTTTGTAGGACGCACTGTTCTTCTTGAAGGACTTCTTTAGTAGTCTGGCTACAGAAGTTGAGTTTTTCTCACCGCCTGCTCAAGAAGGTAAAACTCACCATTTACAGGGAACTTAAACTCAAACATCATTTAACATAATGCTCACTCTCAAATGCTTATTATATTGTTTTGTCCTGCAGCTGTTTGCGTTCCCACAAAAAAAGTGTCCGCCCCAGAGATCTCCTGCAGCTTCTCCAAGCACGCTGGCAGCAGCCAGGACCCGGCCCCCATCATCTCTGTGCCTGCTCAGAGACGTTTTAGCCACAATGGCTTCTCCACATCTGGCAGAGAGGAAGTGAATGAAAATGAAGCCTCTGCTCCTTCCTTCACAGACCAGCCGATCTTCTTTAGGTCAGTGTTAAGTTACAAAAAAGGGAAAACCCCTTTGAAGAAATTATGAAATTGCTTTTGCGTAGTAACGTCTCTTTCCAAACAGGGAGTTTCGATTTACCTCTGAGGTTCCCATTCGCTTGGATTATCATGGGAAACATGTTTCTATGGAACAGGTACATGATTTAAGAGGGTTATATTTTAATTCCACGTGATTTAATATGTGCTTTATTAATTATTTTATAACTGCTCTGTTTCAGGGAACTTTCGCAGGAATCATAATTGGGCTGACACAGCTTAATTGTTCCGAGCTCAAACTGAGGCGCTTGTGCTATAGACAAGGGTAGGTTTATCTCAGTAATGTGTCATGTGAGACTGTGCGGTTTGTTATTTGATATCTCTTTCAGCCAGGCAGTAGAGCAATTTTCTTTTATATACCACAATGCGATAGATCTTATCAAGTGTGTTACTCACTTTCCACAGAGAGCCAATAATCTTTCTCAGGAAACTAATACATGTCTGTATTTCAGATTATTAGGTGTGGATAAGCTGTTTTCCTATGCAATAAATGAGTGGCTAAATGACATAAAGAAGAATCAGCTTCCAGGACTGCTGGGTGGTGTGGGACCTATTCACTCTCTGGTACAACTAGGTAAGTACATGTACATGATCTAAACCCAGTTACTGGCTTTGAAGTGTGATCAGATTAACTTACATTTCAAACTGTGCTTTAATGGACATAATAAATGATTAAAACCGGTGATGTAATGAACTTGAGCTTTTGCTGCTCAGCTTTGTATTACTGTTGTATTTTCTCTTGCTTTAATTACTGTGCTACACAATCAGATCATTATTTCTTCCTAGTGTTTGAAAGTCATAACTGCACCTGATTTTGAGAGCATCTCTATATTGGTGTATAAAACCAGCTTTAATCAGTGCTTCTGAAGAAGCTGTGCCAACATATGAATTCACGAGTGTGTGTGTATACTGATTCAGGTGTATCTCAGGTAATGTATCTAACCTGTTGGTAAGACGAATGTTCTGTTCAGTTCAGGGATTCAGGGACTTGGTCTGGCTCCCAATTGAGCAGTACAGGAAAGATGGCCGGATAGTCCGCGGGTTTCAGCGCGGCACTGCCTCCTTTGGAACCTCCACGGCCATGGCTGCTCTGGAGCTCACAAACAGGATGGTGCGGACCATCCAGGTAAACTCAACTGTCTGACTGCAGCTGCTGCTGATGTCTTTGCAGGGCTTCGGACAAATCTGTTCTTGTGTGTCATTTTTAGGCAGCAGCTGAGACGGCCTACGACATGGTGTCTCCAGTGCCCGATGAGAGAGACTCAAAGAGGATAAAACGGTTCTCCCATTATGGACTGGCTCACCAACCTGTTGACCTGAGAGAAGGCGTAGCCAAAGCGTACACTGTGGTAAAAGAGGTAAAAAAATCAAGTTAAAATGACAAATATTTTCATTTAAAATATTAAAAAAGTGCTCTTAATGAGGTTTTTATGGTCTTTCCATCTCATCAGGGGATTACAGACACGGCATTGACCATTTATGACACAGCCACCCGGGAGCACGAGCAGCGTGGGATGACGGGCGCGGTGGGTGGGGTTCTCCGCCAGCTGCCACCAGCAGTGGTCAAACCACTCATTATGGCCACTGAAGCCACCTCCAATGTCTTGGGCGGGATGAGGAACCAGATCCACCCTGACGCGCGACAGGAGGAGTCTCAGAAGTGGAGACAGGGCGAGGAGTGATTGTTATCGCCCCACAGCTCTCCTGAAACCATGACTGTGCAGAAGCCAGAGCCAGTAAATTTGTTTCTTCAAGTTCGGTTTTCAAAAGGAGCATCTCAGAGTTGCAGATACAGCCCCAGTGTACATAAAACACTGTTCATCTCGTGGCAATTTGAGCTACTGTGATTGCGTCAGCTTACCAGTTCCCTCACAGTGCCTTCATGGTTATCAGCATTGTCCCGACTGTATGTTTAATCAAAGGGTTGTACGAAGGGAGATGAGTTTTGAAGACGCATATTGTCTTTATGTGGATTATTTTCTGCTGTGGCATAGACAATGGCATTATAGATATAAAATCATTACAATGAAGAAGTAGGCTGTTGTGTCATGAGGCGCAAACATTTGCTTCGTTCTCAAACAGCTGTTTACAAGTTGTGTGTTGTTACGTTCTCTTATCCTACTTGGTGTCAGTAAACACTAATATTATAGGTGTAATGACCCTTAATTTATATAACATGCACTGTATGTGGGCCTTGTTATTTACTGTAAATATTCCTAATGTGTAACATTTCATGCAAATACAAGAGAACAAGTGTAGAAACTGAATGTGTTAAAGTTCTGTAATCAGCACTTTTAAGTGACTTGAATGGTTACTTGCTCAAATGAATGACACATGGGGAGACTACCCGAATTTGTTATAAAGTTTCATAATTTTATTTTGAGCTGTGATCAATATGTAATTTTCTCAAAAGCTGCTTTTTGAAAATGAAAATGTTTTACTCTGTCAGTCTGCTGCTCACATTTTCAAATCATTGACACAAGCTTGTACAAGAAATTGTATGTACTCAAAATCTTAAAGCAAAGTCTTAATATCCTGCGCAACTGATTTTTTTTTTTATGTGTATGTTTGAATATTGATATTTGATGTGATAAGTTGTGCTGCAGACATTTCATTTGCCCATTTTCTTGTTTATGTGAACAGGATGATAGTTCTTGTACATAAGTGTACAGTTGATTGAATAATTTGTATTAAAAGCATGAAAGGGAAATAAAATGGTTAAATCCAGTAGAGCAAAGTGTGGTTGGCTTTTTTTTTTCTTACTTTTGATAAGATCTGATAAGGGAGGGATTTAGCCAGAAATACAAACTATAAACTATTTCATAGATTTTGTTTCAAATTTGGTTTTCATGAAAATTTTTTTTTGATAATATTTTTTTTTGTTATTCGATTTGTCGCGAAATATTTTATTTTGAAACCGCAAAATCGGAAGTTGTGTATTTGCCATGGAAACGGGAGGACGAGGCTAATGTTTACAGTGTCGTAAACGCATAAAAGTGTCCTGTTTGTACCAGTCTCATCCCTTGACGGGGCTTTTAAGCGATGGTGGACGTGGTGGCAGATCTGAGCAGCTTTTCTTTCGAGTCCGGACTCACTGAGGAGGAGAAAGATCTGCTTTACCTGCGTGCACGCGCGGCCGGACTCGCATTTTGCGGGTGCGCGCACGCAGCTTTCGTGTGCCACCTGCTCCGGTCTCTGAGGTACTTTATCTACAGGTGTATTTAAAATGCCTGACACACTCAGGATGAGCTTTGACGTGCTTTGTGTTATTGTTTGAAGTAAATTTACATTACATTTAGGTGTCTCATCGAAAGCCCCCATGCAGACGGAGACCCTCCAGGTGACCTCCGCGTTGGGATACTCGGGATGGGTCACATGGGAAAACAGCTGCTCCTCTCCCTCCTTGACAAGTCCTCCATCAAGCCATCACACATAAAGATCTCCACCAGAAGACCAGAATCCGCAGGTACTAACAAAACATCCCAAATTCAATTTTTGTTCTGATGCAGGGAAACATCATAACTGGATTTAGTTTTCTCTTCTGCAAGTGACAATCCTGGAGGGTATAGAACAAAAACTCCAGACCCTTTGCTTTGTGGCCCCCTAAAACCCTCTGATTTACGCCTCTTAATCATAATTTCACAAAAAGTGGCATCTGACTCCATGCACACTGCAAGAGATTAAAAGAGAATAACTGATTGGGTATAAAACAAATTCATGTATGCATGATTTATACTCAGTCTGACATTTAAAATAATCATATACATCTATATCTTTACACCAAAGATCAACACAGATCAAACATCTCTTTTCATCCAGATACTATGAGTTGATTTAACTAAATCACAGCTTGAGCGTACTGAGCATTGCGTAATAACAAAGTCATACTTATTACACTTGAGATCACGTGGTTGTGTTTGCCTTACTGCTTCCCTCTTTCAGCGGAGTTTAACCACAGAGAAGTTGAATGTTTCTTCGACAATGGCAGACTGGCGGCGTGGGCAGACGTCCTGTTCCTCTGCTGCCTGCCCTCTCACCTCCCCAGAGTCTGCGCTGAACTCCGCTCCTGCCTGTCAAAGCGCTGCCTCGTTTACAGCTTTGTCTCTGCCGTGCCCGTCACCAGGTACCGCCGGGTGTTGTTGTTTGATGCCTTCCACCCACCCGGGACGCCTGATCTTTTCTAACCTTGCGTTTCAGATTGGCACGGGTACTTGGACACGACTTCGTCCTCAAGCCCCAGTATGAATTTCTGGCCTGTGACGCCGCAGACGTGTGGCTGTCCTGCGCTCACGTCAACACAGCTTCCAAGGATCCTTTGCTGATAGAGGCATCGTGCCCTCTCACAATGAGCAGTATGTCATGTCTCATTGTTATTATTCTTATCATACGCTTCAGCTTCCATCTCATAGAGTGGGAGTGAAAGCATGTGAAATTTGCTGTAGTGAGGCCTCCCCCCGATTTTATGATGTTCACGTGAATCAAGCTGTGTCCCTGTACTTATAGGTGGCATTTCTCTGGGTCTGAACTGGGCATGTGCGGTGTTGTACAGCTTGCTCAACTTCTGCACCTCTGCCGGTCTGAAATCCAGCGATGCTCTGTGCCTGATCAACAGCCTCCTCAAAGTGAAAAAGCCACACACAGGGGAGTTGAATGCTCAGAGTTTCGTCAGTGCATCCCACGCATCTTCGCTTCAACAAGAGGAGTGAGTGCAGAATGAAGAACAGATTATTTCATGTTCGTCTTCGAGGAAAACATGTAAATTCCACTCATCAGTTGCATTCATTGTGGTGCAGCGTTGAAAGATCTGAGAAAGAGAAATGAAGTGTTTTCTTTTCCCTTCAAAGGCCTTTTCCATGGATTTCCCTTGCTGATGTTCAGACCAAGGAGACACCACTGCAGCGCTTTCTGTCAAACTGCAAATCCATGCAACAGTGCATCTCTACAGCCTACAAATCTCTGCTGAAGTCATCAGCAAACTTAGGCAGCGAGGACGCTCATGGAAGACTTTAACTGCATCTGAGCGTGTGCTGTGCAGATCAGTTTAAACGTTGAGTTTTTTTTAAAATAAAACAGTAAAGTGTGCAAAATTACATTTAAATGGGACTCAACTGTGCATGACTGTCATTGAAGATCTTGAGTTGTGTATTATTTTGTTTTATACTTCATCTGTGAGGTGAATGTATTTTGCAGTGTACAAAAAGAAGCAACAGCCTGTATCTCCTGCAGTACAATGAAAGTGAAATATAACTTAATATTTTCATGAATATATTTATGCGTTGAAACTTGCTGCCACAGGAGATGTTAGTGTAATATCCAAAGAACTCATATGAACAGACAGATTAAAGTCATCCTTAACCCTTTAACGCTGAACGTGTCGACAAATAGTCAAAATAAGCCAAAAAAAAATCCAGGCGGAAATTTTGAGGCTTAGCTATTAATTTATATTCTCTTACATTTCAGGTAAGATTCGTCCGCAGAAATCTGAAAACCAGCAAAAAAAAAACATCTGCAATATATACTGGATATGTTTGCATTAAGAGTCTGTGATATATATTTAAATATGTTTGCAAAAAACTCCTTGATATATATTTATGTTTCCATACAAAATCTGCAATATAGCGAGGGATTACTGTATTCACAGAGTGGGAAAGTTTAAGTAGTTCTGAAAAAAAGGGCAGCTAGCACATTTTTTAAGCTTGTACAGTCCTAACAATAAAATGCATCCAGGCGCCTTGTTTTGGTACTTAGGTGTTAAAGGGTTAAAATGAATAAACCAACACTAGCTCAATTGATATTATCTAGAGTGCACAATAATAAACAAAAACACTGCTGATGGAAGTGTTTTTGGGGATATCTTATTAAAACATAAAGCACAAAGTGATTTAGGATTTAGGAAAATAAATGAACTTTCATCTCCATTTCAGAGAAGAAAAATATTTTTTCAAAAAACAGATTAAATCCAAAATGAAAATAAAAGCAAAATAAACTCAGGTGAGCTGCAGAGTTTGACTAATAACGTGTTGCTGTGTCTTAAGAGCTGCTGCAGCCGAGTCGCACATTTTCGACATATCTCGAAAAACGCGGAAGTGTTTAAAAAAATCTTCGGGGTTGTGTTTTTTTTTTTTTTTTTTCTTCTTCCCTCCCGTGAATCAGCCACACCGCGCAGGAGTCCGTCACATGACCGCAGTGATACATGGAGGCGTATTTTCTGATGGGCTGAAGGTGGACTGAAGTGAACCAGCGTCGATTTATCGCAGCACCACCGCGGTAAGACCAGTTTGTCCCCGCGGCTCGGCTCACGTCGGCTAACGTAAGCTAACCAGCTAGCATCACAGCTGCAGGCTAATGTCAGCTGAAGCCAGGCGATAAAAAACAAACTGTGTCACTCATACTTCCAGAGACGCACTTCTCTCACGTGTCTACGGCTTTAATTTGGTACCTTTTCTGTGTGTGTTAGTGTGTGTTAGTGTGTGTGTGGTTATTGTGGAGCGTTAATGTGAAACTGCGGGTCAGTTTGGGTGCGTTAGTTTCAGTGTTGTCATGTTTCCCTCCCCGCCTGTGGTCGTTGGCAGGGGCGGGGCTTCATCCTTCCTCCCTTCAGCCACGCAGGCTGACTGAGGTGTCAGTCTCGTCTTCACAGCCATGGAGGGACTAGAGGCCACATCGGAGCTCCAGTCGCGGCTGTCCTCCCTGTCCTTCTCGTCTTTTCCCGGAGTCACGTCCAAGCAGAGCGACAGCAGACCCCTGGACAGGTAGCCTGTTGCTGCACGCGGTGTAGAGCTGGAGGGGGGGTTGGGGGGGTGGGGGTGCTGCTGCTGCTCCTTCTTCTTCTCTGCTCTTGCATCCTGATCCCTCTACCTGAGACATTGTGGTTGTCTTGTCCTGTGCTCCCCAGGCTCCAGAACACGGACCTCTCCCAGAGCTGCGTCCGGACCGGCGGCCCGGCTGACATGGACGAAGCCGAGGGGGGCTCGGGGCACCACGCCGAGGTAGCTGGTTTCTTGAGTAATGCCGGAGGAGCTGTCAGGCAAACAGGGAAGTGCAGTATAATATCATTTCTCAGCTAGTAACATGAGTCATGTGTCTGTGTGTTAGAAGGGTAATGAAGAGGCCCCCGCTGAGCCGGCCCTGGGGGAAGGAGGCGAAGAGAACAACAGCGCTGGGAGCTGTCAGCTCTCTGCTGAGATGAAAGGTGAGGACCTGCTGAGTGTGCCATCATGACTGCCGCTTTGTTTATCTGCAATCTGGACGCTGGGCTTTGAATTAGTCTCTGGCTGCAGCTGACGATTATTTCCGTTATCAGTGAATCCTATTGACCATGTTCGGGATGAACTGATCAGTTGTTTGGTCCAGAAAATGTCAGAAAATGTTGAAAAGTGTTGCTCAAAAACATGAGGTGAGATCCTCAAATGTCTTATTTATCTACAACCCAAAGATATTGAGTGTAATGTCACAGAGGATCAAGTAAACCAGAAGGAAATTGTATTTCAGAAGCTGAAATCAAAGAATTTGGACACTTCTTCTTAAACAATGACTCAACAGTTTACTGATGGTCATGAATTGTTTACAATTCATTTAACAGCTACTAAGTAACTAAAAACAACTATATATAGGTGTATTTAGTCCATAGTACCAATACACTTGCTATTAGCCTCTTTGTGAACATATTGCCATTTGCTCCGCAGCCCAGATGCCGCCCCTGAACCCTCCAACGACATGGACATCTGCTGCACTGAAAGAGCTGAAGGCAAAGCTCCGAACGGAGGAGGACAGCATGGTGACAGTTTACCGCGGCGACATCATGACGGTTCACGTGCCCACCGTCCCTGAGGCCAAGAAAGTGTGCTGGGAGTTCGCCACGGACGGCTACGACATCGGTTTTGGCATATATTTTGACTGGACCCCCGTCACAAACCGGTCCATCACTGTGCACATCAGCGAGTCGAGCGATGACGAAGAAGAAGAGGAGGAGCTGGAGGGTCAGTTAGTGTTTACAGATTCAGAGTCCAGCAGCCTGAGCATAACTCTCACTTTAAGGACTATTTTCAGCCCTTTTTCACTGGACATCTCTGTCCTGCATCGTTGTGTAAAATACGCTCTGTATCTACAAAACTCAAACATAATCATGTTTTTATGTGTTTTTTTTCTCCAGCTGGGATACAGGGCGGCTTGTTGACTTTGTGGTTTATGTGCTTTCTGTCGCAGGGCCTGTCAGCAATGGAGATGTGGAGAAGGGCTCCAAAACCCAGACCAACTCAAACTTGGCCGAAATCCTCCCCGTGTACCGCATGGACAGTCACATGGCCGTCCACGGGGGGAGCCACGATTTTCTGGGTGAGGGCACGTACCTCCTGAAGTTCGATAACTCCTACTCACTATGGCGAAATAAAACTCTCTACTACAGAGTTTATTACAGTGCCTGAGATGCCAGTGTATTGTTTATGAATGTATACAGACAAATACTACTACTACTTAAGAATGATGAACTATTTTTGATTCCGTGCTTGGAAAAAGATGAAGTTATAATATAAAAAGGTTAAATATAGGCATATCTATTTTTTATCACCGTCAGCTCATGTTGCCACATGTTGATTTCACGTATACGGTCAGATAGTTTTAAAACGCAACTTTTGCTCCCGTGTCTCGCTGACAGACGTCTGAAGGAGCCTCGCATATGTGCCATGTTCCCGCGTATGCACTGTGCTTTAAGGTCAAGTGCCCGTCATAAAACATATATATCGTCTTCAACCGCAACATTTCTATGGTAGCAGTGATCAGGGAACACCTGCACAGAATATATTTCGCCAGTCCAGGTGCTTAATCAGCAGTGCTCTCAAGAAATTGAATTTTTTTGTTTGTTTTGTGTGTGAACACGTACACCGTCTGTGATTATGTTGCTTTGTCGTTGTTACCTGTATTTATCCTCCTGCTTTGTAACTTATTTTTTTTATCTGTGTTCAATTTAATCATGAGAAAGTAATTATGTGATACAAGTTCTGTGCACAGAGCTGTCTGCCGTCATAGTGGTGTGCTGGTTAAAAAGTTGAATGTACTGAAGCAAGTTGTTTTCCAAAGTGTGCTTTTTATGACGCGAATAAAAGTCATCCCTTATCACATGAAGCTCTTATTATGTAATATAGATCCAATATTTACATTTGCCTTCCCTTCCCCTCTTTAATTTTCTGTTTGGGAGGTAGGGAGCGGTTGCAATATTTCATCTAAATGTTTTTTGTGCACAGGACCATGCAAGTAAAGGTCAGTGTGTTTGTTTTTTAATATCTCCGGCGTGTCAGGCGTTCACATGTTAAATAGCCTCGTATTACCCTGTTTCTAAAAACCACCGCTTCTGCCACACCTCACTCGTGCGCATGCTTCCAAAGATGTCACGGATTTGGCTGCTAGTGCCGCATAAAATGTAAAGCAGCCGGTTTAAAGCTTCCTATGTTTTGCTGTACTGTACCTCTTACTGTAAGTTATGATGGCATCTGTTCCTGAAATTTATATTCCACAATAAAGAGGAGATTGTCTAACTCTCTTTGTGATTCATTTTGGGGAAATCCATCATCTATCCATGCATTCATCCATCAGTAGATGACGGTTTAGAAACTGGATCAAGTAAACGTTGCAACATGACACTTTAGAGATGTCATTAAGGCTGCTGGTGTGTGTGTGTGTGTGTG
>JAOXYL010000113.1:13303675-13313945 GCA_028564955.1 Terapon puta | reverse complement strand
GTGTGTGTGTGTGTGTGTGGGTGGGTCTCCAACCAACCAAATCTGTCCTTTCCCACCTGAGACGCCATCATTTCATAACACGCTCGCTGTTGATCCAGGATTAGAAAGCGCTTCAGGAGGGTCCCCTGTGTGTCCATTAAATTGTGGCATTGGGGGATTGATGTAATTGTTACAGAGGTGCTGATGAAACCAGGTTTTATTTTCAGCTCTCCCTGAAGGCCTGTCAGAATCCAGAGTCACATCTCGTGTCACTGATGTGTCACTGAATTTCTTAAAAGCATATAACTTCAAATCTTTCACTTGTTTTTGCTACATTCATTTGAGTGTGGACACAAGATAAATCTGATAAGGATCAAGATCAGTCAGTATTATTTCCCATATTCATTCATTGTGAATATATTATCTACACCTGTGCTGCCAGCAAAAATCTAATTACCTGTTTTATTTATTTACTGTTTGATGTGTCTGTGGTGCTGCTTTAACTCTGAAGCATATTGGAGACTGCAGAGAGGCGGTGTCGCACTGATCTCTATTATCATGATGGAGTTTTCAGTGCCTTGTGCGTCCCCATTGCCTGCTGCACATGAGGGAGTCGGACAGATAACATAAACATTTACAGCACCACCCCAGACAAGTTAGAAATGAACCAGCATAGCAGGCGTTTCTTGTCTTTACAGATAAGAAGTTGATAAAATAAATGAAACGTGTGTTTTATTTCTCTCCCTCAGCAGGTCTCAAAGTCTGAGGGTATCCTGTCAGACAAAGATTGGATAAAGAACCCCCCACTCCCCCTTTAGTTGCTTAGTTTTCCTCAATTCATGGATGCATATGAAATCATCATTATCTTATTTGATCCCATAAACCCTCAACAGTTGGGTCATTATAACCTAATATTGCTGTCTGACATAAAGCCAGTCTGCACCAAACACATTAAAAAGCCCTGTCCTGAGGCGTTCATTAATTTGGGACTCTGGGAAAATTTCTCCCAAATGACTGCATCTCTAAACTATGAATATAACTACATCAAACACAAGTGTGATCTCCTTTTCATAACTATAGTAACATTTTTTTCATTTCCTTGGAGAGGTCTGCCTCTGATATATTTGATAATTTTGCTTCATTTTCTCATTTCAGGCTCCATAAACCACAGCCTCAAAAAAAAAAAAGTCACCATAAAGGTAAATCAACATCTCTTTTGGTTTGGCTGACAAAAGTGGGACATTACAAATATTTCTCCTGAATACAGTCAACATCGGTGTTTCACAAAAATTAAATCGAGCTCCTCCTAAATAAAAACTCTTGCTGCTTTTAGTGACGCCAGGTAGCACAGCGGTTTACAGGTGAGACCAGCCATTAATCAACGACACATAAAAGGCAGAAGAAATGTGATAAAACATAGAGACAAACATAGTGACAAAGCACCTGTTGAGTAACACGTGGCCAAAAGATGCAGGTGTTTGACCATAAAGCGCCAGTGTTTTGTTTCCTGGTGATGAACTCATTAATTGCAGTGCGGTCTCAGGTGTGCGTTCTCACAGTGGCCTCCAGCTCCAGTCAGACAATCAGAAGTGATTGCCGGAGCTTCAGGCAGCGCCAAAGATTTGCCTCTCTAAGCTGTGGAGACTGTGACACGCTTGGGAACATCATGGGGAGGCTGAATTTCTATGCACTTTGGTCCCTGCGTGATGCTCCCCGCCAGTTCATCAGGTAGGCGAGCCTGTTTTTATTGGGAAAACCCCAAATGTGGAGACGGCGACTCAAACGTGCTTCACCCTCCGCAGCAAATCCAACCGAAGGTGCTTTCAGGTACACGTGCCGCTGCCTCTCCCCAAACACCTGGTCATCTTTGGTCTCGGGGAATGGAAAAGTAGTGAGACCACGATCTCTGTAGAGGTCCTGGTCAGTGCAGAAGTGCCGCCCCAGAAAATTGGGACCCTCTCTGCTCAAGCAAGGTATGTAGAGGCGATGTATCAACTAATGTACATGAATAAAATCTAAAAGTCTAAAAATGGTAAAAATGGATTTTGAACTCAGGTGCCTGACCTGGGAGGGCGAGTGGAGCTCTGACATGCTCACAGTGGCTGCAGAGAGAGGCAGGAGAGGCGTGTATGGCAAGATTGTGCTCACAGAGTGTGGGGAGGTAAAGAGACGGATTTAACTGTTCCTAGTTAAAGCTCGGCTTGAGGAAAACCAACTTATTCTAAATCTCCTGCGTTCCCTCATATGCCTGATAAATGATTTGTACGGGTAACGGTTAAAAATTCCCCAGATTTAGAAGGCCCACATCCCGTGCTCCTTCACTCGTATTGTGCATTTTGACTTTCCACAGGATGAAGCCAGCGTGTTTAGCAGTACGCCTCTGGTCCAAAGGAAATGCCTGTTCCCAGATCGGCACGGGGCTGCAGATCTCTCTTGCACGTTACACCAAAGCGCTGTAAATGAAACTGTGAGTTAAATGGGGCCAGAGTTTTTTTTTTTTTTTTTTTAGTTCACTTTGCTTGAAAAATGTCATCGCTGTCCTGCCTTGCAGATAACTCCCGACACCTCACACATGGGCGACAGTGTTTGCTACTCTGAGGTCCAAGTTAATAAAATTGACACCACTGGTTCCATTATGGAACATAAGCCCCCAGTTTGGCCCACGGTAAGAGTCACTTTAAACTTTAACCATATTACCGTATGTGTGTGTGACTCATCCTGCTGTGCATCTAAAAGGATAAGACACCCAGGCGGACACTTATCAGTAAGAGAGGCCACCTGGCGTGGAGCTCGGAGGACATGGACAGCCCCACAGAGGACCAGGCTTCCACCCCCAAGAAAATGAGGCTGTCCAGGATGAACAGCCAGGAGGAAATGTCTGTGCAGATAAAGAATGAGAACAGGGAAGGTCAGAGACAGAAACTTTTTTTTTTTTAACTTTTGTGGCCCCACCTAAATGCACAAAGGTTTTTGATGGAGATCATGGTTAGTTTCAGCGTGCCCGTCAAAACGCTGGAGCCACACGATGTGCCTGAGTGACCCCGACACAGCCATCCTCATCGGAGGGGAGACGGCAGAGCAAAACTACTGCGAGGACTCCCTGTGGAAGCTCGAGTTAGGTCAGGGGAGCTTGTTGCATTACTTGCTTGTATATACTGCTTATTGATCTGTTTGCCTAAATCTTGCTGTGAGTCTACACCTGCTGGTTTACCTCTTCCCAGACAGTGACTTCTGGTTCCCCATGGACTCCTCTGCCTCTGGACCCGTACCGCCGTGTTCTCGAGGACACTCTGCGACCTATGACCCACAGTCTAAGTCGGTCTTTGTTTATGGCGGCTTGAGGGAGGGTCAGCGCTACAGTGACCTGTACATCCTTAACACGCTGACCTGGAAGTGGAGGATTGTTACTGTGGGTTTCTTGCAAGTTACCAACATGTTGTAGCTCTTCATTGTCAAATACTCGAGCAGAGGTACAGGAAATGCTTTCTGTGGGTTTGTATTTGTGGATTTCCCCCATTTTTTTTTTTTTTTTTTAGGCGAAAGGGAATGTTCCAAATTTGGCATATCACTCTGCAGTCTTTTATAAGAAAGAGCTTTTTGTCTTTGGTGGAGTTCAGCCGAGCCAGTCGTCTGGGGATAAGTCCTGCAGTAATGCTCTTTACATCTTTAACCCTGAGTTTGAACTCTGGTATCAGCCAATTGTGGAGGGGGACAGGCCTCTGCCTCGCTTCGGGTCAGTCGTCTTCTCAAAACGACTACATTGAATTTATTTAGTTTTATTGAATATGATATCTGATCTTTCTTTCTTGTTTCAAATAGACATTCAGCCACCCTAATATCACAGAAGTTGATCATATTTGGTGGACGGAAAACTGCCACCTACCTCAATGATCTCCACGTTCTAGATCTGGGTAAGATGAAGATTCAGTGGCTGCACTGGGCAACAATTTGGTGTCCAGATTTAAACAGAGATTAATTTATTTTTGAATAATGTGTGAAGGATTCATGGAGTACACAGCTGTGAAGAGTGGAAACATGCCACCACTGCCCCGAGGGTGAGTGCAGGACTAATCAAGCTTGAGAAGTGTCATCAGCTGCCGTCTGCCTTCTCTAGGGCAGACAGACTGCATTGTTTTGTCAGATTTCTTTAGTCCAACATGAAACAATAAATGTGAATGGCATAAATATTATGCACAAACCTGCTTTAGAATAATTATGGTGCATCTGAAAAACTTCCTTGCCCGTACATGGACAGGTTCCATGCGGCTCTGCCAGTTTCTGACAACAGGATTTTAGTGTGCGGAGGCTGTAGTGCAATTGGAGCTCTGCAGGACGTACATATTTTCAACACTGGTGAGTACACCATTTGTGCCACTTCCCTCTGATCCTCATTATATATAGCAGAGAAAACAAAACTATTGGCCCACAATTGTTAAATAAGTTTGGTGTCCTAAAGCAGACTTTGGCAGTTGTGTAAAATCCCCCCTGCTGTGATTTCTCCTCAGACACCAGCATGTGGAGCTCAGTGGCGTCTCCCCAGCTGTGCTCCAAGCCTCGTGCAGGACACAGCATGATAAATTTGGGCTGCTCCACCCTAATGGATACTGAGAAGGACGAACAGGGCAAAAATACCAGCGTCCACTGCACTTTGCTGGTGTTTGGCGGGTCAGACTGCTGCGGTACCTTCTACAACGACACCGTCAAGTGCACAGTGGAGATTCCCTGTGAGAAGTGATGGATTAATTTGGGAAGAAATTCAAACAGGACAATTTTATCTTGTCTGTTTGTTTGTTTTTAGAATTCTGATCTGTCCTTATGAGACAGAAAAATGACAGCATCTCCATGTTAATGTATTGATGTTTCTTTACTGGGTGTTTATCTTAACAAATTTTATATATTTTTGTGTGCTGTATTGTACTTTTTTTTTGCTTCCCTTTATTCCTTTGAGTCCATTTTAACAACCATACCTATTTTGTTAACACAATCAATAGCTACACGCTGTGTGCTTAGAGGTTTTTCTGCTTTGCATAACAAATCTCTGAGCTGCATGTTTTACACAATACTTGAAGTCCTTTAGGTTGTCTCCACATATCAGCATGTATTTGAGGTCTGGACAGGGTCAAATGGAAAAAGACAGTGCTAATAAATATTTCTAACAAAGTTTTGTTGTTATTTAAAGCAACACCACTGGGGGGAAATATTTCCAAAGCATTTTATTCAACAATACAAAAAGTTGGATGTTTGTCTCTGAAGCCGCCAAGCTGTAGCTGTTCTATGCACGCAGATCAGCAGGTGTGTCTGGTTGGCAGGAGGGGTGGCTCATTTTGAAAGCTTCGATCTCAAGTAAGGTTTGATTTAACCTTTTGATAGTTGGATACTGCCCGACGTCCACTTTGAACCTGCAGAGATTAAAGACATGAAGGGGTCATGCCTCTCTGTAAAGGGTGTTTCAAGTTCAGCAGGGTCCTTGGCATAGCGTGATGGATTTCATGTATAGAGATGTGCTGTAACTCCAAGTACAAAAGGCCATGACATTCATGTTTGGGTCTGATAGTTCAGGGTGACTGAGTATTAATGTGGATTACTTACCTCTCTGCATTGTAGACTTGTGGGACCAGACAGATGTCTGCCATGGATATCTGAATTGTAAGAAAGAGCAATCAGACAAAAGATGTCTGCTGTCTGTTACGCAGTTGTAATGCTTTAATATGATGATCTTACCTCGTCACCAACACAGTATTTTCCTGCTGTTTGTTTCAGGATGGGTTCAAGAGCTGGAAGAAAAAAGTGCACACTAATATTGTAAAGGCAGCAAAGTGATCTGCATCTTAAGATGAAAGGACAAACTTCCACCAACCTTGAAAGCCGCGATCAATGAAGTGCTGAGCCCACTGCACCTTTTCTGCTCCTATTTTCTGAATCACGTATAGATTCTGAAACACCCAGTAATTCATTTAATGAAGCTGCATGTGATGTAGAAAATAACTGTATCCTATCATGCATTAACCTACAACTTTGAACTCATGTCTGCGCTGTCCTCACCTGCAGAGGCTGTATCCCAGAAGCAATGATGTCACTTATCATCCGAACCTGCGCGCGACTTTTGGGGTCAGCTGGGAGAAGTCGAGGCCCCGGTCTGGTCTCGTCGATGTACTGGATCACTGCCAGCTGTGTGAGCAATAAAGCATTTTCTGTAGCATTGCAGCCAGTACAATAAAATGTCTTATTCATTTGGTTTTTTTTTGCAGGGTTACACTTGGACTCACAGACTGAGAGAGGGTGATGCCATCCATTTCAACTGCAGGCACTTGTTGCATGGGATTTAATGTCTTGTACTGCTCTGTGAGCTTGAGCACACAAAAAAACAAGCATATGCATCCAAGTTCAGACTGCAGCAACCAGTTTCATGCTCATTGTCATGTGCAGCGTGTCTTTTGGTTTTAAATTTTGCAGTGATATGGATGCTGTGAGTCTAAATCGTACCTGCTGACCTCCATCTTTGATCAGATTCACTGCAACCTGGTCGTATTCAATGCCTTTAAGAGCAAAGGCTGGAGCACAGAAACTTGGATTATTGCTTTGTTGCCATGAAAATGCTTTTAAGCAAGTAATCAAATGATATGGCATGACTTACCAATGCGGACCCTCCAGGAGCAGGAGCTTCTGAAGTACCCATGAAGAACAGGCTGTGAAGGAAAATAGAAAATAGAAAACAGAAAACGATCAGTCCATTGATAAAAACATCACTTTGTCCTTGACATATTTTCTTGAATCTGCTGGTTCACCTTGGTTTGGGTTGCCATACTTTCCTCTCAACTAAAGTTAAATGAACTTGAGCAGCTTGCCTAACAGTTTCATCCTCCTCAAGCAGCCAATGGGATGTGCTCCTAAAATCCCTCCTACATACTCTTTGGTCTATGACTCAGCAACATCTGGGCCTCATCTGGTTCACATTAAACACACGCATACATTATGCAAACCGCTGACAGTGGGACCACAGTACCTTGGCGAGGCAAACTAAGGACAAGTGCATTATGGTGGCTTTGGTAACGTTATCGCGTTTGTGCGACGAGCTGTTTGCTCAAAGAGACGTCCGGCACATTTCACAGCTGGCGCCACTTCCTGCCCTCCACCGTGAGTTTATAACGTTACGTCGCCGCTCGCTGCTCCAACTCAGATTTTGTTTTGTTAGCAGAGCTTTCGGTTCACAGTCCACCTCCGGGTTGCGTAACCGCCGTCCTGTGAATGGAGGAGTGTCGTGTTATGTTGACCAATCACACACCGGGCTCCGCGGCTAAGGCGGGATTATCTCTAATCTCCACTCGGGGTTGGATAGAATGCGTGTAAGGAGAGCCAATCAGACAGCGCGATTCGCAGGAGTGCGAGCAGGGAGCGAATGACGAGCGTCGGATTTCGTCAGAGCCCGCCCACAGGTGGTACATCTACGTGAGGGGGCGCGCTGGATGTCGTCTTCTGCTGGCCCCCGTCCTACCTGCAGAGTCGGTCAAATCAAGTCGGCCTGCGCTTAATAACAACTCCACTATGGCGACAACAGCATTAAGATCCGTGCTGAAGGCAAAGGTAAGATGTAACAATCGTAAAAAAAGATTAAAAAAAAACCCTCCACAGTTGCAGATGACGCAGGCCCGTTTGACAGCCCGCAGTGTTTACAAAGTGCCAGGTGTCATGTGCTGCAGGATTTACGTCTGTGTGACTCCACACGCTGATTTCTCACGGGGCTGACCTCTCTGGTTTCTGCTCTTAGGATCAATTTTGACGATCGCCTAACTGATGGCAGGCTTTTCTGATAATGCCCCACCCCTTGTCAGTTGGTTTTTATAGTGTGTGGCCTACTTCACTTATTATGTGTGTGTGTGTGTGTGTGTGTGTGTGTGTGTACTTGAATTAAAACACCGAGAAAATGTATCAGCTGGACCCCATTTGTTCTTCACTCCACTCCAATCGACTTTGTCCCCATCAGGCCTCTTCATACCTCCAGTTTCCATAGTTGCTCATTAATCCTGTGGGCCCCAAGCTGCAACTGGAAACTGCTGGTTTAGTCTGTTCAGCCTGTTCAATTGCAAATACGATAACCAAACCTACAGTTGCAGTTCTTTTTTTCGGTGGATGCATATCATTTTATTGTGTTTGGTGATTTAAGACCCCCTGCTGTTTCTTTCCCAGGTGCCGTTTAAAGTTGGCCGCATGTGCTACTCCTCCTCAGTGGTGAGTTGAAAACCGTGCACACTGAACTTTCAACCCGCTGTTACACTTCACATGAACGAACCTGCCGACTTAATGCAGATGTTGGGTAACCTCTCTCCTCACAGCCCACGACTAAGCTGTTCATTGATGGGAAGTTCGTTGAATCTAAGACTTCAGAATGGCTGGATATCCACAACCCTGTGAGTACTTTTTCACCTGATCAAACTGTGCGCTTTTGTGATTGCAACAGGTATCTCCTGCTGCAGCCGGAGTGATTTATGATGTATGATGCTGCACTGTGGTTTGCTTAACCTGTTGCATGTTGTGCCTTTGAGTACAAACTGATCTCTGCAGCTGAATATCTTACATTAATTAAAGTAATTTCCATTTCTATATGAGATCCACAGTATCTCTATTGAGTACTCACATCTTACGACTGGAAACTTTAAAGTGTAAAATAAAGCATAGATTGATGCCAAAATAATTACTTTCAATCAGAAATGTCAGTTAAACTTCAACTGCACGTTGGTAGGAAGCCATGACCTACGAAAGGAAATTTTTATCTGATAAAACCTGACCTGCGGATTTATTAAGCCTGATAATCAGTTAAACATCAGCCAGTATTCAGATTTTATCCAGTGTTTAGTGAACTTAAACCTACTAATTGAAATTCATTTTTTGCTTATTAATGTAATTTTTCCTCCTCTGCAGGCCACCAACGAGGTCATCTGCCGCGTCCCCAAAGCCACCCAGGAGGAGATGTTGGCCGCTGTGGACTCGTGCTCCAGAGCCTTTAACTCCTGGTCCGAGACCTCCATCTTAGCTCGGCAGCAGGTCTTCCTGCGCTATCAGCAGCTTATCAAAGACAACATTGTAAGATTCAGACAGCCTTAAAGTAAAAGGTGAAACTGAAATGCGCCATTAGATCTAAAGTTGACAACAAAGGAGTGACATGAGTGTTGCCCTGCGTTACAGAAAGAACTCGCCAAGGCCATCACGGTGGAGCAGGGCAAGACGCTTGCAGATGCAGAAGGGGATGTGTTCAGGGGATTGCGTAAGTTTATCTCACAGTCACCTTGACAAAGGGCAGTAAATGGGTACATGTCTGCATGTTATGTAGGCTCTTTGTTTTTGCAGGAGTAGTTAATGAGTTATGCCAGAACAGTGTCTGCACAGAGCAGAACAAAGGGCGGTTTTCTTCATGATAGTCAATAAATCTCTGCTTCACTTCTACCTCTCTACCTCTCCAAGTCTACTCCTCCATGTCACTTACTATGAGTTTGGTCTGAAAACACTTTTTCGCATTAGTGAAAAAATCTTTCTTTTATCGGTTTATTTTAAATTTACTTTAACAACTTGTTCATAAATTTGCTTTGAAGTTATGACTTATATATACATATATGTATTTAGACCAATAATAATAATAATAATAACAATAGTATTTGATATTATTATCATTATTGTTGTTGTTAGTGTTAAAACTTGTCATTACCGATTACTACACAGTATGTTGCATTTTAAACAAAATAACCTCACTCATTGTTGGACTCTGTTTATTTCTTTTCTCTGCAGAGGTTGTGGAGCACACCTGCAGCATCACCTCCCTTATGCTCGGTGAAACTCTTCCCTCCATCACCAAGGACATGGACACCTACACCTACCGCCTGCCCATTGGGGTGTGTGCCGGCATCGCCCCTTTCAACTTCCCTGCCATGATTCCTCTGTGGATGTTCCCCATGGGCATGGTGTGCGGCAACACCTACCTGCTGAAGCCCTCGGAGCGGGTGCCGGGCTGCGCAATGCTGCTGGCCAAGCTGCTGCAGGATGCCGGCGCTCCAGATGGGACGCTCAACATCATCCACGGCCAACACGCTGGTAAGAGTCGGTCCCAGTTACTTTAAACCTGCGATTATCAGAACACACTGTTTTGGGTTTGGGACTAATTTGTAGCGTAGATACGAGGCAGTGTAAGGAATGACAGTGAATTATTAAGAGATGATGATGATGATGATGATGATGATGATTCGCTGATACCTGTCCACGTGATAACATGACACAAGCTGTGAAATCAACGCTCATGTGTGAG
>JAOXYL010000113.1:13288277-13303575 GCA_028564955.1 Terapon puta | reverse complement strand
GGACAAAACTTTCTCTTGGTACATTGATGAATATGATGATAATTACGAGTGAGGCCTATCACAAATTGTAAAAGCTTAAAAGTCTTAAAATCTGAACTGTCCACTTTTATCCTGTTTTTGGCAAATGTCTTCTACTGTTGCTTCTTATCTGATTAAAGCCGTTATATTTCCATCTTTATAACTGAGCTATTGTCTCAGCAATGAGGCAACTGCTTGATATTAATCTGTATTGCAGCAACAGACGCTATTTAAATTATCAGCAGTTAATTATTACTGTAAATATCTAAGTTGTGTTTCTGTCACAGCCGTGAATTTCATCTGCGACAATCCGACCATCAAGGCCATCAGCTTTGTTGGCTCAAATCAAGCTGGGGAGTATATTTACGAGAGGGGCTCTAAAAATGGCAAGAGGGTCCAGTCCAACATGGTGAGTATCAAATGATAGTGCAACATAGGTGTAATGTCTGACAGTTGCTGTAAATGTCCAGAAGGTGGCAGCATTGGCCAACAGATTTGTGTTTTATTTTTTCACCCTGTTTGCTCCTCCTCACTGCCAGCTGTACAGAGGAGAGAAGGTGCAGAGGTTGCAGCTGTGCATCACTGTTCAAGGCTGAAGTCGACTGTGAACTAAAAATGTATTTATTTTGACACATGTCCATCAATCCCATATGGACTCAAATGTGGAACTACCATAACATTTATAGGCTGTTTGTATGTAATTCCCTCATACTACATTCTCACTTGTGACTAACCAGTAATGTGGAGATCAAACAGCAGAAGGCTAACCACTTCTCATGTACTATAGGGAGCCAAGAACCATGGTGTGGTGATGCCTGATGCCAACAAGGAGAACACTCTGAACCAGCTTGTGGGTGCAGCGTTCGGGGCGGCGGGGCAGCGCTGCATGGCTCTGTCCACAGCCATCTTGGTGGGAGAGGCGCGAAATTGGCTGCCGGAGCTGGTGGAGCGCTCCAAGGCTCTGCGCGTGAACGCAGGTACCGCACGCTGTCACCCCACCCTTCACCTCTGTCTTTCTTGAACCCCTGCGGGCCATTCGGTTTAGTCATCTGGGGGGCCACCCACGCCGCCCTAACCACACCTCTCGCCATTTTGCTCTGTTGTAACTTCACATTGGAGTCAGCTGGGAGAGAGGGCTTGTTGAGTCAGCCATGCTGCAAATTTGTGGCCAGATCTGCGGCCCAGAGCTAAATGGCGGTTCAGAGCATCAAGTCCTCTGAGAAAGGAAGTTGATGTGAAGTAAAATGGGGGACGATTCTCCCTGTTTGCAGTGATATGAACTCTAATTTGTGTAGTACACAGGAAACCCACAAGTATCCATTTGTGAGGGAGTGCCTCAGGGTGCCCCTCGCCCTGGCTTTTGCGTGTGTGTGGTAAAAGACGCATTTCAATGTCAGTGCCCTTAATGTGCTCACATCATGTGAGTGCCACAGTATGTAACCTTATAGCTGGTTGTTTTTGGGGCCCTGCTAGGAGACCAGCCTGGCGCAGACGTGGGGCCCCTGATTTCTCCCCAGGCCAAGGAGAGAGTCTGCAGTCTGATCCAGAGTGGTGTGGACGAGGGGGCCAAGCTGCTCCTGGACGGCCGAAACGTCAAAGTCAAGGGCTACGAGAACGGCAACTTTGTGGGTCCCACCATCCTCGGCAATGTCACGGTGGGTGGAGGTTTACATTTGCACATGTGCGCGTCGACTCTACACCACAGCTAAATGCATTCACTCTTGTGTTCTCGCAGACTGAGATGAAGTGCTACACTGAAGAGATTTTCGGGCCCGTGTTGATCGTTCTCGAGGCAGACAGTCTGGACGATGCCATCCGCATGGTCAACAAGAACGTCTACGGCAACGGCACTGCTATCTTTACCACAAATGGTGCCACCGCACGCAAATACACGCACGAGGTGGACGTGGGCCAGGTGAGCTGCTGCAGCCTCCAAATGAGAGAGACATTCACATCCCTCTGTCATGTCTATACAACATCTTGAGCAAGGGGAGCACATCACATTTCTGTATGAAAAAATTTACATAATTAAAAAAAAACAAAAAACAAAAACAATTATTTTCCATGTCAAGTATAGCTTTGTTTGCCCGTCACCTAAAATAAATACATCTGGCAACCCCCTTCCCTCCACTTCCCTAACAGCCAAGACTCCAAATAGCTACAGCAAATATGTGTCCATTTAATGAAAACAGGGGGACATAGAAACATTTTTCCAGGTAGCAGTCAAGGAGGGAAGTCTTAAAATAAATGCAAAAGGGATTCCTAGGGTCCTGTTCAACGTTTAAGCATAAATATGTCCAGCCTTTACCCTGTTTGTTTGCCTGTGGAGCCTTAGTTATGCCCTGTGTTTGCTGTTCACATGTCGGGGAATGCTGCGCAGGCCATGTGCTGTTCTCCTCTCCAAACCTCGATGCAACAAACATCTTCTTTTCCTTTTTTTTCCACTCTCTTCCCTCCCTGCACCTTCGCCAAAAGGCCTTAGTGTGTCCAAACCTATTCCCGCTGTTTCAAACATTCAAAACCAACCACACCATGCCTCTATTGCCCTCATAACAAAATGTTTTATTTAGTTTTTGCTTCCCTCTCATAAGAGCATGCTGTGCTTTCAAAACTGCAAATATAAGCCGTAGGTTTAAGCTTTGTTTAGTGCGATCATGTAAGCTTGTTTTTTAAACAGCGTGGAAATACCACATCTCTCATCAGCTGCATCTTACTCATCCTAGCAATTTGGGATCCTGGGGAATTGTTTTACAAAGCTCACACTTATGGAAATGAGAGGGGAAATACTTGTTTTCTGCAGGTCGGAGTCAACGTTCCTATCCCTGTTCCGCTGCCTATGTTCTCCTTCACCGGATCGAGAGGATCCTTCAGAGGAGACATGAACTTTTATGGAAAACAAGTATGAAACAAACAAACGGGTCATATTGTTACACCGCAACAAAAACACAGGAGCAGTCCAAGTTGACGTAAATGTTTTCTTCTTTTTTTTTCCTCCAGGGTATCCAGTTCTACACACAGATCAAAACCGTAACCTCACAATGGAAAGCTGAAGATGCCACACTGAAAAGTCCTGCGGTCACCATGCCCACCATGGGACGCTAAATACTCCAGATGCTGCCGTTCTGTCCAGTAAACCTGAAGACCCCTTCTTTCACTCATAAAAAACCTTATGTCCAATGTGAATAGTTGTTAAATAATACACCCCTTTTTGAAGACTTTTTATTAGATGTATATGTATAAATACTGTAAACCATTGTGGCCAATATTTTAACTATGCAAGAGATCTGTACAGCCGAGGCAATGTCACTGTCTCAATGTCACTTCCTCAAATACAAAACCAGTACTGAAACCCTTGTGTATTTGCTAGCAGTGAAGTGTGTGTACAATCCCCATGAATTAAGGCTGCGCTGCATTGTGCTCCACTGACCTGCCATCCAGTGATTGTTTAGAGATCTTGTTTATTATATAGTGCGTATTTTGGTCTTGAGGGAACACATCCTTTAAATGGGTTATGACAGAATTCAAACAAGCTTCACGTATGAGAGAGAATACTAAAAAAGCCATATGTATACACATGCACGGTAAGATATTTATGAGCACAAACAAACATCTTGCATTCTGCTATACACAATGATTGACACTCTGTGGGAAGGGCACAAAGTGGAGGCAAACAATCCAGAGTGTGATGTGCATCGCAGAGGCCACACAGAGGTCATGTGGTGTGTATATCCGGCAGGCTGTTTGGGTTCGAGGGCAGAGCGGGCTCGGGCGCCTGGGTGATGAAGGTCGCTGGGGAGAGCTCCTCTCTAATTCTGGAAGACAGTCATCATTATGCAACGCTAGAATGCAAAGGTCTGATAAATCACAAGTCGGCACTCATGTTCTCACAGCCAATGCCTTTTCAGCTAAACATGGAATGTGGGACCGATAAATCTGCACAGGCTTTGTAATTGCAAGGATGAGAAGTGACTTTTATTCTTGTACATTCCTTAGTGTCTTACCCGGCTGCATCGCTGTCAATACAGCTCTTCTCAGAGGAGGCAGACAAAGCCAGATGTTGGCTGCCTTTCCTATCAGGAAAATGCAGAGTTGCAGTTAAATACAGAACCTTAAAGTGAAAAGCTACGTTTTAGCACATTGGTGTGTATTCACTCAGGCCTGCAGCCTGCCGTGGAGAGGGGGTTACGCTGGGTCAACATGGTGCACGCCGATGCTAACTTATGAATCGCCAAATGTTCCGTGTTATTCTGCTGGACTAGGTGCCAGACCACTGTTAACATGAATATACATCTCTTGCCTGCCATGCCCCCATACATTCAGATCCCCTGCACACTCTTCTCTGAAAATCATGTTACCAGCTGCGCTCTGACCACAAGCGTTCAAAGAACAAAATAAACTGCTGGTGCACGTGAAGAGGGGCCAATAGGCTGAAAGCAAATCGACGTGACCAGATGTTTGTTTCCAAGCACACGACTCTGTGGCTGGGCCTATTTTTACTATTGTGCCCAGACTCTTTCTTCATTCTTTTTAAGCAGCTGGATGGAAAAGAAAATTGGTTGAAGCCTAACTGATGTTTTATGGTATCCTCTTCTGCTGAGAAAATGACTGTTTAAGACATTAAAAAGAGGGAGGAGTCACCAAAGGTTCAGCCTGAACTACTGCGTGGTGTCACTGCACTTTGTTCCTCTGAGGTAGAACAGAAGTTTCAGTCCATTTTCATTACTGGATTACTGGTGGATTGTGCAGCATTATTTAGGATGAAGTCAGTGAGCCATAAACAAGCAACCAGCAAGTCCCTTGCTAAGACAAACATAATACAATCATTGGGAGGGCTTATTACCTTTCTCTCTGTCCGTTCATTTTTGCAAAGAGGAGCCTGAGCACTTGTTCCTTCTGCTCCCAAGTGAGATCTGAGATTTCAACTTTGCTGCCTGGTTGATGAGTCCTAAAAAACATGGCGGAAGAGATAAAAATGAATATAAACTTCCACTATTGTATACACTTTGACATATACAGGGTATAGATGAACTATAAGATGAACCTTGAAGAGTTTTGTGGTTTGATGACCACTGGACAAGCTATAGGTGACATGGGCATGACAAACATGAGGAATTAAAAATATCACAATGACACACACACTTGTGTAAGCCATGGAAATGACGGGAAGCGGACCTACCACCTCGCAGCCGCCTCCATGTCTGAAAGGACAGAGTTGGTACTGTGGGGGCTTTTGTGAAAGGTGCGGATGGGTGGGAACTTCAGCTTTCCGGCTGTGGCTTCTCTCAGCCTCCAGCGATAAGCCTGTAGTGCCTCCTTTTTGTACCGCAGCCTGCTGGCCAGGATCTCCTGCCTCACCTGAGCCAGCGCCTCATGGAAGAACTGCTCCAGATCTGTGCGCTGCTCGAGGATGGTGCCCGCTAGCCGCTTCACGTGCCCAAGTTCTCTCTCCCGCATGCCGAGAACTTTCTGCAGCTTCTCCAGCTCGACATGGCTGGCCTGAATGCTGACCAGGGTCTTCTTGTTCTCCTCATTCTCCTCATTCTCTCTTTCAGGTTCCCCAGCTTTTACCTCTAGGGCCTCCTCCAGGGAGACCACCTTGGCCCTCAGCTTAGACAGCTCGTCTTTCTGGGCCTCCATCTCAGATGCATTCTTTTTCACGATCAACTCAAACGTGTTCTGGGTGAGCAAACAGAAGAGTAAAGTTGTAAATGAGGTCAAGCTCACACCGGAGACTCCTTTCACTTTCCTGCCAACATCGAACCAGAACAGATAATGATTTGTGTGCAACCCCATACTGCTGAGTGACCGGCCAAAGCTTCAACAACGTGGATTTACTCCTGTGATTTACTGTCATCATCAGAGGTGAGATTAATGTGCCCGATATTTATTTGTCTTCAAGAGTCACTGCCAGAAACCTGCGAGAAGCCACTAAATTTGAACCCATACAGCAGTGGAAACTCACCACAACCACTGACCACTGAGAGGCTGGGTAGTAGTCAGGAGGTGGGGGGGGGGGACCACAAGGAAAATACACAGGGTCAGCACAAGTAAACAACACAAGGGAAAAACCACCTGAAATATATTCTGCGCAGATCTGACAAGCGTTTCATAACTGAAATGATTGAAAATGACTTTATGGACATGAATGGTCTGTATCCACGAGCTGCCTGTACCTAATAGTAACACTGCTGTTTGCTGTTTGGTTCAAATATACCTTGTCCAGTGCCAGGGAGGCGTTTTCCTTTGCCAATGAATTTGTTAATTTCTGCAGGTCTGCTGCCTCCTTTATGTGATATTTCAGTGCCTCATTGAGACGGACGTTCTCCTTGAACACGGAGCGCGAGGCGTCGTCCAGCTGCCTGAATAGTTTACAGAACAAACAAGAAAAATACTGAAACAATGTTCCTGTTTTTATTATGAATGCCGCTTTGTGAATCTTACTTTAATACCAAACATGTCAAAGGGTGATTCGCACTTGCTTGATAGAAGAGTTGAACAAAAAGTAGAATAAAAGAAATGCGTTGAGAAGGAAGTAAATTTCTCGGTTCTTACACAGAACGTTACATTTACTGGGTCAATATGTGCTCGACTTTTAGAGACAAGCTGAGTGTGTTCAAAGTGGAATCAATTACTGACACTAAGACCAAACTGGCAGGACCACACCAGTATCAATGTTGATGTTTTATGAGCTGTGAAAATAACTAAACATAACAGAGGTGAAATGTACATCTTATGGCCTCAAAAGTAATAAACTATGGTCTTGCACACACACATTACACTCTCCTCCCTGCAGAACGGAAGATGTGATCATTGGCTTCAGTGATGTACACTATCTGAATGTGAGCGAGCAGTGCGGTGGAGAAAATAACATTAGTTCTAGTTATATATATATTTATACACATAAACACTCGTGTGAGTAAAGTATTTTTTCTGTGCGTTCTGTGCACATCAAAGAGCAGTCTAAAGAATAAAATTAGATTGTAAAGGAACAGCGGAAACATACTCACACAATGGCCTCATTGTGGGCCCTCTCCACAGCAAGGGCTATCGTTTGCTCTGCTTCCCTCTCCAGGCGAGTCTGTGGGGAGATTAGCAAAACTTACTTGATGTCTGAAGCGGTGTCCATGATCTATCTGACTGATACAGAATCAAATCAGCCATATTTCACACTGATTTCCCTCCATTGTTACTCAGTATCTCACAAACCGGTGCATATTTTAGGTGATTCTTTTAGTTTTAACAATACCTTTTCTTTTAATAATTTGTACTCCATTTTGTTGAGGTTTTCTCTGTGCTTCTTATCAGCAGCATCCATGTTTGTTCTAAACTAAAAAAATAAAAAGGTCACGATTAGTGGTGGCATTAACATCAACAGTTTGACAGGGAGTATTTTCTCTTGTGTTTATGTCCCTCACATCATTACGTTCCTGCTCCATCTGGGCTTTCTCCTTCTGAAACTCCTTAATTTCCTTCATTCCCTTCTGGATCATGTTAAAGTCAGTGGATTTCTTTCTGAACAGTTCCTGCAACTCGTTGATCTGGAGCATGTAGTCCTCAACCTGTTGAAACCAAACAGGCAATTAGATTCTCGCATACGCACATATTTAAACTGTAAAAACTGCTGCACGGCTCCCAGTAGCGCAGCTTGTATCAGTTAGGGGGGAAGATTTTCAGCCAAAGTTCACACGGGCTGTACTCTTTTGCAAACCAACTGAAGCACAGATCAGTCAGGCCAAATACCTCAAGATGCTACTGTGGAAAAGCCAGTCGGAGGAAAATGCGACAAAATGACCAAAGTCATGAAAGACTAGCAAAAGCATGCACCCACAAACATGTACATGACGACTAAATGAGAGGTTATCAACCGTCTGATTACAACTTTAGGCCTAATCGTTATTCTTCACATAACTCTGTATACGTTCATCTACATCCATGCACCAATCTAAGGTTTTTATTTATTTATTTCACCTTGGTTTGAATCATATGCAATTTTCTCTCCATGTGAGCTGTGAACTGTCAGCCACTAGTTTTAAGTTAAAACTGATTATTGCTTTATGTGGCTACTGTTTTTTCCCATGCTGTTCCCAAGCTGCAATTGGAAATGTTTTTTTTTGTTTTCTTTTTGTTAAATGGAACAATTACCTGGCTGACTGGATTTATCAACCCGCGGGATATTTCCCCACATCCCTTCCTTAGACAAATGCCAGGGGCCTTTGATGGAGCACTTTCCATTAGCTCAGTCAGTTTTCAGGAAGAGCCATTTTATCACCTCACAGTAAGAAACGGGCCGAGAACAGCGCCTCTTGAAGTCACATCACTGGAGTCAACCACACGACAGTGTTTTTCTCTGGACATATGTGACAGCTCCATACATGTCTAAAATAGGGATGTTTCAACTTGGTCCAGACCATGCGTTTTTTTTCCCCTCCTCAGAAGCTTATTGGACTTCATTTTACCAGCATGAAGTAAGAGCTGGGAGATGGAAAACAGCTGCTGGCAAAAAAGGCAAAAGTTTTCTTTGTACCTATTCTTTTTTTTGTCTAGTGAAGCCACTTGAATTTTGCCATGTCAGTTTGATAGCTTGATCTTAACTACAAGCAGCAGAGGTCAGCGAGGATAAAAGGAGTTAAAATAAGCCCCTTTGGTGTGTGTTATGTAACTTTAAGTTGGTATTTTAGAGTAAGGATCTGTGTGACATGTGAGGTATGGTTAACACATCAAGACCAGCAGTGTGACTGCCTTTTCCCCAACCAAGCACTTTTAAATTATGCTTTTTTTTTTATTCCTGTGGCCACGGACATAGATTAAAATAACATTAGACCATGTAACTAGGAATGTGAGGGTTTGTCTTTTTGTTTTATGGCCCGCTTTGTTTGGTTGTTGTTTTCTTACATAATAAATGTCGACATAATTACACACAAGACAGCTGTTAGGACACAGCACAGCACATTTTTGAGATGCTACAGGTTGAAGTTGCGCGCAGCAGTAAATCTCGCCGTGAACACGCTGGCTTGGAGCGTGTTTGGTGTGAGAGCTGCGCGTCTTTTCTTGTGGCTGCGCCTTTTTCTTCTTCTTCTTAAAATTAACTCACCAGTTTGTTTTGCTCCTCACGTGCGAGCGCGTCCCGACTTTTGAGGCTTTGCTGCAGCGCGTTGATCTGTTGGAGTGAGGTGAGCGGTTAGTGAAGTTCACCATCGTTCACTGGGCTCTCTCACATGTGTTCGGCGCTACCTTCTCCTCCTTGGCAGCGTCCTGCCTCTTCAGAAAGGCCATAGTGTCGATCGCGTCTTTCTCGGCGCGGTACAGCTGATTGGTGAGCTCCTCGTTGGCGCGTGCCAGCTTGCGGCACGCCTCGCGGTACTGCGCGAGCGACTGGTCGGTGACCTGCACGCGCAGCTCCCAGAGGGCCGCGTTGGCTTTGGCCTTCTCTACGTCCGTCTCTTTGTCCGCCTTCGACTCCTGTTTGCCGTCTTTCTTCCCTTTGCTGGGACAACAAACAAATCGTATTTCGACTGGAAGTTCAACGAACAACAAAACAGAAACCCTTCTGTTTTGCAAGTTTGGACACTTACCCGGCTTTCGCCTTCTTTACTTTGGCGACCTTCTTCTTCGGCATGGCTGCTTTTTGTTACCGCCTAAAACATTATAAAAATATATTACAGAAAACAGCTCCGTGCAGTCACGGGGAGAAAGAGTTTCTACAGGCTGGTTGACGGCAACTAAAGTAACGGTAGCAACCGGCCGAATGTTTGTGTACCATTGTTGCCATGGTGACATTGGCAAAAGAAAGGGTCACGTTTCTGGGCTGCCTGACCTGTAAAAACCACAGACGGGTTATAAATATTTAGTGTTATCGATCTATGCTTATATACAGTCTCTGGTATGGACCTGATCTATATTTAATGTTTACCCAAACTTATTCACGGTTCTTTTTGAGGTATTGAATGAGCATCCTGGTGTGGCATTTAATCATCTTAAAAGTACAACATAACACATTTAGCAACTAATTTCATGAGTTATTAATCTGTTATTAAGCATGACTATAGAATCTAATCATTATGACTATAGATCTGCTTGACCTGTTCAGGTAAGTAAACTGACAGAAAGACTATAGACCGACAGAGAGACTTGTAGACAGATTGACAGCCAGAAGTAAGCCAAATGACTCATGACTCATAAAACAAAATTTAAGACCACAAAGAAGTACAAACAGAGAATAATAAAAACATCCATCCACTTATCCTGACTCACACGGTGCTGCAGCCTATTCCAGCAGTCACTGGGCGAGAGGCGGGGTACACTCTACACTGGATGCCAGTCAATTACAAGGCTGATATATAATGAGCCACAGACAAATCACACACAGTCATATTCACACCTGACAAATAATGAAAATAAAAATAACTTGAACAACTGCACACTAAGAGCTGACCTAATTTTAAAATCTATAAATGTACTGTAGCTCTAAATATGTACAATGATTGCGCCAGATGATAATCTGTACATGGCTAGTCTATTATCTACTGTTTATAGTCTTGAATTGTTTTAATGTTAATGAATAGATGAGTGGTGAGAATAATTGCACAGTGAATCTACTGCACAGAGTATGCTGCAGAGATAAACAATGGGATATTCTAATAATAATATCATATAATAAATTAACATGAATTTAATAGTAAATGAAAATATTTTAAGTCAAAGATTACAGCATAAAGTGTAATTCACACTTAAACTAAACATAAACATATGTCAATCGCCTCTTGGCAGTCTGAATGAGGTCTTTTTCACAGCAGACTTCAGGAAAAGCACAGGTTTACTAAAAATATTAACAGTGTCTCCATTATACTCCTGTTTCCCAATAATACATGATAGTGTGACAGTGAAACTCTGTCCTAGCTTAAAGGAAAGAGCCATCCTTCGTGTCATTATGTACCTCTGTGGTTTTCCCACTGCGTGAAAATTAAAAAGGTCTCCTAGTTAAATCAGTAACAACAACCTGAGGTTATCACAGTGAACAGTAAAAGACTTGTAAATATGCATTTATGTTAAAACCCAGGTACATTTTGATAACAATGAGACATAACATGACAACTAAACCTTCTTAGTAATTAATAAAACAGTAATTCAGAATCTATTTATCTTTCATCTGCCTTTTAAAATATATAAATTCGGAGAAATATATGTTCAGGGCATACGATGATGTCCAGAACCAAAGGTATTAATCATATTTATTCAGCTACAATGATACGAACCACAGCTCACTTCATTTTCTATCATTCAGCTAATTAATGAATGGTCTCAGAAGGCTGTTGGCAAGGTTGTTGGCATCATAAATTCCTCAGGTTTATTTCAAACACTGAAAAATGACTCTATGCAGCTCTATGCAACTATTCTAATTAGCACCAATTATCACTATATATATTTTTAAATGGTTGCAGTTTTAAATCTCTCCACCTGCAAAACCAGTGTTTGTGAGTTTCTTCCGTGTGATAAAGGTTTTAATGAATCACCCAACCAATCTGTGCAGGAGATTATAAACTACAGACGTCTTCTCTGCTCAGTGTCCTCTGGACTGACGCAGAGTTGCTGTATGTGTCACTTGTCTTGTAATTACAGCCCTCTCGTGCTGGGCTCTATCAAACAGGATCTGTTTGCACATGATCTCCTCCCACACGATGACATGAGATACATTTGGCTCCTGTCGGCAGTATTGTCCCATGTTGTCCTGAAAAGAACCGTGTATAGCTCGCTGCCATCCCCGCAGTTGTTTTTTGCTGGAGTTATGGGAAAACCACCAAGATCCACGTAAATGCTGCTGGCTTACATCTCTGAAGAAGCTCATCCAAGAGAAACAATGTAAAGTTAGCGCAGGTCATAATTCAAGCTCCAAACCGCTGAATTCTCTCCATTATCTTGTTTAGCTTTCTGCAGAAGCCTGAGAGAGTCCAGTGTAGATTAGTCATTAAGCAAAAAAGTAGATATCGCAAAAGTGTTGGGTGTAGCTACTGTAAACTGAATCATATAGGGTCGCACTCTGCTCTGGCATCATGAGCAGAGTTTGAAGACTAAATTTAAAGGTAATTACTATGACAGTGAGAAGAGAAAACTGAAATAACCCTGAGCTTTTCAAAGCTGTCATTATCATCGGAATTGTAATGACAAGGTTTGGGTCTCTTCAATGGACTTTTTGGGGTAGGACACCCACAAACATGGCATTCCTGAGGGTAACATTGCAGCATATTAATGATATATTGCACAGTGCAGATTACAAAGCTGGGGTCCCGTCTCATGCTTTACGGTTTCACTTAACTTGAAACAAAATACCAGAACTTGTGTTGAAACTACCTCTCCTTTAAAACATTGTGTTTGTAATGTGCTGTGTCATGCCGTCGAGGGGCAGTTTACACACGCTCCTAACATGATTTTGGTGACATGGATTTTCATGTTTTGCTCACTGTACTTAATTCTAGAGCGAATATCCAAAGATTTCTGCAGCAAAATCAAAAAATTCTCTGGCATTTTACTTGGAGGGCAGTTCCTATTGCAACACATTATAATGGGAACCTAACAGTAGGTGTGTGTTTAAAACTAAAACATGCTGTGATTCACAGAGTTGTCCAAACACTACACATTATCCAAATGAATTGCTACATTAACCACAGGATGGGTCTGAACATTAACAGCAACAGAAAATATGTGATTTCAAAATGAAAACACACTCTAGACAAAAACACAGCCCTCTTTCATATTTCTAATTTTTTCCAGGGTTTATTAGTCACATTATCACAATGTTAACATGCAACCCAGACATGTATGGGCACAAGTCAGTGAGAGGTCCTGCACATGTACGCTTTGATAGGGGCGAACGACCATTCTGGTGAGCCGCAGGACTGAAAAAAGTGGCCACAGTATTTAGAAAAAAGGAAGGAGGAAAGAAAGTCCAATATTTTTAGTCCAAATTACAGTGTTGGAACAGTGCTGTGCACAGTCGAGTGTCCTGGGAGTGGAATGGCATGATGGGTGAACAGTGGTGCCAAGCCCCACCCTCCCCACATTGTCCTCTCCGTGGACTTCCCGCACTCGTGTGCCCATCCGCGGGACCTCTGCCCTCCCCATACCCTCCTGCCTGGGCTGGCCGTGGCTTGGTTTCTGCCTTAGCCGCCTGCTGCACGAGGTGAAATGGCCTCGCTTAAGCACATGTTAAATCGGGGTTGGGACCGGGTCAGTTCCCCAGGGATGCCTCAATTGCTAGACTACCAGCGCCTCCTACTTCAGATCTCTGTCCTCCCTCTGTTGATACAAAGTGGGTGGAAAATATCACAGCCCGGTACAAATCTCAGTTCATGTGAGGTCTTCTGAGTTGCTGCTCTGTGCTCCTCTACTGTGGGACATCACTGGTGCCGCTGCATCCTGCACCACAGGCAGTGCCTCTGAGCATGACATAGTGAAGCATTAGCTGATACACTGCAGCGTGGCTCGTGATGCCATGCCAGCCACCCACCTAAAGCGCAGAAACAGCCACTCATGCTTTTCACGCATTCTCTCGTGAAACGTGCCCTCGCTGCCCAAATATTTTTCCCTTGGAAAGCCTGTGGTTAACACAGGGATGAGTGGGAGTGAGATGATTGCTGACATTCTTTTAAGTTTTATGCCAGCTGGAGTGCAGGTCACATTTGCATTTTTTTGCGTTGGTGAAAGGGCTGCAGTAGATTTAATGTGGTGATTATTGCAGGATAATGACGAGGAGGTTGGAAGGATTCTTTTTAAACACATGCATGATTCATTCCAGCTACTGAACATGATTGAGTGGAGGTAATAAAGTCTACTAAACTAGAATGCATTCTTCTGAATACATATACTCACATTTTTTAGTATGAAATAAGTTGGAGTCCTCATTGTCTCCCCAAACAAAGGCCCAATCTGTTTTAAGTGGAGCTAAATTTACCAGTTCTTCCCTGGTAAAGTTTAATTCCATTAGAAAATTGTCATATTTAAGTTATGGGCATTTAAAAGCTGCAGTAATTTGTTTCAATACCCTACAGATGTCCCTTTATAACAGCCCAACAGAGAGCGACATCACTCTTAATTTAGTCAGAAGCCAAATTTGAGCACTTGTGAAGCTGCGAAAGTCCAAAGAGTTGCAGGGTGAAGGAATTTCTGAGGCAAGCTACTATGTAAGTCTTAAATGCGCCCATAAAAAGTATTTTAAGACCATTTCTTTTGAGTCTCTTCAGCGTCAGCCATTCATTTGGACTCCTTTATAAACTCCTTTCTCCTTTCCTAAGGGGATTTTTTGGCTCCAGAATGACCAGTAAAGATGAGGAGGGGAAAAACATAACCCAAAATAATTCTCCTCCTCCTCCTAAATAAAAAAAAAGAAGAAGAAGAAAAGGGGGGAAAAAAAGAAAAGGAAATGCTGTTGGTAGGCAGGTAGTCAGTCTCCAGCTCAGCTCACAGGAGGAGGAGGAGGAGGTGGTGGTGAGAGGGGGGACTCCTGATGGAGCTGGGATGGACCGCCACAGGATTGGTGGATGGCTGCTCTCGGTGTGGCCCCACGCCAAGCCCTTATGTCTTTATATACTGTAAACAGATGACCGGACAGTCCTGAGTGTGCGCCGCATCCACTCTGCCTCTCTCCATCTCCTCCTCTGCGCTCTCTCTTTCGGGGCCCCTGTCAATCTTTTTTTTTTTTTTCCTTTTTTACTCCAGCATCCACCAGGGCTTCATCTCCACCTCAACTCTTCTCCCTTTCTCTCTCTCTCTTTTTCCTACAAAAGCTCCAGCTGTCTCCTCTCCCCGGCTGTGATCACGATGGCCGCGCCGAGCCTGCTCCTCACTGTGTCAGTGTGGCTCCTGGCCGGGAGCCTCGTAGCGGAGGCGACTTACTACCGGCACCACCGCTACATCCCCCACTTCTACCGCTACCGGGAGCACTCCGCCAACGCGGAAAACCTCCTCCCCGAGGTCTCCAACCCGGCGCCCGAGGTGTCACAGCCCACCTACCCGGAGATCCCCGAGGTGTTCCACCCTGCGCCCGAAGTCCTGCACCCCATCCCGGGGGCTTTCAACCCGGTGCCCGAGGTGGTGCATCCCGCACCTGAGCCGTACCAGCCACCTGAGGTGTACCAGCCGGTGCCCGAAGCCTCCTCCCCGGTCAACATGAGCCGGGTTTTCTACGGGATCATGTTTGACGCCGGGAGCACCGGCAGCAGGATCCACATCTACAAGTTCATCCAGAAAGACCCCGGTGAGTGCAAGTCTCTCTCTCTCTCTCTCTCTC
>JAOXYL010000113.1:13277816-13288177 GCA_028564955.1 Terapon puta | reverse complement strand
CAGGGCTTTGCACATGCTGCAGGCTCCCTCTGTCTGCTCGCTGTTGGGTCATTCCCTGTGCTGTGCAAAGTGGAAAAGCAGCTGAGGTGGACTCTTAATTTGCCTGTGTGACTCAGCCGTGTAGGAAGCAGACCTCTAAAACAGAGGCAGGATGTAGGTGAAGTGCTCCAGCCTAAATATCTTAGGCAGCGAGAGAGAAGCCATGCAATTACTTTTCAGAGTTATCCCAGAGTCGTACACACCGCACTGCACTCTGGTTCATGACATGTTCACTGACACTGATTTCTTTTTGCAGTGGAGCTGCCGGTTCTGGACAATGAGATGTACCACGCAGTGAAGCCCGGCCTGTCTGCCTATAAGGACAACCCAGAGGAGGTATGTATGTGTTTACACCGTCACTTATTATTAATCATCATATAAATTAGGGAGTTGTTCGCTGTCTTCAAACCACCCAACCACAGGGATTTTCTTTGGGTTGGGTTCATGTGATGTAAACACTGTGTAATTACAAAAATGCCTCCTGCTGATGCCGTCACTCGCTGCCCACTCCTTGCCCTATTACCCTACCTGTGACTTACATGTGTTTTCAAAAACTCTGATGGCTTAAGAAACTTCTTAGTTTGATTATGAAATAGAAAAGATCCCCAATGACTCTTCCGCCTCCTCTGCAGGGCGGCAACACCATCCGGCAGCTGCTGAAGATCGCCAAGAAGACGGTGCCGGAGGAGGACTGGAGGAGGACCCCGGTGGTCCTGAAGGCCACGGCGGGTCTGCGTCTGCTGCCTGAAGACAAGGCCAACGCTCTTCTGAGGGAGGTGAGGCACGTTTTTTTTTCTCTCTCTGCCCTCAGACAGTTTGGCACAAACACCACCCGTCCCGCCAAGGAGCAGGGATGAGAAACCACTAAGTGCTTACAAGTGTCACTGAAAAAAAAGGCAGTGAGTCTGCCCATTTGGTGGCTATCATGTTGCAAAAAAACAGCTGTTGTGGGGTTGTGTGGAGTAACCATATTTGTCATTTAAAGTATTAAATCCAGGCTACTGTTCCAGCCATGCTTGTGGTTGAGTTATCTGTCACTCTAAACCAGAACAGACACAGTTCCCAGTCTTCTGGAGCCTGAATAGACTATATCCTAACAACAGAAAAGTATTTGGCTGTGTACTGTAGTAACATTGTTTTACTGTAACATATCCAGTAGATCATTAAATGATGATAAATCTGCTCCATAGGTGAGAGACGTGTTTGATGAGTCCCCTTTCTTTGTCCCGAACAACAGCGTTTCCATCATGAACGGAGCAAAAGAAGGTGGGTTATCTTTCAGTGCCATGTAACCACTGTAGTCCTTAAAACATTAAGCTTGGAGTATTTTTTTAAGGATGATTTTTGACTGACAGGTGCTTTAACTGCCTCATTCACTGAGGATGTATCAAACAACACTGCTCTCATTATTCTTTTTACAAGAGATCTGTTACTACCTCATTCAGACAAATAAATATGCCAGTGTGAGTTGCTGCCCCACGCCCAGTGATTTAGTGCGATCCTCCACATTACTCATTAAGACACCCTCACCATGTCATGTTTCATCATACAGTTCGTGCCATTCATTATCCTCACTTTATGAGCACAATAACTTAACATCTGAGACAATTGTAATTACCTGGGCTGGTCTGCAATCCTGCGTGTCAGTTAAACCAACTCTGCAACTTTAATATCAGCTTAATGAAGCAGAGAAGGACTGAGAGTCATCTTTAGCTCTAAGTTTATTTTCTGCACTTTGACACATTCAGATGTGTAAATTTAGCACAGATGAGTTGTAATCACTTCTCAGGCTTCTACTAATGCAGACATTTTCACCTATGTGCTGTTTTAGGAGTCCTCGCCTGGGTCACAGTGAACTTCCTTACAGGTAAGACATTGCCTGTGTTTTGCTATGGTGGTGTTAGTGGTCAGGAGGCTCATATCTGAGGCTCCACAGTGTACACAGAAGCCCGGCAGTGAAAGACTCTTGTCTCCTGTCTGAGGTTATGAGCTTGAATCACTGGCCCCAAACAGGTTGCAAAAACAAGCAATATTTCCTCGTATTTTTTTCACACAGCTGTGGCACCGTGAAATTCATTTTAAATAACAACTTTGAGCTTCAAACCAAAAAAATGTATTTTCCACTCTTGGTGGGGAGAGACGTGATCTGTAAACATACATCATTTTGACACTAGTGGTTGTAATGAATAATAAATTCGAACTGAAATCCTTGATAAATCTTCAAGATCACACAGTGTGCTCTGTTTGTTGCACCGATGTTTCCAGTGTGGTTTTAACTTTGATCTCATTTTCCACAGGTCACTTGTACTCCAGCACAAAGAGGACAGTGGGCATCCTGGATTTGGGTGGAGGATCAACACAGATCACATTCCTTCCTAAGTCGAAGGTGAGTGAAAATATTTTACGTAGAAGATGTCAGTCTAAAAATGTTCTCACCGAAGATACACAGCTAAGCATTTGCTGTTTATCCAACAGAAAACGGTTCAGTCTGCTCCTGCCAGTTACATCGCCAAATTCAACCTCTTCAACCATACATACCAACTGTACACACACAGGTAAATATCAGAGAAGATGATGTATTTCTCATGGATATGATTTTTCTAAGTAACAGTGCGTGAAGTAAAATCACTATCTAAAAACGTCCCATAATCGTATGTCACCATCACACAGTTACCTTGGAAATGGATTGTATGCGGCTCGACTGGCTACTCTTGGAGCACTGGGAGCTGATGGTAGAGTATCTAGCACCTTCTGTCACTGCTCTGTTTGTGTCATTCTTTCATTGGGAGGTGGCAAACTGTTTCTTGTTTTTGTTTTCCCAGGTCTAGATTGGAAAATCTTCACTAGCTCCTGCCTTCCGAAAAAGTTCAGAGAAGATGTGACTTTTGGAGGAACCACCTACAAAGTTAGCGGGATTCCAGACGGTAAGATAAAAGCATGCTGAGGTTTTGATTGCCTTCCCAGTGCCTTGGATCCAGCAATCCGTGCATTCCTTTCCCAACTCTGGAACACAATAGCAGTACAGTATAATACAGTCTCACATGAGAACATTTACCCACTGAAGTTTCTGTAACCTTGGCGCCAAACGCATGTTTTGTCATCCTCTCTCTCTCTGTGCTCCCTCTTGAACAATTATACTGCAGTCAACCTTGTATTTAAACGAAAAGAAAACTGTCAGTTAACTTCACAAATAAGGCAGTCACTCCCATACCACAGTCAAGTAGCCAAAAGATGCTGGGCTTGTCCCTGAGTTGTTATTTTTTTTTGTGTAACGAGTGGCTTGATCTGGACCGCTCACAATTATGTGGTAAAAATAGACAGCCCAACAGGGCCGCGCTAACTGCTGCTCTTGTCAGCACATGGTTTTGCCGGCACAACTGAGCCAACCATACCCATGGGGCTGAGTGAAACTTGTCCATCTGGGGCTTCCCTTGTATAATATCTGGTGAACCCCCAGCTTCAGCCCCTGTCTGACCTCAAACTGAGGCTCTGGGCTCAGACACATCACATTCCAACCATTGCTGCATCCAAGCGCCTTTAACTCATTGTTTGCTCAGTAATTCAACAAAAATACACTGACGTTTTGTATCTCCCCTCAGGATATGCGGGCTATAAGCTGTGCTACTATGAGGTGATGAAGGTAATCAAAGGAATCGTTCACCAGCCTTATGAGGTGAAGGGCAGCAGTGTCTTCTATGCCTTCTCCTACTACTACGACAGAGCTGTGGAGTCTGGCCTCATTGGTGAGTGGGCACAGACCAAAGAGTCACCTTCCAGGGCTATTATCTCTCATGCTAATTATCATCTTTTGCACAAAATGGGTATTCAAATTGCATGTTTGTTTTTTTTTCTGCACAGATGGCAGTCGAGGAGGTGCGCTTGAAGTCAGGGATTTTAAGAAGCGGGCCAAGGAAGGTAAGAGTCACATGTTATCTTCTCCAGGGTTGGATAAACTTGTGTATGAAACCAACAATCTTACAAGTTATATATATATCAGTCTAACCACCGAAAGTTCATGCAAAACAGCCTATGTTCTAAACAGCAAAAACACTAAACCTTGTTTGTGCCCAAACACTTGGCACAATTGTGCCAAATTGGCGCAACTTATGCTGAATTTATTACAGCAATAAAACGTAACCGATTATTTGCTAAAATGTCTTATGGAGATGGATTATAAGACAAATGTAGTTTATTATAGAGTAAATATATGTTAACATCACTATAAATTGTTTTACTGTGTTTAACCAATGCTCACAATGCTTATCAGCCTGAGCGTGTGACACTTGTAATGCCCATGTGGAACCAGATTTATAGCAAGTAGGAATGAGTTGGTGTGTTATGTAAGGCTGTTTGTGTTGTGAGAACACTGGCACGTGGTCTCTCAAGTGTGGCTCAGGCAAGGCTGGCAGCTGAGCTGAGGATGTCTGTCTGGCCCAGGCAGGAGGGCACCTGACAGCCACACACCACCTGGGGGCTGACACATACCGAAACACGCAAACTGTGCACTGGGTTGTTTAACACCGCCACCCACCCGCAGCCCTGTGCTGACCCTCAGCCGTTCTCCTCGCACCTTCCCGTTTATTCAGCCAAACAAAACAGAAAGGTCATTCTTTAATCATGTAGCACAGGGGTTAGAAAAGATTTTTTTTGTTAATACACTGAGTTTGACTCTATTATATGACACAACAGGGTGTCTCTGTGTATCAAATGCTTTTTTGTCAGTGGCATGTGAAACCTATGTTAATGTCATGTCTGAAACCTGTGGCTTTTTGTGTTTGCAGTGTGCAACAAAATGACCAAATACCGTGCTATCAGTCCTTTCCTCTGCATGGATATGACATATATCACCTGTCTGCTAAAGGAGGGCTTTGGCTTCAAGGACAGCACTGTGCTGCAGGTGAGCAAATCAGTTGGAGTCGTAGAGGTACAAAATATGAAAAGCTACATGACAAATATTTCACAAGACTGAAGCATTGGAATTTCAATCGATGTTCAGTATGATGATCAGTGTGACAGTAAGTGTAGGAAACTGTGTGATCTTTATGGCACATCTCTTGTCGCTCTTCCCAACAGCTAACCAAGAAGGTGAACAATGTGGAGACAAGCTGGGCCTTGGGGGCAACCTTTGACTACTTCAGAAACCTCAACATCCACTAAGGGCAGCTCGCTGTCACTGCAGCCGGCACTGAGAGGGACAATCTGTCACTGTGGGGCTTCCCTTCCCTCGACCAGCCCGTCCCCTCACACACACACCCGGTCCCGCCGCGCCCCTCCTCTTTTCCTCGACCTCAGCACCCTGCGAACACTCCAAGAACTGTTGAAAAAAAAAAGAAATCACTATATTTTTATATGGCCAGCTATTTCTACTGTATGTTGAGCTCATAACTGGTGGGCTGACTTTATTTTTTTGTAAAACGTTTACATTTTTGGTTCCTTATGGGTGTCTGATCTGAAATGTCTTGCTCACCTACCTGTTTAGTGTGTAGAGGGTAGTTTAGAAGCGATACAACCAGTCATGGTGTTTTGGTGCTTACTGTGGTCCTGGTGTGCACTGTACAGTACAGTGGAATTTATCTAGAGACTAGTTGCTGGAGGTGCAACCATAGATGTCTTTCTAAATGCTTGTAAATTAGTCGTCTTTTTATTCTAGCAGTAAATTATTTTAGAGGAGCCCTATTCATTTGCCCCTAGCCTTAGAAAAGTTAGACCTCGTTGGAAATAGAGCAGTTGACGACCACACAGCTTCTTTTCTTTGCACATAACACTTTAATTGCAGATATTGTAGCTAACATGATCAGTTGCTTTGATGTCGACTAAAGAGTTGTACATATTCATCAAGGAGTGTCGGGTTCACCATGACTGAGGCGGGCAAAGAGAGCGCTGTGTAGAGATGCCTCTCACAGACTGCGTTGTGTAGCTGTTACATGTATGAGGTTAATGCCTGTATTTTAAAGTTCAGCCATTATTGTTTGTTTTGTCTAGAGTGGAAAATACCTTATCAAGCATGGCTAAATTGCAGGGGCCCCAGGTCTAAACTGTATTTTCGGCTCGCAATAGAAAAACCTCTCATCAAGGGTAGATAGTGCATCCATCAACATAATTTACAGCCATTAAATACAGCAAAAATGTAAACAGACATTATGCAAAGTTTGAAACCCATGATTCCTTCATTTGTTGCTGTTTGCTCAAAAACATTAGTAATATTGAATTGTCATTTTTTTCATGTGAACTGTACAAATATTTAAATAACTGAAAGATTATCTAATGTAGAGTATTTGAATTATCATAATTCAATATTAACTTTAACTCTCTGTGTAACTGCTCCTTAAGCCGTGCCTTTCTGTATCTCAGTATTCAACGTGTTCAATAACTACTGCTGTATATACATGATGTAAACTTCTATCAGTAAACTCTTTTGACAGGAACTGCTTTTACATTGCAGAAACTTAATACTGCACAATTTCTCAGAAATGCCTCTAAGATCATCAGTTTGAATAATCTGATGGAAATATGTAAATTGTCGTTTTTATCAAAGCCAGTGAAATAAGTGTATACTATACATGTATGTTTTAATAAAACATGAAAAATATGCTGACATATATACTCTTTTATACTGAGACTTCTTATAATGGAGTGATGCAGGGAGCAATCATTCTCTGTAGTCTCCAAAATAAAAAATATTAAATTGTTTTATCAAACTGTTCATACCTTGGATGGACATTGGCTATGACTGCGCAGCTTAAGCTTTGGATATGCTTGGACAGCTGCAATATATTGCACTATTGGTCTATGTGGATGTATTTTGCACCAACGCATGCACACACAACAAAAAACAAAACAAAGGATAAAATATATCTTATCTTATTTATTTTACATTCACAATTTTTACAGCCTCTGAAGTACAAACTCCCTGCTGATCCACCGACCCTTTGCACCATGGATGCATCACTTGCTTGCAAATGCCATGATCTGTTCCTGCAGGGGCGAGAGAGAGACAAACAACTTAGAAACTCTGTAACGTTCGACTCATCAAAAGCCTGCAGACCACTACGCAAGACCTGTAAACCAGTGAACTCACAGCATTTAATATGGAAAAAATGTCACGTTTCACTTTGTGCTTCCATAGTGAAATGCCTTTACAACCAGTTACAGTTGTGTTGGTCTGAATCACTTAGTAGGGAATAAAGCCATTTCACATGAGTGGTCCGTAATAAAAGGGGTGTGAAAACACAAGCCAACACCGCTGTCCGCTGCCCCAGGGCCAGCCCTGCACCCCACCCACACACTTTTGGTAACACTAAATTTGGGGCTAAACTTAGATGCCATAGTAGTAGGTTCAGAACCCTGGAAATTATAGACACCGCTAAAGTAAAGCTCCGTGTAATCAGAAAAGAGAGCGGAGGGTGGGGTCAGGGTGGAGGCGGAGCTTAGGTTTGACAGGTGGTTGATATTATCTGAATGATGGCCAGGTTCGCTGAGGATGTGCAGGGAGGACATGTTGGGAGGCAGAAGCTTGAAGAGAGGGTGCTTACTTTTAGTGTCGGGAGCATGTTGGTGGCCTGCAGGCCGAAGGTGCGTAGGAGGACGACGGGAGCGGCGTTAGTGGAATAGAGGCGTTTCATGAGATCGATGGCAGCCATCATGGGCAGATTGTGCCGCTGGCGCTCCGTTTCATATTCTAACAAGTGCTGCATCGCCCCTGCACAGGCATACAAAAACAGAGGTTTACAAAAAACTGAGAAGAAGCTTGTGTATGTCTGTCATATGTTTTCTGCATTAAGTCAGTACACTGGTGCTATTTTGACTTCAGAACATTTAACAGAGGAAAAATACACACAATATCTCATCACAGGATTTCATTTTTTAAGAAACATATAGTTCTTGGCCGAATGAACAGAAAAAACATCAAATAAATGTTACCGGAAAAGCTGGTGCTTTTTATAATTCAGATCAACAGCATGTGTCGGAGCTGGGGCTATGGAAAAGAGCTTAGGGGAAACCACTGGGCTATGGTTGCAGTGCTTGTTTCTGTTTAGAGTTCTCACTGACCCAGGTCTTTCCCGTTAAAGGCCGCCTGGCTCAGGAGTTGTGTGAGGCAAGCCACATCCCCGAAGCCCAGGTTGGCTCCCTGACCCGCCAGAGGATGGACACGATGGGCTGCATCTCTGCAAAGGCAAACATAACCCTCTCTGTTTAAATACTTTCAACTCTTGGGCTGTTATTTTATGCAAAGTGAAGGATAAAAGCATTATTCCCTCACGCAAAGCAGTAAGAACACTCAACAGCTCTGAAGCCTTTGTGACAAGTTGATTTTTAGGCATCTTCGCTCGTAAATGTACAGACCATTGCTTTTTTTCTTACCCAATGAGGGCTACCCGGTGCCGGATGTACTCTGCCGCATGACCCATCCCCAGAGGAAACATGACCCGGGACTTAGGGCCGATCCCTGCCACACTTGGGGGAAGTTGTCGGGGTGAACCTGCAGACGGCATGATGGCTGACAGGGCGCCGCGGAACAGAGAGCCTGCCGTCTCGATCAGCTCTGACTGGTTCTCATTACTCCACTGTCGTGTGCACAAACACACACGCACACACAGGCGACAGACAGGCAAGAAGAGAGAGACGTTTTCACAGAGCACGAAAAATGGACAGAAGAGAGAGAAAACAGACATTATCCCTTTGAGTGGACAAAGAAATTAGCTGACATAGGAGCAAAGCTGAACTCCAGGCCAGCAAAAGTGCTTTTTTTTCTCTCCTCCCTAACTAACTGGTTTGGCAGGGCTTTGGGAGCTGGGCTAATTAAAAGAAGATGCCGGCCAGGCTATGCAGTTGAATTAGCTCTGTTTGAAAAACATTCCATGCAGTAATGGTCGACACTGGGAGACCACAGGTTTAATTAGCAAACCAGGCCTGAAACCAAACGTGACTCAACCGTGGTGACCCCGTCCATCAGCAGGCCCAGTAAAAATAGCCAGCTTGGGAAAAAGGACTTTCTCCAAAATAAAAAAAAGGATCACGAAATATTACTATTGTTTAAAGTTTGGGAAAAACATTATTGTTTCACTGAGTCACTAGAAAAACCCAGCTCAACAGTATTAGTAATCCTATAGAGAGCCACATACAGCACAGAGATACAGAATTGTTGCCACATCTTCATGACAGATGTGGGACCTGACTATAAATAAGACATTGGCAATTTAAAGGTTCAGACCGAAAACTCACAAAGGCAGAGTTGATGGCGTCGACGAAGCTCTCCTCGTCCAGTTCAAGCAGCTCCTCTGCAAGCCGGTGGCTGGTTGACCACACCAAAGAGCTCTCTGTGTCTGACAGCTGCGGTGCACAGAGCGTGGATATCAGATACTATGCGACTGACGGATATTTTGCAAAGAAAAAAAAAAGAAAAAGAAAAAAAATACTGCAGTAAATAAGGCAGAAGTATTACCGGTAACATCGCAATGGGTCCAGTTGGGAGGAACCTCTGCCATGCGACATTGTTTTCCGTGGGCTGTCCAACGCATAAATAAAATTTAATTAAATGTTGTACTGAAATCTTGTGGCATTGGATTGTATGGCATATATTTTAATTACATAAATTGCACATGAATACAAGATATTATAAAGGGGACTTCTGGATGGATGTATTTTTCCTTGCATGCTGTTAGATGTGACATACTAATGATTGAAATTATAAAAACATGGAGTAAATTCACCCATGTACAAATTATAGCACATACAATAATAAGATAATAAAGTATTAAGAATACCTGAGTTGATACTCACCTCTGATAGGTGCAGCACGGCAACCACGGCAGATTGGTCATAATTCCACTTGACCGTGGGTATTCCCAGCTCACGTCTCACCATTGAGTTTGGTCCATCTGCGCCAATCTGAAGAAAGTCAAACAACAGTAAAAAAGAAAAGCACCAAAAGGACAAGAGCAGATGAACAACTGCAGCTGATGTGACGGCGTCAAACTGACCAGCAGCTTGGTCTGCACTGTCTCTCCACTGGCCAGCGTGACCTGGACCCACGGGATGGATTCTGCCGCCTGGTGGGGCATGGGCCATGTGTACTTCACCACCTTGGATCTGTATTTAACTCGCACATTGTCTGACGGACAACAAGGACATAAAAACTGGTGACTACAAAGGCGGCAGAAAAGAGAGAGACAGACAAAGAGAAGGGGAGAGTGAGAGGCAGTGAAAGACAGAAATAAAGAAACAGAGAGATAGAGAGAGAGAGAGAGAGAGAGAGAGAGAGAGAGAGAGAGAGAGAGAAAATGGCAACTAGTGTGACTCTCACAACAAAGGGATCAATCTGG